>LUCH01000443.1:113071-197692 GCA_013368495.1 Paragonimus heterotremus
CTAACGAATGCAAATTGAACTATTTCGACGTTTCCCGCATGTTGTGAATGTGGGTGCCATTCACGGGGCAAACAGACACTTGTCATAGATCATTTCCTCATACTTTCGAAGCTGGAAGTTATATCAGTTCTTGGTGACAGATGTTATGAGACACGGTCGACCCATGATGTATGGTTACGTTCGTATTGAGAAGTATGCTTCGCTACGTGAGCTGTTCGAGATCTTTCGAAAAGTGATGGGTGAGCACACTGCGGTGAAGACGTTCGTCATGGACAAGATGGCTGCGAAAATGAAGGCAGCTGATGTGGTTTTCGGCTGCAACATCATGTTATGTTACTTTCATGTACGTGATGCCGTGCGCAAGCATGTAAGTAGAATTTGTTCGTCATGTTTGGTAAAAGGCAAACTTTTTCCGCAGTCGTCACCTGTTCCACCGAATGGCTACTGTAGACAATAAAGAAGAGTAATTTACAAGCTTACTTCGCTTATCGCAGATTTAACCGTGGCTTGAATACAATCCGGTGAACCGATAGGAAGTTTCTAAATTATTTGTCGTGCCATTGGATGTAAACTAAGCCATAGTGGGCTATTCATGCGCAAAGCAATGTTGTTCACATTGGCAATCGCACGAACAACAGACTGGAGAACGCAAACCGGCGGTTGAAAAAGAAAACGCATCCAAGAGACTTCCTAGCGGTTGCAATTCAAAAAATATGGATCCACAGTGAGTGCCTGATAGAGGAATATGAGATACAAACGACTTACGGATGCGACCGTCGTGAAGTTGTCGATGTTGCCTGGAATGTGAGAAACATCCTTTACAGAATGACCACGTTCGCAAGTCAACTTGTCCAAAAACATCCGGACGGACGGACTCCACGATTACATTTCGAAACGGCATCCGGATGCAAGGTAAATGGTTCTCTTGTAATAGCCTTCAATATTGCAACTTCGAGTGCAACAGGGTGGCCAGGCTTTTATGGTCGACAGCGTACAAGGCACCTCTGAGTGTTCTTTTTACCGTTCAATGTGGCTTCTGTGTATTCACATTTTGTCGGTATTTCAGGAGCATTTTCATCCCTACGGTAAGGTTTTCCGTAGTTTTCATTTCCTTTCACAAAAGTCTCGTCCCCATTCATGAGCGGCGGCTGGCAGAATACAATTGCCAATCCGACGATTGGTGGACCCACAGCTTCGGCTCCTTGCTGCAGCCAACTTCAGTCGTTAGTACAAGGCCCTGCGTAATGTACTTGAAAAACTGCATGACTGCAGCAGCCGTACGGCAGTAGGGTGCTTTGGTAACATCATTTCGTTCGCCAGTAAAGTAGTGGAACGTGCTAGATCTGGATTACCCATGGACGACTGCCACTGACTCATCCACAAGCAGTGTACAACCGAGAAGGATGAGAAAGTCTGGAACAGGATTACCATGTGGATGCTGCGGTGGCCAGGTGCAGATAGACAGCTACCGCTGAGGTGCCGATCAACTAACTTTCCACTCTGGGTGTATTGAAATGGCAGACATTAACGAGTGTCTATTTTGTGGCCAACAGCTTCGACCCCAGTCACCTGGTGAGTGCGCGTTTCGTGTTCTCAATTTTGACAGTTCCTCCTACTTCAGCCATCGGTTCCACTCCCCCAGCGATTATGAAAAGCAAGTCCCGCGCACAACCCACAACGGATGTTGATTTAGACCAGCCCGTTGATAGTGTACCGCTTGCACACGGGCAGAAGAAAGCGCGGATCAGCATAACCTTGAACGATTATCAACGTGATATAATTGAAAGTAAGTTCCTTCATACATGCGAACACAGTTTTCTTGCGGATATCCGACACGATGAACGATCCAATGACAAAGGTTTCATATGATACGGGACACTCATAACCCGTGGAAATCGGCGGTTACAATCAGTACTGAAGATATGCTGAGGCAGTATGTACCATACCCACAATGTTTCAATATATAACCCACGTCGATAACACCACGTTTTCGTTCTCAGCGACTTCACTGGTGAAGTGGGACAAATAGATTGAGCACTTGCGTTGAAGCATGTGGTACTGGTTGGCTTAACTCGCATGGTAGGACAAATGGATGGAGCAGCTGGGATCTTAATCATGTAGTACCAGTTGGCTTAACTCACAAGGTAGGATAAATAGAGGGGGCGGTTATAAGTGTTACGGTTCCCATTAGTAAATGGGTTCACTCGTAATTTAGGACTATGGACGGAGCAGTTATAAATCGTTGAATACGCATTACTAAAAGGGTTAACTCGTATCGCATGACAAATGAACAGACCGACTATAGGCGTTTCAGCATGGAGTTTTTGTTGGCTTTACTCATAATCTAAGACAACTGCTCGGAGTCTTTGTAGGCTTTACGGCGGGAATTACTGATCGATATCGTTTGTTAAGATGGTCACCTTGTCTTCTTACCAGCATAAGCTTGAATGAATTGCGTCTATGCGGTTGATGGTTTCAAATAGTGCAACCCAAACAATAGAACAGTCCTCGCGTTTTGATATGGTTTGGTTATTTGCTTTGGTCACTTATTAATATTACACTCTTAAAGTGTGTGTCAACTGTGGGTGTCAGGCAAGAGATGATGGATTTTTTCGGGATACACCATCATGTGCCAGTTTCTCAAGCCTGGTTCACCTAGGCTGCCTCAGAGTCAATTCGTACGCCTAGTCATCATATCAAGTAGTCACCGTCTATCGTATTTGGTCGTATAGAAATGGCGTCCCTATACATTGTTTAATTACTTCGTTTCTGTTCCGTTTCGTCGCATACGCAATAATGGTGGAATTTTTTGTAACATGGCCAGGTTAACCATACTACTGACCTCGGACCACAGTGATTTTAAGGTTTTGTTGTGTTTCTAGTTCCTATGAGACAGGTTTAGTTCCATAATATTCTTCCTTTTGTCCAGCCATCTGCAATGCTTTCAACTGTATGATGTTTCATCAAGACTGACACTAACATTAATCTTAGTTTAGACGAAAACTTTTGGTAGATTATACAGAATAATGACTAGAAAAGCTACGTCGAGAATTTCGAGCATGTGAAGTATGAAATTGATCGACTTAAGCTATGAACAACGTACGGGTATCCAGTAAGCGTTCACACTAGTAGGTGCTTCATCTTGATTCATTTAGGCTATGAACAACTTCTGAGAATGTACTACACGTCCACACTAGTAGAAGCTTCACCTGATTGACTTGAGCTATGAACTGCGTCCGCGTTTCCAGTAGGCATCCACAGTTGTAGATGTTTCAACTTGATTCATTTAAACTATGAACGACGTCTGAGAACGTACTATGCATTCACAGTAGTAGACGCTTCAGCTAGATTCACTTAAGCTATGAACGACGTCTGAGAATGCACTACGCGTTCACACTAGTAGATGCTTCAACCTTATTCACTTAGGCTATGAGCAATGTTCGGGAATGCAGTATGCGTTCACACTTGTAGCCGTTTTTTCCAAAAGGTTTCCGTGAACAACAAGGAGAACAAACACATGCGATAAGTGTGAGAAACGTGTTTGAGGTACATGCTCATCATGATTTTTGATTCCGTATATTATCACATTGACTGTAATATTCTTCTGCACCACGATAAATACTTGGAGTTCTAAACATCAAGTTGTGATTGACTAAGAGGTATACTTACCGGTGATCGGCAGGCAGATTGAGTTCATCAATTCCCGCACATTGTTTCATATGAACGACAGACGACCTCAATCTGGTTGAAACGATGCAGTAGAGTGAATGAAATTTATTCCTGAAGATTCTCATTGATACTATGGCACATGACGCCCTTTTCCTACACCGATCCATATACACCGGTGATGGAAACCATCAGATCACAGCGTCCTTTTCAACCATTTCTAGGAGCAACGTTTTGTCAACCATTATCTACCTGAGATCTTACAACTCAGGAGAAATAGTATAAATATCGTATAGATAAGGAAGTTGGAAACATTACCATACATGTTCCACCATCAAATACGTCGATATTCTTGTTGAAATTCAATGCAAACTTTGGGCCATATTTTCAAAACGCTGCAGCGTTAAGCGCTCTCGAACCACATGATGACGAATTTCGTCTTGAAAACTGCGACGAGCACAATTATCAGGCTTACAAAAGCCAATTAACGCCAATAGTGCGTTAGTTTCTTGAAAATGATGAAAACATTTTTCGTCACAGAACCAACACTTTTGGGACTTGATCGGTGTATTTCAAGTTTCCCATTAAGGCTGTTTATCTACCATTTATATACTGTAGGTACTTTGACTAAAAATTCGATTTTAAAATTTCCAGTTATTTAAAAAACGAGGATTCGCGTCAAAATGACCACTGTGTATTTTGAACGACCTTCGAACCGAATTTCGAAAAAGCAGGTAATTGCCTTATGAATAGCTTAGTCCCCATGTTTTAACAATGTTTCATTCGACGGAAATATAATAACGTTTTCCTGCTTTATCACATTCAAATTTTAGTAAAACCATATGCTTCCACATGTATGACATATTTTCCCATTATATTCCATCATTAATTTTCCGAAATGACGTGGTATGAAACCTTTGGTTATCTTTTTCATCGAACCCCATGCCAATGAACTACCGCACATTCTTAGCTTACTTCTTCGGAGGATTAAAACAAAATGATGCCGTAGCTACAGAATTCTAGAATTTAATAAACCGCGAAATTCCACAAAATTACTACATTGATGGCAAAGGAAATCTTTTAACTGACGAATTACAGGGATATTCACGTTCTGTCGATTACACGCAGCTGCAATTACGTCACCAGCCCAAAAATCCGTACAAGTGGAGAAGAGACAGATGGTGCGCGGTAAATCCCGCATATTCGTATTGGCGACTAAATTCAAAAGTGATGGGGATCGTTTCGAACAAGTGTACAGATGAAGCTAACAAAACGGGATAGCTAAAAACGTACAAAACAAATTACAAAATATAACTATGAACTTTGGACACTGTATAGCACATGAGCAGCAACTATTCTACTGGAATGTTTGTGAGAAAACGATGATAGAAGACAATAGGATCACCCGCAACTCAGCGGTTTTCACGAATGACGTCGACAACTTAAAGGCGGGCTACGTCGGCATTCTCCGAACTCACACATAAGGAAACGCTTTTTGCATATTAACCGAAGGAAGGAAGTGGAAGCCAAGGATTAGTCGTAGGGACAACAATGAGTTCTAGCTGAAAAAATCAGCCTGGAAGACGTGATCTTCACGAAAGTCTCTTGAAATTTTCATGAGGAAAGAAAGCGCAGTTACAATTGCAAGGCCCACCCGCCCGATATATGACCACGAATTGGCGGTTGACACAAAAGGGAAACACTAAACTTTATATATCTGCTCAGGCCAGATCCTTCTTAAAAAAGGAACTTGAGATCACATCTCATAGCGGAGATAACATGTCGACCGTAAAGAGCACGCCTGATGCGTTCACGACGCAGTTTCAAATATTAACAACCTGAAAGATAGAGAACTCAAACCCATTTCTTACTCCGACGGCGCGATCGTTGTGACAGAAGACATTGCGCGCTGCGAAAATCAGCTGGTGTTAATGTTGTTGAACAGCCAGAGTCCGTAGACTCGAACAATGTTTGCCGGTCATTCTAAAATATTCAGTCGAATTTCTGACGCTGGCGTTTGCCCGCTTGTCCAATCCCACGTTGCACACAGGGGTGGTCACAAGGGACTGGAAGAACCAAAAATAATTTCCATCCCCGAATACAGTAGTAGGTAGGTTGTTGGAAATTGCTGATTGGCAAACCTGATCGGCATTTTCAAGCGCATAACGAGGGAGGGAACATGTAGATTCTACCTTGTGCATAGGTTCTTTAAACCTATTCATCGTGGCTTTCGGAGGTAAGCCTGCGGAGGTTGTTGGACGCTGTCGTGGAAGGGATGGACAGAGAGAAGAGGTTGGAGTTTGTTACTCAGATTATTAGTGAGACTTCGACTACAGTAACCAAAAGCTCTAGGGCTGAAACTTATAAAAAGAGGTAATACCGCTTACAGTATACAGGCGGATCCGAACGCATTCGGTTGATGAGTCGTATAGCGTGAGAGTGCAGTGAGTAACGTCGCACGAACTTTCTTTTTCAATTGGCGTACCATGAAGTTCATTCATTGCTCAACTACTTACTACCATGTACAAGAGTGACGTAACAGGTAACCCGGTCGGTCCGTGTTTTCCCTGCGCAGATAAAGTAAACCTGACTGAGAACGCGCTGAACTCAGGAATCGTCAAGTAAGACATTTAGAAATTCGGTGAGTGGTCACCAGACCGAGACTCCCCGCTAATCGTCCTAAACAGTCATATCCTATCGAAGGTTCTTGGCCGACACTTAGGTATCCTACGGCCACACATGGAGAAACAGTCAAAGTGGCAACTCAACGGTAAACAGAAGATATCGGCATTCAGGTTTTTGACTCGGTAATTTTGTCTGCCTAATGTGCCGGGTCGCAACAAAACAACGGCAAGCGTTGTACCCATTGAAATTCGCTATAATTAACCCATATTCAGCATCGTCCATTCCGATATACTCAGCCACAGTTCGTGCTCATTTGGAGTGATGCGTCCAAGCCTTGTCACCATATCTCAAAAGGCACATTGTCATCCTTGAAAGAGTGCAAAAACTCATAGCAAGCATTGTATGGGTTACGAAGGCCTTGAGCTACATGATTTAAGACGGTTGAACCTGTTTTCATTTGAACGGTAGAAAGTTACAGGAGACCTTATGGAAGTGTACAAGAATTACTCACCACCCCGGCAGAAGCTCTCCAGGCCGTTTCTTTGTGTTGCAAAGGGACCGTGAACTGAGGGAACATCGGTTCACAATCGATGAAACGAAATCAAGATTGGATATTCGGTTTAATTTTTTCCACCATCCGGTAGCTGCTTTATGAAGTAAATCGCCCTGTGTAAGTCTCAAACATAGATGCATCAAGAAGAAGCTAAGCACTCTGGAATAACCTCTTCAGTGTTTTGCACTGATTTGTGATACGATTTCAGCTTTACCTTTCGGAGTAACAGGGGTATGTACACTTATGCATACCCACCTTAAATCACAAAATGGGCGCATTTTGTCGACCAAAAAAAACGCAGCCTTGTCAACGTCCAAATCACACCAGTCGAGCATCAAGAGGTTAACATGTGTAGAGCTCAATTGGAACTCCAGAGGCGGCTGACCCCGTCCCCTTAGAAAGCGATGTGTCCCCGGAGATGCACTCGTCTGAAGCAGTGGCTTCCAAAGGCGCGACAAACCAACAATTTCTCTCCAAACACCCAATCACACCATCCTCAAAAAATCCTGTTAAAAGTTATATTATCCTTAAGCATTACAACCGATGAGCCTGCTTGAGTCACCTTCTGCGTACAAAAGGGCTAATGCTTGGTTCATTCCATCCACAATCCTCCCTGCCAGATCGCGAACACTTCGTCATAAGTTATCTTCTAACCTAAATTTTCGAGGGTGTAAAACTGCAAACTACCTTTCAGCAATTCGAAAAGTGAAGACAACCCAAATCCCGCCAACCTTGAACCAACAGAAATGGGCAAAGCATCCCACAAGGACGCTCACATGTTATGAGGCTGTGATGAAACGGCGGCTCCCCTGCAAGATGGGTCACGAACATCTTTCACCAGCTGCTCACTCCCCCTCGTTAGTAAGTCTGCTTTCTCAGGCTTTTCCTAGCGCTCTTCTGTCTCTTTTCCCAGTCAGCTAAATGAAGAAGTAGCCCCGAAGTGCATGTACATTAACCGTCTGAGCCTTTTAAACGAACTACCAGAAATTAGTCAGCTGGTTCACGACAACTGTCCTTAAATCCTTAATTTAGTAGAAGCCTGGCTTTCCGCGGGTATCAGTGATGATGTAACGCATGTTCCTGAATATTTACCACCCCGAACCGATTCCTCGCTTGGTCTCATGGAAGGCTGCGCTGTTTTTCTAATCCAGAATTTACCAGTACCAAATGTTATAGGGGAATTTACCTCCCAGAGAAATGCGATGGACTTTGGTTCAAACCCCAGCTTCGTAGCCGTGACAAACTTCTTAACGGTGCTGTGTACCGGTCTCCGTCGTACAGTGCATCTAGCGGCGATATCATTCTGACCGTCCTAAATAGTCTCTCGTCCACACAGCGTTTCTCATTATGGATGACTTCAACGCACCCAAACCCAACTATGTTACCGCTGAGGACTCTGACTAAGGATTTTCGAAATCTCTGGCAATGTTGATCCATGAGAAAGCCTGGACACATGTCGAACTACCTATACGGCACCGATCAGAACAGACATCATCATTGCTTGGTCTGGTAACCACGAACGGGGATAATTTGGTAGGTAGGGTAGACTTCAAACCACCGCTGGGGCATAGTGACCACATGTTACTAGCTTTGGACTTTATGTTCTACTGGATCCAAAATGCCGTAACAAAGACTCCCTACAGAAGTTTTCAGAAAGCTGACTTTGACGCACTAGTGACATTTTTAGGCGAACTCTGGAGTGTATGTGATTCAGTGAAAACAAAATACCTTTCTTTTAAAGCCGCCATTCACCAAACCGATGAGGCGTTTGTTCATCGTAGCCTATGGAATTCCTTATCTCGGTCGCCGCTCTCACGAAGCATACGCCGTCTTCTAGACTTACGTTTCCATTCACTTCTGAGCAGAGGCTAACGGGCGTGTCGGAGAAACTAGAAGTCTTTCGCTCTACACGGACCGGGTACAGGTGGAAAATGCGTCAACACATCCAACAGGCACCGTCGAGAATCCTACTTGTGGCCCGCGATAATAAGAATTTTCCCTTCAAGTACGTAAGTCGCCAGAGAAAAATTGAACCCTCAGCTCTTATTCTGCGACTTCCCAGCGGGGAAACTTCCTCCGACTTCCAGGTGTTCAGAGAATACTATTCAGCAGGTTATAGTGTGCTTCCGCCAAACTGGCATCCGATTCTCCCGGACAGAAATTTCCAGTCAACACTCCTAACAGCTGAATTATACGTGCTGGACGTTCGGGATCTTCTACTTATGATCAATCCTTATAATACAATGGGGCCGGAGAGGATCCATCTCCGGATCCTCAAAGAGGCAGCACTTGGTTTGGCGGCGCCCTCCCATAGTCTGGTTAGACAGACACTCCGGACCAGTACTCTTCCGAAGATATGGAAAGACGCTATTGTCACATCCATATTTAACGCGGGTTATCGCCGCTCCCCTTATAGTCACCGGCCGATCAGCCTCCCCAGCATTACATGCAAGGTGATGGAGCGCCTGTTAAAGCGCGCCATCCTTAAGCATTTCTTCTCGAATAACCTTAACTTCTCTACACAACACTGCATTCTTTCCGAGCGGTCATGCATGACCAATAAAGTAACCTTCATGGATAGCCTGGCAGACGCCAGAGCCGAAGCCCATATCCCGGATGTCATCTTCTTCGACCTTGCCGAAACCTCTGACCGTGTCCTGCACTCCCCTCTCGTATATAAATTAAGAGCTTATGATATCCAAGGAGAGGTTTCCCATTGAATTACATCTTATCCTGGTAACAGGACTTCCAGAGTGAATACCGGATCGGATCATTCTTCTCCTTTTTTCGATTCCCGCTGAAGTTCTTCAACGATCCGTATTCGGTTCGCTGTCGTGTCCAATAAACATTAATGACCCTGCCGACCTTATTTCCTACAAAGTTCTCCTTTATTCTGATAACTTAGGAATCGGAAATTTATCGATCTCGGTGCTTTGCGGATTAACCTTGATCGTATTAAGTACTGATAAGATGGCTGAAGTCTCCTTCTAAACGACAGAAAGTGTGCACATACGTCGCTCGGAGGAGACGCCGAAAACCTATTCGTGATACATGGAACAAAAAGTATGATAGATATCGCGGAATTTGACCTTAAAAAGGACTTAGAGATTTGGCTGTCGACCGGTTTACTTTATACTTATTACTACCAAATAGCCGCTAAAATGGGTTTTGGGACTCTTGGGAACATATGAAGGAACATTTCCCCGCATGGCAGGTACGCCTTTCAGTCGCTTAACGGGGTCGACAAAGGACCGTTGCTTGAGTATGCTAAGCAAGTCGTATACGCCGGTTTGAAGAAGGACATACTTGCCATCGAGCGTATTTAACGAATAGCCACCAAAATGGTCATTGGTATGTGGCATTTTTCTTACGAATCTAGTCATGAAGTTCTTGATCTTCATCCACTTGAATTTCTAGGACTCCGCGGCGAAACAATCCCTAGGCATTTCTTTAGCACAGGACTTGTTTAGCAATTATTCACCCAAGTAGTTGGTAACTGTCGAAGGGGTCACGACAAGAAGCTCTATAAGCTCCGACCATGAATCTTTTTAGGCAACAGTTCTTCTCTTACAGTGTAATCAACCACTGTAACGACCTCCTACTGGAGGTTGTTGGCTGTTCTTCTGGGGATCGTTTCAAAGTGCTATTAATGTCTCACGTACTTAGGAAGTTGTCAGATCAGTATTTTTCTGTTTCGTTAGGTTAATACTTTACTCTGTTCTTGATATTCCCTGTAGCCCCCAAAAGAAGTGCTACACTGCCTTCAGTGACTGCCTATTAGATCAACAGAAAGTCACTGGCATCGAAACGGGCAAACTGAGTGGATCTAGGTGACTTGGGCCTTCAACCAGTGAACAAATCACTGAAATCGACTCAAAAGTTGACTGTAAGATTCTCTCAATCATACTTACACAACAGTGTTTTTATCGGTGTTGACCAGTGAGAACAAAGTTGTCAGAACCAGTCCAACAGAATACTACCCACTCAGTACTTACCACCGAAAATCTAAAACGAAGACTCGACTCGCTGACCCCCGTGTGTTAATATCAACTCTGTAGAATAGAGTGTACAAAGAAACACGTCGAGCTTGCGAGGCACGGAGAGAGTTATGATTTGAGCCCCAGAAAGTATATTACAAAATGGATATTTTGACCGAAACAGATGTAAAATACCAAAAATGCGCAAGTGGATGAGATTATCAAAGGTATTTTCACAGTCGCTACAACTTCGGTATCCATTCTAATTAGTGCTGATTCTTATAATCCATACTCCTACTGGTCGTTTGAATACGCCGTTCTTCAACCACACCAAAACATAGTACGACCTTGGGCACTAGCAACAAGCGCACGGCAACACTTTAACCGGAGAATGTGTGATGGACTTCTGAATACATGTACGTCCGAAAAACAATTGCTAGCGTTGCGCAATGATAGTGATTTCGAAGTGACGAATGTTCTTGGATTTGAATTAGTAGTGTACAAGCCTAAGGCTAACATTAATTCGCAAAAAGAAAGACGCGACTTAAATTATTACGCACCCAAAATAAGCTATCTAGTGAGCGGTATGGATGCGACTGATGTAAGAAACGACGAAGAAACTTTGTGCCCCAATAGACGTGACGATATTGAACAAAACATCGGACGACATCGCGACTCGCAACACAATAAAAACCAAGCGAATCAGGGGCGACTAAATTGTCCACGTAGTAAACGTAACATATAATCATACACAAATTTAGACCTCAATGCGTCAATCCGTCGTGTTTATACAACGCCCGGCATAGTACTGGACTTTTCTGGGAAAGGTTCACACAGGAAACATCAGACGGCAACCAGGGGAAGGAATATTATTCCAATAACAACTCGAACACGCGGACAACACGGCAATTTTTGAAACCTTTCAGGAACGATGTTTGTGAAAACACCAGCATACACTTCTTTATTTCATCATTTCGAAGCAAACACAACAGCTAACTAGAGTAACACGCATTATACGCTATATTTGTTGCGTAACAAATGTTATGTATACATAACAGTATCTGTTTACTAAATCAAACGGCAGTCAAGTTCCGCAAATGTTACATGCCTCGGGTAGGCATTCCAGAATGTACCAGCTGGGACCGTAGGCCGTTGATACATTCTTCCACTGAACAACTGCTTCAAAATTGCTGGTCGATATTTTGGGAGATTAGAACGACCAAGTTGAAGGTATTCACAACAAATTTAGTGCGAATGAAGTCAAACAGTTTGGGTGTCGTGTTTGGCATGTTACTGTTGGGGAAGACCACCCGAGGAGGTAGATTACAGTTTGCGCGCAAAGTTGTGTTGTCCTCAGTCGATTTACCAACGACCAAATTAACTTTCAAAATATGGACTGCATGGAAATTAGTTGAAAACGTCGTGGGCGGTAAGATGAAGCGACTCTGAACAATCAGGTTCAGAAAACATTTCAACGAACAGTATCTAATAGTGCTAAAATTGAGCTCCAGCTGGAAGCCCAGCGTAATCAGAACAATCTTTTCAGAGGGCCTTGTAATAAGCTTTGCAACGGTATGGCTCCATCATATACTGTAGCTCACGCGCACACACAGTTACAGTTGAACCAGAGGTAAATACCGAGAACGACCAGTACATCTGATAAACGTGTCAGTAAGTTTACTGGAGTTCAGCGAGGTGCTGTCATCAGTTCACTAAAATGACCCTAGTTTGCAAAAGCTTACATTCGATGTGCAACGTCGGTGCCCCTCATCATGGACGAAAACGAAGGTATTATCCTACCTGATCCACATAAAGCCAGACTACGTAGGTAAACGTCAAAAATGAGTGGGTACAGGGACGTCCTGGATTGCAGAGAACAATAAACTCAGCTTGCTGTCGTTCGTCACTTTCAGTCGTGCAGCCTATCACTACAACTGTGTTACAGAACGGTTTGGTATAGTAATAAATTTAAACTGAGTGAGTGTTACAATCCGGACCTAAGACAAACGTTGAGATCGACCAAGGCAATCCGCATAAAAACGACCAGAGTCTCAGCAACCAGACCTGACATAATACGGCGTCAAAAACAGACTTTCTGACTCTCAACTGCAATAAACCATAGTTGTCTCCTAAACCTGTGTGTGCGGTGCGTCCCTCGGCTGGAAAAGTGTAGTCATTGTGTATCGAAAAGGCGTCCAGGTAAAGCACAGTCATTACTGTCCAACTTGTTGGTTGCCATACCACGTGCGGGCTCACGCTTATGAATCAGAACTCCGGTCTACAACACACCTCCGGTTCCCGCTCACAAGTCGTATGCACTTCTGTTCGGTTTGTATGTGTGACCGATGTATTCCGCACACCATGTCACAGTCGTTTCTGGGCATTCTGAATAGCACTGTAGGTAACCGCTGAAAAGATTTTTGAATTTATGTGCACCTCCACCTTAGCGAAGCCGCGTTATTACTCGACGTTTCCTTTTATGACTGACGATTCACAGATATCAAATCCATAAAATGTTAAAAGTAAGACTACGGGTCTCCAATTCATCTTATTAGTACCCATATGAAGTTGCTTAGTTTCCTCTTGACTGTGTGGATCATATGAAGAAATAGAATGAAGAAAATGAACAATAACCAGCACTGCTACAATTGGCTGTAACCTAAGTTCAGTCTTGTAGTAGCCATCAGCAATAACGATAAGGTGTATTTCAAGAAGGGTTATGTCGGTGCACTTACTGGTGAAGATTGGCAGCCATTCTCACTCGGATTACTGCAACTTCATACATGACTTTAACCAGCAGTGGATTCTGAAAGTTACGGTTAACAAGACACCTGGGATCTGACTCTGGTTTACCAGTAAAAAAAACATTCACATGGCAAACGTGAGTCGAACTTAAGATAGCTGTGCACCGATACGCTGTACCATCAAAAAATGACTACTTGGCAGACTCCGAGTGAAACTCCCACTTCACTTAGGTAGCCAATTTGATAACAGAAATTCCATCATCCAGGTATTAAAAAGGCATGCAAAACAAATCACAGGCGGCTCATACCTATTCCACAAAAGCACCATAATAACACACCATTTCATAATTACAGGGTGCGTTTTACTACATAAAATGCCACGAAGCGATCAAACAAATCCGCTTTTAGATCTACACTTTGAAAGACATTTCCTATCTGATGTCTTTTCCTGTAAATCGCGATGATAAAAATAAGTTTCAGCAGCGTTGGAAGCCTTGCATTCGAAGCAAATGCATGAAAGAACACAAACCCCTCAAACATGTTTCTACTCTCGCCAAAACGTTGCACTATTAAATCTAAAACATGCTAAACTGGTGCCATTTATGTCTCGAAATGGTCCGAACTGGGCACCGTAAGCATTGATTATTACATGTTGCAGTAGACAAAACATTTACTGTCTTATGGCAAATAAACCTTCCCCAAAAAGAACTTCGCAATTACATATGAACCATGGTACCAATAACGCCGTTAATTCGTCAAGCGGCACCTTATTAAACATACTCTGCTACTGACCTCTAGTTGAATTAGTCTCTCATTCACAATTAAAGTGTGGGTGGTCTTGCGAGACGTACCACAGAACGCTGTGGGACGAATGGCTCCAAAATGCTGTCGAGAGTTTAGCAGCTGTCTTCCCTTATTGACTAAAACCAACGGAGAGTAAGATGTGTCGTACGTTTACCGAACCCCAGCACAGTATGCACTAATGTGTTCAACAACTACACTGCGTGGCAAGGAAACAGTCAGTGAAGGTGTGAGTGACAGGTGGCACCGAACTCCCTCTAACAAAATGACAGCATGAAAGTAGGGTGTACACGCTCAAAAGTCAAAAACCGTCAGCTAACCTAGCAAGACTTGTACAACGGTGACGGTACATACATAAGAACATATCACAATGTACTACTTTCTGAGTTGCTACATATTACACCAGTGGGATATAGATAAACATGACGGGATCGATGTAAGTAAAACGTGGGAACGTTGTCGAAAGTATGACGACTGGTGGACAAAACTTTCAAAGAGGCTGGCAGTATGAAGAGCAAATTTTAATGAGAAACGATGTGTTGCTATAACCCATTCATATTTAGTTCCACCCCCGTCAGATTCTGTAATATAACGTGGTAAAACAGGACTTCTGGTAGAATAGCTTGAAACCAAGATAATTAGGATAAAAGCCAGCAAAAATGAAACAGCCTAGAAACTACTGAAATACGCAAATCAACATCATCCAATCTTCGTAACCGTTGAAAGGGCGAAAACACAATTAACATAAAGTGCTCAGGAAGCTGTACGTATGCGTTTAATAAGTCGAATGGGTGAAGCGAATAAGGTGCACGGGCTGTCTAACCTCAAAACAACCACGATCATGATCTTCTGTTGTAAACCCTTGGAAGGATACGTTGGTTCGTCCTCGATACAGCGTTACAGTTGATAAAAATCGTATTTACCTTCTGGTAATAATTAACACGATAAATCTCGCTCCCGAAAATACCGCGACTACCCTCGTAATTGCTCCCAAGACAAGCCAAAAAGGCACGTGCAAAAAAACAGCTTTGTTCCGTCCCAAAACGTGTGCATCAAGACAAAAAAATAAGGTATTTATATAGTGGGTACGGACCTAAAAAGCCTCGCGAATCAGAAAATAGGTTGAAGAAAAACATAGTTAGGGTCACTAAGACATAAATGAGCGTAGCGGAATAAAGGTCGGAGAGGTAAAAAAATTTGGTCAAGATTACCTCTCGACCGCTGTGAACAGTTCCGCCCAACCAGATTGGGTTGATCGTTTCTTTCGAGGACGGAGGCGGTTTTGTACGAAAAAATGGACTCTTTAACATCTTTGTAAGGGCCCTTCACCATAATAAGCTTAGTAAAATGACAAATTAGGCAAGCAACTCCATGAGTACGGTCGAGGAACCTAGCTGTATCTACAACAGTTGATTCGGTCAAACACCAACGAGCTAAAAGAATATACACTTAGCTTTATCAGGATTGTTTTCCAGAAGCTCAATATAACAGGTACTACATACACAACGTCACATACAATGAACATTTCCTGTACTTAGTAATACTAAAAGTTGCGGGTGAGAATAATTACCAACCACACCTCAGCAGAGTGCTACTTCTACTAAGACAATCAGAAAAAGTAAATAGTGAGCATTTGTAACAACCGTCCTATACAACCACGTCCTATCCGGAGCATGAAACACACGGAAAACGTATCCATAAAAAAAGAACATTTGCGGACTTGAGAGAAACCACTATGCCGAAGCCACTACAATGAATAAACCAAACGCTTAACCTTTTGAACGAACAAAATGGGACCGGTTTGTAAGCGTTTTCATCAACCGTCAGAAAGGGGGTACAGGGCTGATCACGATATGCCTAATAATTGCAGCGGTTCATGCGTCGTACGCTTACTTAATGTGTACATTCTAAGAATACGCTAGTATAATTGCTGACAGAGAGCAATATTCACTCACAAGTGCAACATTTCAAGACGTCAGTAATCAAAAACAATCCATAACCAAGGCACGCCTATTATAAACATACGTACCCAATACAATAAGAACCCCAGTCTGATGAAACTGGATCAGGCAATACGGTTATCCAGAATGAAAAATAGCCTCTACAGAATGGCTCCAAATTTAACACAAAATCAACAGAACAGATCAGTACGTCATCAGTGTTATCTCTTCGAGTATTTAGTGCAAGTATACCAGTATCATCAATGGATGAGGATATATTTGAAGGCCCAATCAACAAGCCAGCCGTAAAGGAACTCGGTGATTGAAAACCCATCTAGTGAAATTTCATTCACAAGCGACCAAATTACATTGAATTAAAAGACTAAGGTGCTCTGGAAAACTTTATTATAGTGGACGCGTAGCAACAATATTATGCTCAGGTCGGTCAAGTCAACTAAATCAGATTGTGGGTTTGGAATATGGTCCTCATCTACGTCTCTGACTAGTTTCTGACGATCTACACATGCGTGATTTTGAGGTTGTCAAAAAACCACGACAAAACTATGGCTATGCATATGATATAATAGAAATAATAGCGTGCGTGAAGTTTTCTAGTAACCGAATGCACTAGCTAGTGTAGTTAGATATAAATACTGAAACCGAAAATATGAAAAATGGTGTTTTAGTTCGAATCGCCGTTTACCAAAACAAGAAAGAATACATGGAAAAGAAGATGGATGAGGAAAATGGAATATGAACACAGACACATCGTCACGTCACATAGCGCTTCTAACGGCATTCATATGGAACGGTGTGACTTCCATAAAGAATCACGTAACAGCTACGTATGTTCGCTGGCCTCTTCTGCAAAAACACTTATAAGTATGTTCGTTATAGCATATACTATACAAACTTTGTTACTCCCATCAAGCCAGCAAAGTTTTGCACGAAGTGGATACTTGTGCGATGCTAATGAGTTCCATCCAAGAGAATAAACAGTTCAAAATTAGTGATCACAGTGTGATTTCACCTGGAAGTTGATCCAACGGAACAATACTAGGTGTAAAAGCGCATAGCTAGGATAAAATTGACGTAGCACAAACAGTAAGAACGCCGTACTTTTACTAGACCACAGGATTGTGCTGCACAGTTTAGCAGACTATAGTCTAGAGAGACATCAATGCGACCAACCAGATTGAAGTACAGTAACTGACGGACAGAAAGTTAGTAGATGAAAAAAAATACATTGATGCCTTTGTAAAGGATAGCTAAATTTCCGAACCAAAAACCAAGTGAAAGTGACACACTCTTCCGTTAATAACCTTCATAGCCCCTCAACTACATTCACCTCAGAGCAGATGGTGCCAGTCAGGTAGGCGACATAATGCGAACTCATCCAAACTAACTGGGAAAAAGATATACAACGTCCAAGATTGAATGCCTAGAGCGGATGTATTAATTAACTGTACTGCATTCAGTAGAGTGAACAATCAAAACAATGTCACCGGCATGCTTCATGCCTGATTTAAGGAATAAACGACTCATCAGTAAATCCTTTAAATGAAATCAACTACAAAACAGAGCAGAAAAAAGGGAGGCCGGATAGGATTCAGCGAGAACACAAAGAGCTAAAAATAAAGTCAGTTTGCTTCAATATATCTGACAACAAAATTTAATAATCGGGTGACTCCAAGTTGAAAGTGAAGCTAAACTAAAAGTGTTTTCAAGTTGTGCAATAATAGCGTTAAAATATCTAAAGACCATACTACTTAGTCAAGTTTACAGCTAACACACTCGAAAGTGTTCGTCGTCATGTGACATTCAAAAATAGCAACATATTATTCCGTACAGTTTACTCGTGTAGGCATCTAATGAGAAGATATCGACTATTATTAGCGACAACATGAATTAGGAAACGCAAGTCGGTGACACAATCCTCTAGCAGGAAACGGGTTCACGAATCGAAGTTCAGTAACCTGGAGCGTTCGACTTCGATCTCACTCGAAATAAAACAATCGAATCGTTCAGAATGGTATTCCTAAATACACACTTTGTTTTTCAAAATACATTTACGTAAACTTAATAATCTTTGCAAGCAAAATCCTGTGAAGAGAAGCCATAGTTTTACTTTGCACTGGACTGGCGATTCATGTAAGCTAATTATTGCATATATTAATGCAGCTAAGGACTTAGTAAAAGCTCACTTTTGTACACCATTCAATGAATGTCGAATTTTGTAAAAAAAAAAAAGAATCGTTAAGCTGGCTAGAACTACTTACAAATGAAACCGGCAAAATCTGCGGACAAAATCGTTTCATATGAAAAATCAAATGGATAAATGCTAGTTCGTCTGACATAATAAAAGTAACGATTATCACCGCTGACGAGGGTTCCAGCACTAGCGAAAAGAATGGGTAGTGGAAATAAGAGTTAAGCCGGCGCAATGTCGATGGCGTCTCCAGGAGCAGGAAGCTTATGCTGACGCCATTCTCGTTTCTTCCGATTTGCAGCAATCGCACTGTTAACGACTGCTTCCATCATGGCTTTGGTAAGTATTCCATCTTCACTCGCATAGGCTGCAGTCTGAGGAGAGATAAAGTTTAGGAAAAACTAAAACAATTACAGGTATATACAACGAAAAGTTAACGTTCAACGAACTACGCGGTTAATACGAAGACAGAACTATCGATACCACATGCCCACCGATGTCTAGTGTCCACTGCACTAGTCAAATAAGCACGGTTACCGTGACAGAATGAGCAAAAGACATTTATCGTGTGATGTTCTCTGGATCAGTCGTTCATACGATTTGAACACAAGTAACTAGGTTGTAACGGAAGCATGAATATGAATAGAACGCGATTTTTATCTCCATATATAAGTTCAGAAAATCTCTGAAATGTTGGTAATCCGCTGTAGTAACTCGCCGATTCGCGTGCTACCGATTGTTGTCGATAATCGATATAAGCCCCTTTAGCTGTCTGATGAAGAAAAAGTTTCATGACTAAACCCAACTGATCGACCACACAAGTGTCAGTTTCATGTGGCATCATTTCATGGGAGCTAATTTATTAGTCTAAGGCACACGAAAAGTAGGAACAATAACGTATACGTCTGACGCAGCCAAGCGACGAGACATCGCACTGGTAGGTTGTCATCGCACACGCAATCGCGTGAGCTACTTACAGGTGAAGAAGCATAACTTCCAGACACAATTTTGCATGTAAGCAACAGTGATTATCAAAGACATATTTGAATACGAAGCTTACGGTCAAATGTAGATGGTGTTCAAATGAAAACTGATTGTCCCAGGATAATTTACTGGGAATGACGCCCATTGCCAGTCTTATGGTTGGGGGTTCGACAATCTATTGATCATGTATAAGCGTAAGCAGTCTGACAATGCACACATACACAATATCCTGGTCTTGTGCTGTGAAAGATTCAAATTAACTAGTGGTCTGAAAATCTGAGAACCTGTGATGGATCCAGAGCAACGAGGTATCGGACACCAAAGTAGATTAAGAAACCTACAACGACCCGATCAAAACATGAAATAAGTGATTGAGGATTATAAAAGAAACCAATTAGAAACCGCTCTAGACTGCCAGAAAGATAGATGAACCATAATCTAATGTATTACATAAGCAGCATACAAACTTGCCTGCCAAGCAATAGCGATTTTTGAGATTTCTCTCCCAGAAAGGCCTTCTGTTCGTCGTGCTACTTCTTCACATTCGGCAGTATAATCTATGTCATCAGCAAGTCTTATGCGCTGTCGTTTATCCAGGGACGGTTGTAATAAATAGAGGTCAAAGTAATGCCGTACTAATCTTTCGCGTTCAGCCAGTCCAGGCAAATCGAACTGAACAATTTCGTCCATGCGGTCGTTGATTGCCCAATCGAACTGTTCAGGCTGATTACTGGCCAAGACAAGCATGAATCTAAAACACGGAATAGAGGAAAAAACGAGGGAAAAATTCAGTGGTGATGACAGTAAAGAAACATCGCTGATTCCAAACCAGCCGAAGCCCCGGTGTTTTGCAACTGAATTTCATCTACATTATGAAATCTGCCACACCACTTACAAGTAAAGAAACGGGATAAATTATCGTTGGTTGGAAGGATGACAATCACCTAATAACCACTTCGCACCGATAACGACCACGCGGTCAGAAAGCCAACGTAATGCAAGCACCAGGTAATACTTAACTTCAAACCAGCTAGTAGAGTTAAGCAACTTAAGCCAATCTGTTAAACACTTTATGAAGTGATGTAGACAGGACGTGTGATTTAGTGACCACGTTCTTGACTAACAACACACAGGTTAGCAGTTCAAACCTCAGCTTCCATTGCTGTTATAAACCGCGTGGATTGACAATTGATGAAGAATTACTAACGCCCGGCGTTCACTATAACCCGGCTACGGTGGTTGCACTAACGATTTGCGTTATCACGGCCTATACGACGACGCACGTACTACCGCAAATGAGGAAGACAGGAAACCTTCAGCCAAGGGTATATTTGATCTCAACCAAACGTTTGCCAATACACTGGAAACTCCACCGTATTTATAATGTTCGAGCGGAGGATCACAACGTGGGGACGCTCATACAGTGTTAATATTTTTTTTTTTTAAAAAAAAAGGGTTAACCGTGGCATTATCCCAACAACTGCATACACCTAATGGGGCAAAACTCGTAAGAAAGCTGTTACAGGGTGTCCGTTTGAGAACATACACTACGTCGAGATTTATATAATCGAGAGTGAATTAGTAATCCCGTATAAATGCCAACAGTCAGAAACTTAAAAAAGTGCATTTGTGAGACCAGTTGCATACAGTTGTCACACTGCGTACAAAGTATGCTTTGAAACTCACTTCTTAGATTGTTCTCCAGTACGAAATAAAAATGCGTTTAAGGTGGCTCGAAGTCCTTCACTTATACGTTCTTGCTCGCGCTTTCGTAAGAAGGCATCGGCTTCGTCCACGAACAAAAGGACACTGTAAAAATGATTGCATTAGAAGAATTCAGTTGGAAACATCAACACCCATTTTAGATAACACGTTAATTAGTAAAAAGTTAACGGACAGAACGTGAAAGGACATCAAGTAGGTCATCAGAGGTGCCGTTACAGACAAAAATGTTGAATGGCTTGCATGATAGCATGCAGTGACCTGAAGAAAATCGGAATAATCGGTTTATGGAAAACTAGATAAACCCGAACTTTTTAGTCTGGTTTCGAGGGTCACAAACAAACAAAGCACACCCTAAGGGGCGTATCACAAACCATGTTTCTAGGTAGAATAACACAACGAATACTCTTGTCAAATATGATTTCGCCAGTTATATACAAACCACGGGTAACCCTAGTAGCAACCAATCCCGTACAAACGAATGCACAAACTATTTATGAAGAAAACAAAAACACTTTTCATCATGTAAAAATACTGTGAGTCAGCTGCACTTTGTGTAAACTTGGCGCTGAATGAATGTCAAATTGGAAGGTGGACAGAATTCAAGTTCTATAGGAATGAACGAATGAAGTGTTCCAATGATAAAAAGCGATACACTGGGCCTATGAATGATGTTCAATAGTTAAACGTCATCAGTCAATCGATAGTCGATTGCAGTCGTCTCCAGAATGGTCTGTAGCACCTGCCTAAACCAAAGGGACCTCCGCTCATAAACGTCACCACAAGTGGCGTGCATTGCATCACATTAGTCTCTATGCACATACTCCGCATCAAGTGTAAATCAGAAGGAATGAAACCTGAAGACGTGTAAATTGAGGCCTCTGTGACCAGGTTGGCCGACGTTAGTTAACCGGATAAGAACCGAGTATGGAAATAAAACCTCCACCTATCATAAACAAGAAAATCTATACCGCAATATGAACTGTCATATGAAACAGGCCAACTGACAGGCTATTGATCAAAGTCCAGATTTAACTGTACAGTGACGGTGACAATGAGTAGAACAATAAAAGTAACGTCAATAAATCGAGATGCGAGCTATTTACTTTTAATGCAAGGTTGACAAATGACTTCAAAAACTTCACTGCAGCTTGTGATAAGGTTATTCACCCTGGTATTCATCAACCAGCGGAGATGGGCCTTAAAAAACAGTTGACGTCAAAGAAAAACACTTCACGTGTACAGCTGGCGGTCAACCCTTTAGGGTTGGCAATGCGAATCAGCATTATGTAACCTACCTTGCACGCACAACTCGCAAAATTAGTGAGTTTCTGAATAGAATGAATGAGAATCGTAGATAAAGGTAAGGGACCAATCACCAGTAGATCCAAAAAACACGTCCCCCTGGAGTAGAAAGTAGTTACCCTGTGCTCACATTTCCCAAGGATAAACGAAACGGATATGTGGATACATACAAGTTGCGCTGATGGTCGTCGATGCTACAACTGCTTGTTAATGAACCGTAGTGCACTTATTAGACTGTCCTCGTAAACATCATCTAGACAAGTACCAACACATCAACAATCCGAGAGCCACCATAACACTGTAAAGGAGCAAAAACTGGTAAATAGAAGGAAGAGATGGGAGTCCATTACAACACTCTTAAGCAATCTGCGAACAACCCATCAAGGCGTAAGTGAGGTTGAATTGGCAGTTGTAAGACGGCTTCTTTACGATTTTCACTGCATCGTCTCATTGATTACATACACTTCACAAATGGTTCAACCAAACAATGACAGTACTCATGTCAAGCCACCTTTTCTGATGTCTTGAGCCACTGAATTTGGGTCGCGATAGTCCCAACTCTGGAAACAAAAATGGCCTACGGGGGATAACGCTTTGGCGAATAACTTCAATTCGTTGGACACAAGTCATCATGGGCACGTCTTGCACCTTGCGCCAGTCATACGTGATATCGACAAAACGTGTTCGGTGTGGCAAATGACTGGCAGGCACCATCAGCACATGTGCCAAACTTTTACGTCTATGCACCTTTGGGGGTTGGAAAAATGATTCTGCTCAACTCTCAACACCTTATATTCGCTTTATAACCTCACTGTCGCCACCGAATGCGAGTGATCGAACGCAGACACCAACAAGTGACTGGCAGAAGACAGGGTAAGTCTCTAACTCTGAGCGGCCTCGTTTCGCAGCCGCAGAGTGGAACCGTTCTTACAGTTGTCTTATACAAGGGATCCTTAGACTTCAGAGAAACGGTTCTCTGGCTCCAGAAATGTGTCATACTAATCTGTTTCACTTCCAAAACCAAATTTTACACCGACTTTACTGTAAGAAAAAAGTGCTAACTCGTTTCACCATAGCGAAAACACCAGACGAAAGCGTGAGGAAATAACAAAGCCAATGGGTAAAATAAACAAGTGACAGAATAGAAAATCCGAGGCATCTTAAACAATATATTGTATCGCTTGGAAATGGACGTAAGTATCGGCAATTACACTGACTATGAACCCAAATATACAACGGACAGTTTTCAAATGAACATCGAATTACTCGTATCTACGCTGAAATTCAACATTTCCAACATTCACCTTGCTAGTTTGAAGTATAGACGCTATCGAAGTTCAGTGTAAGCGAACAAACCATATTGTGATCAAATAAATGCAATGAACTGTTTGTTCACAAAATAATGCATGTACTGCACGCAAAAGAGATGTGCATACTGAGGCCCGAAATAAATGGTTAGCCATAATAATGGTCCAAGCGTTACACAACTTCCAGCAGTGATATCTAGAAGCAAGAAGTGAGGAGAACGACATGGGCGCTTAAATTAACAAACATTAACCTCCGAAAGACTAGAAACAGAATAGCGATTGAAAAAAAAAGTGGGTTTTATGGGGAACTGTTTAATGAATTAACTGTCTACGACTGACAATAAATGAATCGGATTCGGAGTTCAAAACAGTGAGATCGAGATGATTTGTTGTTACAAACCCTGTGTTTTGTACCCAACAGCAGTTTTATCGATAAATCAACTTTTACAGCAGTACCAGTTGATGCTGCGACGAGCCAAAGGATGACGGTCTTAAGACCGCAGTTGTTCGTGAGAAGTTTCAAGGATGCAACTGAAATATGGATTGTTCACGGAAGGCCTGCGACCTAGCAGACGCCCATCGAACACAGCAGTTGAGAAACTGAGTATGGTAGGATGGGAACCCCGTGAAACTAAGGTGGGCAGATTTGAAAGAAGCGTCGATTACTGGATATAACAACCCGGCTAGCTAACGGAACGTGATGTAACAATTCCATTCAGCCCGAATTAGACAAGCGGTGGATTGTTGTGTATACCGCCACTCTCGATTGCCATCATCACCACTATTAGTAGTAGCGGAAGTGGTACTGTCTGCCACCCTCCGACAAAAGCTAGACAATATCAGAACCAGATCAAAGCTAAAAAAATAAGATGTTGGCACGGAAGTTTATCAACGGTTTCCCGATGACTGTTCACAGCCAATTCATATTTTACCACCATCATCAGAAATACATCAATGGTTCACGTTGATGCTTAACTGTCATACACACATGAAGAAGAAAGCGAGTCACGTTCAAGAAAAACAAAAGATGAAACCTAACTACTAAACCACTGTCTGTGCTTAAACAGATAACATCAAGATACATACACTTTTCAAAGAAACAAACCGAGTGTAACTGAAAATAAGGTATCATCAACGAGACCACTTTCTTGCGGCCTTCACTGCCCCGCATCGCCAAACGCACTTACTTAATAGATAACTAAGCCAAAAAACGATAACATTAACACTAATGAGGCTAAGTGGCCATCCTCTCGTTTGAAGTATCGGGCCATCGACTCTGTGAGTCGCAAGGGTGCCAACCAGACTTACAGTGGACAACACCTTGGTGAACGACTTCATTTCCACACTCCAGGTCATCATCCATTCATCTCGTTCCTCAGGCCAGTCTATCGTGACATCGGCAGAGTGCTCGTTGTGGCAGACAAATACATTAGTGCATGACCTAACCATCGAAGTCTAAGCAAACTAAAAGCTTGAGAAAATCACCTTGCTTGGTAATCACTGCCAAATACCCACATCATTACTTGCCGTTAGTGGCGTCCGGTTTTAGCGATCGGACGCACATATTGACGGTCAAATGTCTGAAGACGGTTCGAGTCTTCCACTCTGAACGACCACATTCCACAGCAGTAAGGCAACGCAGCACCCACAGTCACCTCACACAGAAAACCCTCAAGTTTCAAAGTGCTGTCTCTTTGTCGCCAGAGACGTCTTACGTTTGCTAATACCACCTAACTTTTGGGGACACGAGCAACTACTTCAATCCCCATTCCACCACTGTCGCTGATGCAATACCCTAAGTAAAAAATCTGGAGAAAGTCCATAACTTTATTATCCAACACTATACCTACGTAAACAAAGCAATCCTCCTTCGTTTACCGTTGGCTTCTTAAGTGATGTTTTCTTCTTCTAGGATATTCTACATAACTGCTGAGGTAAGCGGAGGCCCGAACTGCAGTGCACTCTGTTCGGGCTCAAGACCGTAGTGGTGACGCTGATGATCAGTTCTGTCCCTCATTTGAATTTGTTTTTAGATAATGTTATTGGTCAGCGGTTTTCTCACAGGTTCACCGCAACAACAAATGCGAACCGCGCGGTCAGGCTGGAGTGAGGATTGCACTGAGCTCTAAGGCAGAGCCAGACCGGTTCGACTGGATCCCAGTGAGTGGTTGTCTGTCTGTAGTTAGATATGACACTAGTCAGTCAGTCAACACAGACCAGAACGACTCTGTTTGTTTGTCACACATGCAGATGCTCCAACAGACTTCAGTCCAGATGCTATGCATAACGCTATCTACGATGCTCGGCTTGATATTCTGAGATAACCTAAACATTCAAGCCTCATTATGCTTACTGATGATATGAACGGACAACTTGGTCGTTCTACCTCGGACAAGAAACGGCTGGGTCGTATGTTCGGTGTCCATGGGCAAAGCACTGACAATGGCGATCGGCTGTCACAAGTATGCGCATCTCCCAGACTCTATACAACGATGTGAGCAGTTCAGCACAAAGCACGATAATGCGTCACGTGGAAACCACTCTGTGTGACATGGACGCAAAATGGTCACATCGCCATCAACTATCGGTGGCGCCACCTCACTAAAGGTTGTCGTTCATTTTGGACTCGGATCGTGTTGTTCGTGCTCACCGCACAATATCACTTGATCAGAAATCACCAGCTTGTAACACAAAATACTCAACTGCAAATGGAGCGACGATGATATACAAAACGCCTTTCAAGCAAGCGGCAGTTAACAAACCTCGATCACAACATTGAAGTAATCGGCACGATCACTGTGCAGAAACCACAAACCCCTTGTGAAGATGTCTGTTTCAAAGGAGCAGCGTGAAAACAACAAGGGGATGCCTAGTGATTCAATCGTGCTTACGAAGAAACGTCGACTGAGTTGCTCTGATTTCGAATCTGGCAAAACGTCCTTAAGTGAGGCGCAAACTTACGAACAGTCTGCGTAAGGACGGTGGGACCTACTTCTCTGAACTAACCAACGAAATGGATAATGCATTTTCAACGGGAAACTTTCAGATGCCGTTTTCCCTGATTCGTGGTTGTACTGGCCGTCGGCAAGGCGTCGTATACTCAAGACAGTCCAAGGCAAACAACTGAATTTAAGCAACAGGATTACATGATGATGGGATATTAAAAGGGCACTACATACCTAAGAAACGAAACAAAAAAGAAAACGACACAGCGGAGCTAACATTGCGACGTTCAGATATGATTTGGAACAGATGGCAAGAAGTCAAAAATCCAAGGAAAGAAAGGTACTGTGGTATACTACCCAGAGGTGGTAGTTATGTTACGAATTTTAAGTAGACGTACATACTTAAGGTGACCGCAATCATCAGTATCCAGAAGGCTGGAAACGTGGAACGCGTTAAAACAGAGCAGATTCGCATGAAACGCTTCAAATCCAAACTAAAGGCGTGATATTGAAACATGTCTGTCATACGTAATAGTAAGGTGGAAGTGACGTACTTCCACATATATTGTAATTTGCACACCAGACCAACAATCTTTCGCAGTGAAAACATTAATCCTGCAGTTTTCGCTGGTCACATTCTTCAGAATGAACAATGGGAACAAACAATCTACCAGAGATGTAAGCGTGTTACACACCGTACAATTCCTAGGAGGCGTGACGGAACTATTGCATTCAAGTAAATGTGTTTGCTGCATTCACTGGTTCTCCAGACAAATCTCGAGTTTTGTTAATTCCCAGCCATTCGTAGGAGGGTACACCGTCCGGTAAAATGACCTAACGAAATCGCCTCCTAAGTGAAATGGAACCGGTTAAAACAAACCGAAAAAATACAAATCACGACGGCGACATTATATTGTTAGAAGACGATAATGGTGGTAGAAATCAAGAATAACCCTCGATACAATCACGTGTTATCACCGTCAAAGCCTTTAAACAGGTGGATCTCAGCAGACAGGATAACCAAATCGAACCTAGCCTCGTAGAAGAAGCTTGCAAGTTTAACCGCCACGTTTGGGGTGGTCGTTAATACTGTTTCTTCTAGTCCAGATTACAGATGGTTAACAGCACGCGATTTGATAATTACGGTGGTGGAGTTTACATGACATAACCCGAACAGTTGAAATGGTAAACATCAATGAGATTCTGCACTGCTCAAATCGCACTGCTACCGGGCGCGCTGAGTTAATGATCTATTGAATAGAGTTACAGTTATGCTGTATCAGTTGGAAAAGGTTCTGAAATCTAGCAGAGTACGGAAATCATAAGAAAATATGTATCGCGAAGTAAATCCTTACCTATTTTCAGGGTCAAACAGCCCAATAATGAACATACTGATTGACAACTAAACATCTCAGAACGAAATCATGACCAACTTGAAAGGTCTTGTCTAAGTTTTGAAGCCTGACAGTACCAAACTTAAACGTGAGTGCAGTTCGTGAAAGATATAACCAGACAGAACAAAATTTGACAGGTTCTCCAAACTTCGACGTTCATCGTCACTGACCTCGAAATTAACAGAGGACAGGAAACCCTGCCTTGGGATTAAACACGTCCTGATAGCTACAGCCTCAAAGTCACTTGTAATTCTGCTGAAGTATCACCAAGAACACCACAAATGAAGATTTCGGAGGCATCTGAACTATCCAGCGCATCCACGTGAAGGTAAGTGGTACGTAGCAAGTGCATTCTCATTAGCGATTTGAATGAAAATGTATAACGTCATCAGAACAGAATAGTGTGACTATAGTTCTCGCTAACATTATCATCTAGTTCTAAGCACTTTGTCAAGTGTTTTGTCAAGTCGCCTTTGGGACTGTAAGGGTGATGAATCTTTAAGGTGGCGATTGTACATAGGGTTGTGTGGACTGACAGAGCCTCTACTCATAAATGAAAGATATCTGATTAGAAATGATTCATAGTGCATTTTTAAAAGTCTGCAAATTGCGTTTGACTGGTTTCTTGAAGTGAATTCACGGGTTAAGGTTGTATGATAAACGTTGGCTGCAGCTGGTTCACTCGAGTTGTAATTTTCACATTTGTTTTCTAAAGAAAATCCGTAACTAAACAAACCGAAAAACAGGGTAAATGCAAGCAACCGGTTGTGATTTTAAAAAAAAACAAGCAGAAGTATACCTTCATTCTAGTCAACAAGATGATATCTCAGATAAGTGAAAATGACAAAAGTGTGAAAGTTAAAACGGTTCGAGTGCCAATAAGAATAGCAACAACACAGACATTCACATAAAACACACCACTACTATTAAACATTATACAAATAAAAACGGTGATCTGAGGCAAAGCTTTTCAGGGGGAACACACTTTGGCCCTGTTTTGTGTCGACTGCCATCGCTCGGACAAACTTATGAACATCCCAAGTAGAGAATAAAGCCAAGTAACAGCAAGCTATTTAACTTTTTGACAAACGTATTTCAACAAATTTTGGCAAAGCGAATGCCCAAACTGATCGTTATTTATCCTGTTGTTTTACTTAACTTAGGTAGTGGGGCGGGACACTTTCAACACTCAGAACACGCAGCGACGCAAATATAGGTTGTCGGGTTGCGTGTAAGGAGCTCCATGGTTGCCAGATATCTTTGCGCAAAAAGGTTACAAATAGGCGTCGTGTGGTGCTGTCGCAAAGAGGCGACGTAACCAAACTGCTGCACCTAAACATTGGACAAACGACCACACGACTAACGATTACAGCAGGCGCAGTCAACATTGTAAGACAGAACCAGTTGTCCACTTCTAGCTATACAGCTGCCACAAAGAGGTGCGGAAAATAACCTGTTAAATGAGACGAAGGAAGACAACGCGAACAGGGATTTAGGTAGCTCCAACTAACAGACGACGCAGTACTGGACGCCATCCAAAAGGGACCAAACACGAGTCACAGTTATTACAGTAAACCTAACAGAAGTCATCATCATAGACAGCAATACATCCGTGGTTCACACTGATGCTTAACTGCCACACGACCATGAAGAAGAAATAAACTCTGTTTACGAAGGGAGGAGGAAAATGGGTGGGGGCAATGGATCTAACTATTAAAAATAGCCACGTCTACATTCAAACATACAACATCAAGGCGCCTACACCTTGCAAACAAACAATCGATCTATAAGTGAAAGTAAGGCGTCATCATCAAGACAAGTACCACACGAGCTTTCATTGCCCCGCCTCATTAAGTGCACTCACTTCACAGACAACTCGGACAAACAACGACAACATTCACGCCACTGAGCTCGGTTAGCCGCTATCTCACCTAAAGTTTCAGGCCATCGACTCTGTCAGTCGCGAGGGCTCCAGTCCGGGAGACGATCCCAAGCTACAGTGACCAGTCCCTTCGTAAACTACATTTATCTACACCAGGTCATCATCTGTCCACCTCGCACCTTGTGCCAGTCGGCCGCAACGTCGGCAAAGAATGCTTGGTGTGACAAACGACTAGCTGGCATCCTTAATACATGACCTAACCATCTAAGTCTGTGCAAATCTAGTGACTGAATAAAAGAACTCGTTTGACAGTCACTGCCAGATGCCCGCTTCCTAACCTCCTCGTTGCTTACTCGCTGGAGCCATTCGAAACGAGTGATTGAGCGCAAACATTGGTGGTCAAACACCTGAAGACGGTTCACGTCTTCTACCCTGATGGGCCGGGTTTCGCTGCCGTAAAGTAATACAGCCCTCACTGTTGTCTGATATACGCGACCCTTAAGCTTCAGAGAGATACCTCTCTGTCGCCATAAGTGCCTCAAATTAGTAAACACCGCCCAAGCCTTGGAAATACGCGCCTCTATTTCATTCTCAACACCTCCGTCGCCGTCGCCGATGCTGATGCAGCTTCCCAGGTATTGAAACCGGTCAACAACCTCCATGACTTCATTATCTAACATTAAATCAACGTAATCATAACAATCTTGCAAAAGCACTTTATATTTTGAGGCTGCAAGGCACATTCCAAAGTATTTAGCAGAACGCGAAAAACCGTTCCCGTATCGCTTGAAAGTTGTCATGCGTCAACACCTTGTCGTCAGCATAATCAAGATCAGTGTCTTTCACCGGGTAGGAGGTCCACACCGGCATCACTTGGATGCCGCAGACAATTCTCCATTATTTCTTCTATGACGAAACTGAACAAAAATGGTGAAAGGGGACAGCCTTGACGTACGCCGTTCCTGGTGCCGAAAAACTGTGAGACAGCTCACCGTAAACCCTAACCTGAGTCGAAGTAAGGGAGTAAGGCGCCAACAGTATGTTCACATACTTGGTCGATATCCTCTTGCGTTTAGGTGACTCTAAAAGTGTAGATCGAACCACCGAATCGAACGCACTCTTATAGTCGAGGAATACGGCGACTAACACACATAACACTGCTCCAAAATTTGACGAAGGGTAAAGATATGACCTATACATCCCCGTCCAAGGCAAAACCCTGCTTGCTCTTCCTTAATGTTTACCTCCCGAACTGCAGTGAGTCGACATAGTACAATGGATGCCAGAACCTCTGAAATGATTAGTGTCAAACTGTTCGCCCTATGGTTTTCGCAAGAGCTCCTGATACCCTTTTGAATATAGGAACCATGATCGCGTGACCCCAGCACGGAGGGATGGTCTCCGTCGTCCACACATGTTGAAACAGCTGAGTCAAAGCCTCATCTAACACCTCTTCAACGTCTCTGAAAAGTGCTGGCACTAGATCATCTGGACCAGCAGTCTTATTACGATTGAGAGCCGAGATGAAATCGCAAACCGCAGTCTCAATGGGTGGTTCTGAATCTACCGACCAGGACGTTACATCAGAAGTTTGTAAAGGCAGCACAGTAGAAGCAGGAGGCCAAAGGGAAGTAGGTAAAAATAAAACAGCTGACATTTATATGCACGACTAAGCACGTCGAAGTCAGTAATAATAACGATAGACCGCCTGAACCAATATTCATACAGAGTACCACGAGCTATGTAATTCGACGTCCAAAATCATTCGACACAAGTTTTAGAATGATTATTCCTCTGAAAACTGTAGTTTCCGGAGCCATCAGTCATAGTTAATTGTATGTGAGATAGCAACTGCACGTGCGATATGACTGGCTTCATTGAGTCACAAAGTACGTAAGACCTAGTGAAATGTTTCCAGCCAAGTTAAGTAAATTTAACGCTTAAAAATCGGCTGGTGTCAAGGATACTGTTGACTTACCCCTTCTTACTAGTATTTGCCCAGTCAAAAACTTTGTGTACAGCAGTAACGCCCTCGTTGCCCATCGGAGCGATATCGCCTCCAGTAAGGATGGCATAATCCATCCCAGAATGCTTTGCCAAGCTCTGAAACAGGTAAGATAAAACAACTAGCCATTCCAATGAATAGTCGTACAAAATAGTGCCAGACAGAGCAATCCTAAACATACTTGTGCAACGCAATCAGTCAGCACTGGAGAGAGTCAATCCAATGTCGCAGAGACGATCAAAACACCTTTGATAACTAGCAAAAATCATTTATTTATCTAGGAGAGGAGTGTGACTAAAAAGTACACGGTATTAGTACCTCCCCGTGCATCAGTCAGTGATAACGAGTGAGCTAGGACTACTTGCAAAGTTTGGTTTAGGCAGTGTCCGAAAAACTGACAAATTGTGCGGTTAGAGTTTAAGCACGCGTGACACTGGCGTCATCATCATTATAGATAGCCACACATCAGTGGTTCTCAATGATAACATTGGCGCAGATGGAACGTAAGAGTTCTGCAGAACGACTAATTTTAAAACGCTCCAATTCGTTCGGTTCTTTCATATTTCCGTAAGAATGAGCTGAATTAATGCAGGTTACCTGGAGTAGGATCCGATACACTGTTGCGTAACATCACAGCAATCCCCTAGAGAATGTGGGCAGTTTTATGCTGGTTGTAGAGATTTTTGAAGCCAATTGCAGTAGACAAAGTCATGAGACACAACAGTATGTTTCTATGAGTAATCAACCGGTCTATTTTGTGACAGATGTAGTTCACCTATCATTTTGGAATTGAAAACCATGGAAACGAATTAGGTAGTCCAGTCAGCTAGGGAAGGGAGTAGATAAGTTGATCAGCCTAACGGGAACTAGTGCCGTAAGTGAATGAGTGCGGCAGGAACAATCGTGCTGGCCGACTAGAAACTGGTGATATACTTCGCAACAATGAGCACCTAATTTGCAGATGAACTCTGCGGGCCGGTCACGGATGAAAATGCGATGACGTTGACATCGTTTATTAGGGACCAAAATGCGACTGAAAACACAGAAAAAGAGCGTTGTAAATCTCCGCCACAGAGATAAAAAACGAAGTCTAGGTTTTTTAGATTTTGCTACGAACGTATCAAGGAGGTTGACAGATTCTGGTCCAGAACGAACACATATACAGTTCTAGTCGAAGTTGTCACAGGTTATCTGTAAATCTGGCCATCACTTCTTAGTCGTCTGTCCAAAACCAGCTTGGTTTTCCATAGCTGCAGGGCTGGTACGCTGGCAAATAGTGATTACTTTTACCTAGGACAGACAATGTGCTGAGTAACACGACGCATAGACGGTTGTTTGGTTACAAGCGCAAATGAAACAAAACGAAAACATATAAAGACAGACGACTTCGACGTTCTTGGGATAAACACCCTCCGGTCTTAAAATAACGTCCAATAAATTCGGTAACTACCTGAGAACGAAAACTGCTTTGGTTCAAACACTTCATACTAAAAATGATATTACTTATTAACGATCCCAACAATCTATGACAATAATAATATAACAATGCACCATGAAATATAACGCTTGTGCCAATGTCGACATACTAGAAGGTTGTGTGGTAACGAAGGGATTTTTTTATATAAATGGCGATAACTGACCGTTCCAATGCGTGCATATGAGGACATGTAGTGGGAATATCCGGTCGGAAATCGCGCACATTAATTGGTTAAGCTGCTTCAACCAAATGCGGTTGAGTACATTTTCGGTGACACTATTTGTGATTTAGCTACTCCGTACACCTGAGTGCAAGTCGCCGGGCAACAAATTGGCAGGTAAGGCACGGTGAAGAAAGACGTCAGCTTCGTAGGCAAAAAACACCATGAGTAAGTCAACCATATGTCAAGTATCGTTATTAACCAAAAAGGGGTAAACACTCTAGTCACACAAAAGTGAGTGTACTAGTGCAAGAGTTGTGATGATCGGCCAGAATGGGTAGTGAGAACATAAGCACAATAACTGCACGGTAAAGAAATGAAACGAATGAATCATCACTTCAGACTAGCCATGACAAGCTTACCTTCGTGAACATGGTTTTCCCAGTACCTGGAGGACCAGCCATCAACACGTTTCGATAAAACCCGTTGTTCGCTTTTGTATGTCTAGTCGCAATCGCGATTTTGCGCAAATTAGCTTCAAGGTTGGGCTAGGGTCACACAGAAAGTGAAAAAATAGTAACGTCGTGAATATTCATGGGTGTATGTGGGCTGATGTTGCTGCGACGACCAGCTTAAACAGACAATTAAGATTCTCAACCAAAGCCGTTGACACAAAAGCCTGTACTGCGACAGTGGGCGGATGGTAATGCACCAAACATACTACTTTTTTCGCAAAAACATCATCCCTCTTTCCGTCCTCAACATGGAGGATCAGAATTCTACTACTGGTCTGTTTGGCATGAATGACTCGATGAGATCATCACACCATCCAGCATGGTCCAGTAGATCAAATAAACGCAGTAAGCCCTCACACTGCATCTTATTGTGATGGGAGACTGCAACGCTGCAACCACTAAATATAATTGTTACATGAAGATAGGACCGTACTCCACCACCCGAACACCAATGTGTAATTAACAACGCAACAAACAACCCTACAAGTAACTGTTTTTCGTCAGGCTACTCCCTACAGCGTATCCGATACCGCTGTGACTGAAAGGACTCAAGTCCTAGTCAGCGTTGTCTTCAAGAACAGCGCAATGCGCAAGCTTGGTCACCACGTCAAAGAAACAAGTGAAATGTAAAGAACCGATAAAAATTGAGGACTGTGGGTAGCTCAGCAACTAAGTTGGGAGAGGACTCACGAATGCAACAAACACAACGATTTAGTTAATTCGGCGACCGATTAGAACTGCCATAAAAAATTACGACTGTAAGTCAGCCGAGACATCTTCAAGAGGTACTCGTCTTGAGGGTGGCGTAAATAGTTCCTAAAACCTGTGAGGTTCTTACAGAATAGACGGCCCAAATCCTTTTAAAACTAGCACAGAGATCTGGCTATTACAATCAGTCACATTCTCAATGGCCTGTCTGCCGACGTGATTGTCCACTTCGACTCAATGGGTAATCCCAATACACAAGCTGTCACAACCCATCTGGATCCAGTCTTTTTGTAAGATTCGGTCAGCACTTAGACCATGTGCCTACTAGCTAAGTAAACTTAGTAATCAATCGTGTGACATGCAAACCAATGAACGTGATTGCTTTCCAGTAGACCAACCGTGAAGAGACCAGACCTGTGTCAACACACCATGTCAGCTTAATCGTCTCAACGGATCAGAAGAATAACATTGTAAAGTCAAGTAGTAAGGTGGTAAACGAAACGGTTTCCAATGTACAACACGGTAATTCATCAAAGAAGGACTCGTAGAAGCCAATATTCCACAATAACGCTTAGTCTACACTGCACTAAGTATGCCGCTTAGAGACAAACGCACTGTGAAGTAACAGCGGGAAGATTCAATCCAACTGCACACTCACGTCCTGCAATGAAAGAGTCTATAGTAACTTTTTGTCACATCTAAATATCATTACAGAGGACCAACATCACATGACAGTTGACACTGGATCGTGGGGTCGAGCCAGGTTGCCACGATCGCTCCTGTCTAGGTTTTAGCAATGTGACAACAACTGATTTATACAAGTGAAACAAACGATTCCGTATGATTGGTAACGTTCGCTGACCATTTCAACTGTTACTAAACGAGTGAAACAGCATACAAAGGTACTGATCAGCCAGCGGAACGGTGGAGATTTGGGAAAAATGGCTTAGCTACGACAGCTGATCACAACACATGAATTGCCACTATAAAATGCAAATAACTTACAAAGCTATGCGTGTGGGTCATCAAACTAAGCCGAATCAATTTGTAGAATTCGCTAAACGAAAGCTTAACCAGCACAAACTCACGTTTAATATAACTCCAGACAAAGGATCCATCGGTCGAGCAAACAGGCGTTTCGTTGTCTAAAGCGCAATTTCAATAATGTGCATCGATTACCAATATCGGATGTCGAATAGTATCGACGATATTAAGTCGAGACGTGTCTCGAACTAAAGAAGGTTTGCCGATTCGAGCTTCAGCAAGCCTAGCAACGGTACCTATGCCGTACTTTGCGCCATAAATGCCACCGGCCAAAAGTGTAAGCGACCCTATGACGGTTGCAACCTTATCACGCTCAGATATAAATGCATTTAGCCCAGATCCAAGAACGGAGCCAGCAGTAGAAATCGATTCCAAAATTGTCTGTCTGTATTCTTTTGCTTCTAATCTTGCGCGCTCTAGACGCAATTCTCGATTTTCTCGCTCTACTTGAGCTTCGCCACGGATTTTTGCTTCGATCTGTTTCATTTCGTTTTTGTGCCGCAGTTCTGCCTCAAACTCAATCGTACCTGGAAAAAATATACATGTGGACCAAAGCATTACTTCGCCGCATTGCTTCTTGTTTTTTGATAGATTCTTCTTGCTTTTTTAGTGATTCTTCTTGCATTCGAGCCTTTCGAAATGAGTCATAAGCACCACAGCTGAAAACACTAACCTGTAGTGCAAGTTGATCTTCCTGCCGCTTCCGAGCAAGCATGTCTTGATAATCAGCACGTTGTTTTTGTATCTTAGCCTCCTCTTCCATTGTTTTGCGGCGTTCTTCCTGCTGCGCTCTATACTGCTGAATCTTTATCTGCTCCATCCCTAGTTCGTATTCCTACAAGTGATGCAGAAATAACGGTTCAAAATACCTTCATCTTAGACTGGTACTCCATTTGCAACGTCTGTTCACGCTTTTGAGACAGTTCAAATGCTTCTTTGGCGTGTTCTACCAAAATAAAGAAATAAAAAAACAAGTGACTTGAAGCTTCCAATTCTTTTGCTGCTTTGGCTGCGCGTTCCAGCGCAGCGGAGTCAAAACGATAACTAGATGCTGTCTCATCAGATTTGTGTTCTTTCTTATTAGGTGGAGGGACTGGTGGAGATGGAGCCCCAGAAATTTGGACAGCAGGATCGGAAGGGGCTGGTTTACCGTAACCAAACAACCAAGACATGGACAATCACGCCGTATGGTACACCTTTATAATGCGCGCCTCTTCAATGATTCTAGCGAAGTAGACCCAGCGACTCAGCGATTGATACACGGGTTCGAGGTAGAGTCCCAGGGTTTTTGGATCCATTCGGTTTTTATTGCTCGGCGTCAAGCGGACGTCTGTTGATCCGAAAGCCGGTCAATAAAAACAGAGTGTAGTACCGCTCCCGGGCATTACAATAAATACCGGAAACGAAGTAAGATTGCTTGCATAATGGAAATTTTGGGGATTGAGAGTCAAGAAATGTTTTAAAACGATCGCCTGAAGCGGTGCTAATCACCCCAGGAGGAAGACTGTTCCAAGACTGTTCCTTGTAAGAAAAGAACTGCTGCCTAAGGAAAGTTCGTGGACGATGATTGAATAGCTTCCCGCTATGTCCTTGCCGGCAGTCATTATTCGCTATGTTGAAGAACTGTTCAACAAGACCTACCCTAAACAGGAGGTGTGTGAGAATCAAGTCACCGCGGAATCCTCGAAATTCAAGTGGGCGTAGATGAAGTATTTCAAATCGGGACACGCACGTGGCATTTCCTTGGCCCGTGACTAGTTTGGTAGCCGCGCATTGGACAGGCTCAACAGCTAATGTCTTTCTTCAGACCGGTATACAAGACCTGATAAGCACACTCCAAGAGCGATCTTGTATATACTCCGTAAAGCGTTTGAAACGCTGTCTTGTCTATGCGGGGAAAATGCGCTTAATCACTCTAAGGGCGGCAAATCCTTTTTGTGCGATACAAATAAGTCGTCCGCTTTCCCAACCACCCATTGAACCAGACAGTAGTTCTGGTCCACGGATCCATTGCCAAGAAGAAGAAGTGAGCCTAGGTCGCTTCTGAAATCATTACGTTATCCCCGGTTAAAATTCTGAACTGTGGACTCTTTTATTGGTTGTTTTAACCAGTAACGGATAAGATCAAAGATGAACACATAATGGTCCGTGTGTTCATGTGGTGGTTTGGTGATCACTCTGCTTACCAGGTGGTCCTCATTAGTGATAACTAGGTCGAGCAGAGAGATAATCCGACCACGGCGATGCAGCATCGGGGCGTTGTCAATTTATGTCTACGCTCTCCGTCGTATCAGTGTCGATAAGGAAGCCGAGAATCCGCTTTCACATTCCTGGTAAGAAATTGATGTCCAATTTAACTTGGGTACATTAAAGTCGCCCAGAACAAACGAATGATTAAAGTTTTGTAGTCCTAGGAAGTTGTCTATGTTCACAAGAAGAGTGTCATCATCAGAGACATCGAATGAGGGAGAACGATAGATAACACCTAGTAGGAGTGAGTCTTGGCCACGCAATCCCAATCGAGGTCACAGAGCGTCACACTTATCAGAGAAATGAAATCCACCGGTAACCGTGGACGTTGGGATATACTGCTGATGGAAAATAGCAAAGAAACCCATTCTCCCTCGGGCGGAGTCAGCTCGGTAAACTGAATACGAGGAGACACTGAGTTCACTGTCAATGATGTCACCTGCAAGCCAGGTCTCTGTGAAAGTAAGTATGTAGGGTTGTGTCTCATGGGTCAACCATATGATTTTCGGTAATTCAATGAACAAACTGACACAGTTGGTATATATACACTTGACTTCTTGAGAGAAGGGAGAGGAGAGTGCGGGCAAGAGTTTGGGGAGGAGCACCCAGAATTGGGGAGGATGTTGGTGTTGGGCTCTTTGGGAACTGCCCAGTGGTTCTGATGGCCCTCCTTTGTGGCTGTGGGCGCGGCGTAAATGCTCGTGCGTATGTCGATGCCCCTGCAGGATGCATGACGAGCAGTCTCGATGTCGCAACTTGCTACCTCTGTATTCTTGATAAATTCCACTTTTTTGGAGGGTTTTTGAGAGTTTTAACACAAGGAAAATTTGACTTCGTCGTCTGCTGGATGCAGGGTTTCAAGGAAGGCAACATGCTAGGTTTTCTTGGGCCACGGATGAAAACCCTGTGGGGCGGGCAAAAGATAGGCTTTCTGATTTACAGGTGGCATCTCCAGCGGCCTCCTAACGTTCAGAAAGTGGTGGTGCAAAAGGTTCAAAAGGTTAAATGGGGTGGTGACTGGCTCGCTGGTATCTTGCGAGGTGGAAAGTGTAGTACCTTTGATGATGCCGGGTTTGATGTTGTTTCCAATGGATTTGTGTGTTTTGCTATCTTCCAATCTTCCAGCAACTTTGATTTCCGGGCGAACGTTGCGTGACCACTGGTCCCACTTAGTGGCGTGAATCGCTTAAAGGATAAGTATGTGCCACGTGGGCACGTGTTGATTATGGCAATCACTGCTTGATTACTTCAGCCGGTAAGACTCATATTATTGTGCGCTGGGTTATTGTGAACATACGTCCATACCCACATCCGATGGGGTTGACAGAAAAAATCAACATAAACAATCACTGTGACACTGAGATTAAATGGTAATGGTAATAGAAAGAAGAAAATATTGTGGCGAGTGTAATGTCAACCGGTGTTTAGTGCAAAGCGGCTTGGCTGGATGTAGCAGGATCATGTGAAAAGCACGCGTTTAGGGACAGTTGGGTTGATGACGCACATGGGTGGTTGACAACATCCGAAGTAGATAAGCTTGACGCAGTGACCAAAGCCAAATTGCGGCGAGGCTTCAAACAGTCACCTGCAAATGGCTTACGCCGCACCGATTGCGTTTTCACCCACACATCACGTATCCGATGTAAATTAGAAGAAATACGACCATTAGGTGTGTGAGTAAGGCCTTTGTTTTCAAACGGCCAGTGCTGGTTAGCCAATTGATTGGTTAGCACGAAAAGGAGACCCTTACATCGGGGGAGATAAACAGAGAGAAACCGCTGTGACAAGATCTTAACGGAGAAGAAAGATGTGTAAATTGTAATGCAAGAAGAAATTCAGCATACGGGTAAATGTTAGCGAACTCTACAGAGGATAAGGATGAAAAACAGAATCCGGATTGGACGATGAAAAGAACTGGCAAACCATTCATCAGAGAATATACTAACAAAGCTGAAGAAAACAATGAGTAGAGAAACCACAATCACCGAAGCTTTTGAAAAGAGAAGCGGATTGGTCGCCAACCAACCATGGTGTTGACTGATGCAGTCATTAACAACACCAGAGTGGATATACTGATGTTTACCGATATATGGTGGCACACACCTAATGAGAATGACACACATATCCGCGCGTCGAAAGCCGGGTTTTATAATAAGAGTACATTGTCCAGTGTGGCCATTTTGATTACAGTCAGTTAAAGAGATGCCTCTTAAACGTCTCGAGGGTAGTGGCCACTACGAATGCATCGAAAGTGCGTTCGAAGTCGGGCAAACTCGAGTGGCATATCTTTGATGTCTACAAAGTAAACCTTTGACCTGTTTAGCTGCTGGTCTCCGCCAGGTTGAAGAACCTGCAATTGGAGTGATCCTTTGTGGTCGTGAGTTTAAAGGCAATAATTGTGTCTTCTCTCAGCCACCTGTAGGCCAACTGCAAGTGGTTCAAAAGCTCTAAGTGATCTGCATATAATTACGAGTAAAAGCCGATAAACCATTTTGTTGTATAGATTCGAGGGTGACTATGTCTTTTTCAAGGTATGGATCGCATATCTAAGAGAATCGAACATGTGTGCAAAATGTTCTTCTGCAGTTTGCCCTGGAAGTCCACTATACCCCGTCAAACTACCTTTAGATTATTCTGAACGTAGTAGATTATTGGAGCTAGGACACGCTTACCGAAGGAACAGAACCGAAATATGTTTTGCGGGGAACAAAAGTGTATCGAAGCTAGATTGGAGCGGTTTTTTGATACGGCAAGGTTCAGCCAACTGGTGTCCACGCACCAGCCGCTAAAGGCGGAATTATAGGCAAACTGGCGCCAACCAACCATAGACGGCGATTAGCTGCCACTGAGTGTGTTTTGCTTCTAGCAACTCGGTTGCTCGAAGCAAGGTCTTGGAACAACAGAGCAGCAAACTGGCCAATCAAAACATGCGGGCGCCTATTACCTAGTAGCAATAGTAACTATTGTTGTTCCATGGAAAAATGTTATTTTTCCAATAAATCGAGATTGCTTAGTGCGGCTCACACTCCTGTGTTGATTTTTCCCGACTGAGTAGCTCAGTACGCCACATGGTGTTTGTGGACATAAACGTCTTCACGCGGCTTTCAGGAGTGCTTTGCGGTTGTTCTTCCTGAAAAGTTGGACGTGGCGGGCAGTAGCCGACCGCCAGCAGCATGGCGAATGTGGAGGCAAACGTTCGATGATCTTGCAGTGTTAAACAGTTCGCCCAAACGATCGTAAGGATATCAATCGGCGGTATTCCGGCAATGTGTTGTAGACAGAGGCAGGCAGATCCTGACGAACTTGGCTTTTGTTGGCGACGGAAGCAAGAACGATTCAGGTACGGTGATCGTTAGAGTCGAAGAATAGTGCCTCCGGCAGGCAAGCGAAACTTTCGAACGTTTCCGTTTCTTTGGAAGAAGCCGTCGTCAAGAGAAATCTATCGATCCTTATGTGACGGCACTGAAGAAGCTGACTAGGACTTGCAATTTTAACGGGTGTATGAAAGATAGCCACATACGCGATCATACGGTTCTTAGTGTTCAGAGCGCTGCACTGACCAAGAGACTGCTGGGCGTGGGAGAGTCAACACTTGTCCAGTATACTGACGCTTGCAACATCAAAGCGGCTGCGAAACGAAAAATCAGAGGTATTACCAATGAAAATGGAACGGGGCTCGGTACAACTAGCCGATCGAGAGCCAACTCGGTGGCACACCACTGGCTGTTTTGCGGTAGGCATCATAAACGACGGATGAATACATTTTCAGAGTTTGGATAAACTTGCCCCACGTATCGGTAGAAAGACCACTTTGCCAAGCAATGTGTCGTCATCCGTCGTAATGGTGAGCGAGGTGAAAGATGTCCAGCAAATGCTGAATGGCGTTCCAGATTTCCCTGGATCGAAGGGTTTTTATGCTGAGCTCCTTAGTGAAGACAAACGACGGCGGCATCACGTGAATTTGAATGCACCTCTCAGTTTCTCGGGAGTGGCAAATGCTTCAGTCGGAGGCCACATCACTTCCGTTCAACACTTCCGGATTAACTGAAAGTCTGCTTGGCGGAAGTTCCAGCGAGTCATTTCAGGGCGCCGGTTAATCACACAGTCACACAGCCTTGACACGGATAAGCGTATGATTGCTAGCGCCGACAAAGGCATCGGTCTCAACAGGACCCGCCATATGTGCCCCGGTGGTGAGAGGTAAATGGAGAGAAGGTTAATCGTGCCACTCTTTATGGTGAGTATACTGCTGCATATGTTCCGTTAAGCCGACTTCCATGATGAAGGTGTTGGATATCGCAGGCTCTGCGTCAGAAGTCACCCCGCCGACGACGTCACCGTTTAGGAGTTTGAAATCCCCGGCCCCTAGTAGTTGACTTCTGAATGCAACGAATACCTATGTATAGGGACTGGGGCCATTCCGTTCACACAACAGTGGATTATATACTATGCCATTGGCCAAGCTAACTGAGTTAGGGATGGCCACGTTGGTCTAGGAGGACAGAGGAAGCACCAGCACGTGGGTGTCTTTCAGCACTGAGGTCAAGACGTCATCCAGAACATAGATTGTCTCTCTTCCTCCTCTTCCGCTGACTGTCAGTGCGCAAGATGTAATTAACCTGAGGTATCGAGCTTTTGATAGGAAATTTGAGGGGCTAGCCACTTTACAGTACTGCCCATGATCGTGGGTGTTTTTGACTAGACGATCTTCTCCGATTGGACCCTTTTGAAGCTACAATCTGCAAGATCCTTGAAACCGAAAAGTCGGCATTCAGGTATCCTTATGTCGTACGCTAGAGCGCCGCTTCTGGTTTTCCATGCCTTAGTAGCACTTGATAGCGTCCCTTCGATCAATAAGATGACTGATTGGTTTGGACGTTTGGGTAGAGATCAGATGTGGAGGTCCCGATGGTCGCCTGGTGGATCAAGTTGCACAGTCTTCCACCTCGTGAAGAAGCTTGCTGAACACAGATTTTCACCGCCTAATACCGTGCTTGTGCGACGCAAGTGTGTCGGTGGTAAGCGGCTTGGGTATGCCGTGGGACGTCAAGCTACGGGCGCGGTCAAACTGGAGGTGGTGGTTGGCCAATCTTCGCGCCTCCTTGTTGACCCACAAGAAGTTTGACTGTGGCGGGGTCTCCATGCTGTGACTGAAAACATGACGAAATAAAAGTTAATCTTAAGCATTCCAGAGACTATCGAGACTAATGCGAATATGAAGGGGCCGTCCATCCTTACTGGTTTTGCGCGACCTACGAAGCACAAGTTTACCGGTTAGTTGAAGTCGGGATGCCTCGTAAGCATTTAGACAGTGGGTGAGGCCATCTCATTCCCTGAGCAGAAACGATCGGAGTTCATCCTATGGTGAGTTACACAAAACGAAATTATGCCGTGAGAGTCGGGGGAAGACACCCTTAGTTGGAGTGTTCGTGCCCCGCGTCCTGCTTGTTACGGGAACTGGATGTGATAAGTTGGTGTGTTTAGGAGAGTTGGCGGTCGTACTTCAGCCTTGTGGTATCAGCAGTGTTTCCCCCATATACCCTGCCTTTGGGGTTTTGTTCAATGCCCCGGAACTGTATGGTTTAATTGAGACTGACTGGCGGAGTTCCTGTAGTTGAGGGGGCCTGTAGAGGTAACGAACAGTATTTATCGGTGCGTACGGTTTCATAGGCAATGGTCCCCCTCAGATTACAGGAGGGTCCTGCTACAGTATCGGTACTGAGGTTCGAGCCGTTTGGTTGCTCGGTGTCGACAGCCAAGTCCTAGTGGGAGCTGGATTTTGAGGCGGGGGTGTTTAGCTTAACAGGCGCAGTTCGGCGGGCAATGCAATCTTGTCTGAGGGCTGACGTTGGTGCGTCTTAGTCGTTTACGAAAGTCTGGGGGGGGCCGTGTCACGCTTACATCGTTCAGAAATCACAGAGGTCATGAGCCATTGCCTCACCACGCCGGCCGACCATCTTTGAGTAGACTTTACAAGTATCTGGGTGCAGCGCTTGCGCTGTCCATTACACTGAGTGTTGGAGAGATTTTTAAGCACCAGCCCGGGACCGAAGTTTAATGGGGAATGCTAACCGTGCAGTGAACGTAGACGGAGAGTCGTGACCAACATTCTAGCAGGAGCAAGTTCGGAGCTAATATTGACGAAGGTTTCACGTATGAATATTTATTGGGCCAACAGCTGACGAGGAATGGTCTTTAGATAGAGATTCAAAATAAGGCGTCAAACTAACCTGGGAGGAAAGGTGCGAGAAATTATGTAACAATAGCGGCTGCAAGAATGTACTGCGAAGCTCTGTACAGTGATTCACTGTGGTATTTCGAATAAATGCCGAACTGTCAAATTGGATGTAATGCGAGAATTCTTGCAGTGTCATGTGACATCTTTTTACCATGTGGGCTGCCGTAACTTTCGATATATGCCGCCCTCAAAAAATAAACCATTTGTGAGTGAGATGTGACAGTAATATCGCTTCTTTCCACGCTTGAAAATCGAGGTTGCTCAGCTGGCCTTCAATCCGCAAGCTTGACGTTTCCGACGTTTTATAAAAATTTTCAACGGAGACAACAGCCGGTTAGGCTAGTGACTCGGCCAGAAAATCTTCCTCATATTCCACATATTCAAATCCCGCGCCTACGAGTCTGGTGACAGAATAAGGAAGCCAGGACTCTGAATGTTTCGTATGCCGAGATAGGAAACATGTGGTCGAGGTGGATGAACCTGTAACCAAAACAAGTACAGCATCTGAGCCGAAGAAGAAAGATTCCGTCTAATATGGTTTCAGCGATTTCAACGAGCTATAGCAATGAGTCAGTGCGCTGAAGCAGCGAGTAGTAGATAGGAGCTTTTGAAAGCTCGGTATCACGATGAGTAGAATCTAGTTGTCCTTAGCGGTGGACAGAAACAGGAAAAGTTGTACCACCAGAACCAAAGCAATAAATGTTGGTCAGGGTGAGTCCTAAAATTTGATGCGGAGTTAGCGGAAACAAGCTTGAGAGGGTGCCCGAAACAATCGCTGTTTTTACATCCTCCACAATTTTCTAAAGCGGACACCCATCAAGGTGATGCTTGGTTCCAGACAGCTGCGAGCCTGAATGACATCACATTCGCCGACATTAAAGTTCATTCGAACCACTGAGGATTCGTCTATTAGAATACTAAGGTACTTTTGTAGATTAAGAGAATTGTTGATGGTTTTCATGTCACGCTGACTTTCGACATCGTCAAAAACAGTAATAACGCGTAGATGATTAGAAGGGGAAGATCGATAACGAATATCTTGAAAATGGAAGCGAGCAAAAGAGCTAACCTTGGAGTACCCCACCGAGACTAGGGGATGCACGGTTTGCGCGTAGTCTGCACAGAAGTTTAGCTAGATATGGCTCGAATCACTAACAGGGTTTGCATTGTACTCTATATTCAGAAAGCCTGTCGATTAAAAACGTGATTCACGCGGTAAAATGTTTTGAAAAGGTTGAGGTATACGACATCAGATTGATAACTCTGATCGTACGGTTTGGTCAACAGATTGGTGGCTATCAGCAGGCTTGTGGTACATAGAAGACCCTTCCAAAAACCTTGCTGCACATCGGTAAGGTCAAGAGAAGTGAGATGCTTATGAAGCGACTCATGCACAGGCGACTCAAAATTTTCCAGATTTCCTATAGTAAGGCGGTAGGTCTGTTGTCACTGGGACAGTTATATCTACCACCCTTGAAGACAAGTCTGCTGCTTACCCTTGCCTCGGAAACAGAGTACGTACGCGTTAGGATAAATTGGTGGAAAGTCGACGCTGCAGGTTGAAAAAGGTCACTTAGATAGGCGATAAAGCGTTTCGTAGGGCGGTGTTGATGCCGACGACAGTTCACTCGAGTTGACGACGTGCACCGATTTATTAAAACTTTTTTCTGTTAAACTTCAAATCTTCATTACTGGCAGCATATCGAGACATACCTGTAGAATCTGTCAGGATTCACGGCTATATGCACTCTATCGAAGCGTTTGTAAATCTCTTGATTCAGGGCAGAACAAGACGGAATGTTGAAGGTTTACTCAGATAAAACTGGTTCTGTAACTAAATAAGCAACCGTTAGCAAATGATACACCTTACAACCAAGTGAACTCTGTGCACGGAATTTAACCGTCAGCAAATATCAACCAATAACACGGTAGCGTAAACGGTTCAATGCGGCGCCACAAAACAACCAAAGAGCGAGTTCAATGGGAAAGTTCATAGTGTCGGAGCAGGGTTGGTTACGTGTAATAATGTAAGAAACGTTCGGCGAGTAATTAATGTAATCATTACAGGAGTATATATGTGTAATACCTACAGTACGATAGATTGACCATTGGGATATGGGTACGGGGATCAGTTGAGATTGGCACTGTGCACACGGCCCGCAACGGACGGTTGGTCGAGCGGTAGAGTGGCTGCGTGGGGTGTGGCGGTTCCGTCGTTCGATCCTCCAGTTGCCCACTTTGCCACCCTACCATCAGTTTCAGTTGAAGTGATCTGAACGCAATTTCAATAGATTCTGGCCAGAATCTGCAATACCGCTTCTTCAGGTCGCAGACCCGAACCATTCGGTCCTATTGAGTTTATCTGCCATAATGCCAAGTAGGCATCCGTTGACCTGAAAAAACACGTTGGAAACAGAATGTAACACGACTTTCGGAGATTACAGAAATTATCAGCAACGAGTTGAGATTATGAAATCAGCAAGGTTTTAGTTGGTTGGGCATCCAGCAAAGATCCCTACAACATCATCCAAAGACTCAAGACAGGAGACTATCCCGTGATTGACAGCGGCATAAGAAAAGAAGTGCTATCGAATGAAAGTTCCAAAGAAGGTGCTTGTAAAACTCCTTGTTCTGGCCACTTCGGCTGCCACCGGCCACCTAGATTACAAACTTCTCAGCCAATCCTACGCCGAAGAAAGAGCGCGTAGGAACAAATTCCCCACGAAGTAGTCGCGATTCAAGCGGATACACATGGGGCATTGCAAGTCGTGTTACAAGTCACCTGCCGCAGGCCAGCGGCCATATGGGTAGCCGTTGGTTGATTATTCTTATCAGCCAGTATGTCCCTCTTTAAGCCAGTATATGCCAGCTGATTGATTTGTTTCACGAGGACAAGTTTTGGCCGGATAAATTTGAGTCATCAAAGAGAACGTGCCGGAGGAGACAACCTGGTGAGCGTTTTTTGAGGGAAACCCAGCAGACCGTTCCGAACACAGAATCCGGAAAGAAATATGTCGCAACCGATATAATGGAGGCTGTGGGAGTTGGGAGGGGGTGCAAAAATTGGCAGAGGGTTGGTTCCAGTATGTAGTCACTTCTATCCGGATCCTGAGATTTCGTAGATGGTGGTCGGGGGGGTACTTCGGGGTTGGCGCACTCCGCCACAGGTGCGCAGGAAGTGAAAAAAAGTATGGGAACTTCGACCTCCAGCTTAACCTGAAGCCTGTATACGTCTCGGTTATGGCCACTTAAAGACGATTCCGTTTTTCTTGTAGAGAACGGTCGATTGCGGATTCTGTCAGGTTATGATGAAGGACTTCGAAATTCGGGTTGTGGTGAACATTTTCCCGGTGACTAGCTTGATGGGTGAGTGATGAGAAGATCAGGAAAAGTTTTGATACCTTGAGGAGCAATCCGCTTGTGGTACCCAAACCGGTAAGGTCTGTAGGGGAGGACACATTCGAACCTAATCTGGTCTGGCTGCTTGGAGGGGATGGAGAAGGAAACTGTTCCCGTAACTCCACCATTATCTCACGGACAGTTCGATTCTCAAGGTTGACAGCAACCTTCCATCTAAGTCGCAGAAGGCGTCGCTGCCCTTGTTGCGGCAGGAAGTCTGTGAAGGGCGAGAGTTGCATCCTGGTTGGGGAAGTTAGTACTGTTCCCATGTCCAAAAATACACTCTGAGTATTCTCTGAAGTGTTTTTCACAAAGGACATCCGTGCAATATCTGTGGGCATGTGGGCCCCACAGTGGCCTTCGAGAGCTTCTTGCCACGACATATTCTCAGTCATTGCTTTGTCAGTCAAGCAAACAGGTGTAATTTGCGTGTCCCTGAACGAGTACCTCATAGAGACAAAATGGGTATATTCTTGGAACCAGTACACTCAAAACTGTACCAGTGACGGAAGGTTGGCACTGCATACCGCCCTGAACTGTCACGCGGCAGCCTGGAAAACCACATAAGTTAGCGAGTTGCGACCCGCCAACACCGTTTGGTATGGCGCGTGTCACTGGTTAATAGATGCTGAAAGTATAACGTTGCAGGTAAGTTCTAACGACGAATGGTTACAACAACTCTACAATTAGTAGAACCGATTAAAAGTTGATCGGAAAGGAATAATGATAACCGATAACAACAATAACAACAACAACAACCGTATGTCACTTGTGCTGCACAGGGCACCGATAGTGCAGAAACAAGAGTCGACGACGATGGCAAGCTTCGAGTTACCCAGGAAATTCAAAAGCGGACGAAGAGACCACCGTGACAGGGCCACCAGGCAGAGAGTTGCAAACTTTACAGACGCTGGGGAATAAAAAAGATGTGCGGACGATTCTATCAAATGTGGTGATGCCCCAGTTCGAGGACATGATCTTCCGAAGCAGTATTCATATAGCACATCCACAGTGGTACAGTAACATAACAGTATATTATTTGTGTATCCTCACCTCAAGATTTACTGGTGTGAATCGGTGGTAGAGGATGTAGGAATTTGAGACAAATTCATTCTCACTGCGACGGTCAGATTTCGTTCCGCCTGTTTCCATCCAGCAAACTACCTAAATGCTGGGCGTGCTCAGTGTGTTAAATGCTAAATCAATCAGTGGCAATTGATTTCTTGTGGAGGTCGCATCATTTTCTAGTGCAGCGATGGGATCATAAGATGGAAGGCTATACGACAGAAGAAGAACGAACTGAGAGAGGATGGGAGAGAGGAAGGGAAGTGACAATTATGGGCTGTCAGCGGCTATTTTGGAACGGTCCAGTGACCTGGCTGCTTCCTGACTGTACCGATTTATGCTGCCAAGACAATTCTGCCCAGCGGTACCTTCCGTATCGAACAAACTCGGACGGCGAAATCATGTCGTACACATAATAGGCTGATAAGTGTTATGAAAATCCCCTACTCTTGGCTCCCGAGGCGTCGTACCAGTGGAGATGAATAAGTTTTCTTTGAGATGTTCCGGTGAGCAGGGTTTTGTATGTCAGTACATGGTCGTCCTTCATGCATTCGTAGACGGCAGGAAACGGTTCTGGCATCGATGCACGGTGTTTGCACGCAATTCTCATAACAGCCCTTATGTGGATAGCCTCTAGGGCAGTTACATCTTCCATCCATTACGGCTCACGTGAGTAAGTGCTGATCTCGGGTAGTGGTCTTGCCATTGTGTATAGATAAGTCGGGAGGTGTCTACTGGGAAACTCCCGAGGGTAGGACTGAACACTGATAGCTTGTAGCTGGCTTTCTTTATCAGCAGCATAGTGTTAATACCAAGGAAGAGATGCAGTGTGAAAACGGTGCCCAGGTCGTGCTTCTAGTGGGTAGCGACGAATGAACTATGGCCGATGCAGCATCTCCAAACGCTGTGGCGGCTAACCTTAATATTATTTGACTTGAGCTTGTTAAAGACTTTGTGCGCAGCATGGGTACAAGTCATGTATGTCACCTTGGAATATTTCTGTTTGCAAGGCTGCGCAAAACTCGCCTGAGCTGCGTATCATCAGCACACCTCAAAACAGGAGGGTAAATAAGACCGAGGAGTTCATTGAAGTGAGAGTTAGATAAAGAGGATAAACTACAGAGCTTTGTGGTGCCACAGTTACGGCGCTAAATGGCTTCAACAGCTCGCTGATGACGCCGTGTATATGGCCGCTGGAAATTATCCGTTTCACGGGATTCGCCTCGAAGGTCGTTCAAAGGGCAAAACAGTCTTTTGAGCGCGAATCCTCGATTTTTAAATATTTTTTGAAATTTCAAAATCGGAATTTCAAGCAAAGCACCTACAAATCATCAGTTGTAAATAAACATCGTTGATAGAAAAATTGAAACACATCGAATAGGTCCCAAAAGTATTGGCTTGGTGATGAAAAATTCTCCCTCCATCCTCGCGAAAATATCCCGTTATTGGCGTTATCTCACTTTTTCGAGTTTTATAAATAGGATCACTACAATTTTCGAGATAAAATACGTCGTTCTCTAGCCTAAGAGTGCTTTATTTTGCGGCGTTTCGAATATATGTTCAAAATGGAGATATACGACCATACAGTGTTGGCATTACATTTCAATAAGAACACTAACACATTTGATGGTGAAACATGTATGGCAACATTTCCAGCTTCTTTGTCCATACGATATTTGTACTACTTCTCGTTGTTTGCACGATTTCAGGCAGATACTGGTCGATGAAACGTTGCTGTTAGAGATGGTTGGAAGTGACGCTATCATATGGTTGATTTCATCTTCGATGTTTATGGAACGGCGTAAGAAAAGGGTATCATGTTCCACTCTATCTTCGAGAATCTTCAGGATTAACTTCTATTCACTCTACTCCTCTGTTTCTTACTAGACTGGGGTTGCATGGCGTTAATACGGAACAATATACGGAAACAGATGAAATCAGGCTGCCTGCGGGCTACATCGCAGCCAGTCCCACTGTGGTGTTTAGAACACGAAGTATCTATCGCGATGCATAAAAATATTCCATTCATGACAATCAACGGAATCAAAGAAGATGATTACCAAACGTCTCAAATACAGGTTTTCCACCACTTCCCGCATGTGCTCGTTTTCCAAATTGTTCATGGTAAAAGTAGTTCGGAGGAAGCAGCTACCAGTGTGAACATACACTGCATACCCAGACGCTGATCATAGCTTAGGTGAATCAAGTTGGAATAGCCACTAGTGTGAACGTGTACTGCAACCTGACAGTCTTGGTCAATTGCGTGAAGCAGCTGCTAGTGTGAACCCATACTGCATACCCAGACGTTACTTACAGTTCAAATGAGTCACGTTGAAGCAGCCACTAGTATGAACGCATACTGCATACTCAGGCCTTCTCCATGGGCCAGGTCAGCGAGACGAAGCTAGCGACTTCATTCTCTGACCGTATCAAATTCAACAATGTTTGATATTGAACCCACGTATATTTTAGTATACGCAACTCTTCTGTGTGATATAAGATGGGGAACAGTTTAGCGATTTGGCTCGCGGAATTTCCGTTTCCGGGTATGACTATGATGTGGCAGTTGGCAAACAGCCAGGCTCCCACATTGGCGATAAACTGAAAGTGTAATATGTATACTGCAACCGGCTTACTCGGGTATGTCTTGAATACTTTCTGCGTATACAATTCGTTAACCTTGGAAATCTTTGAGGTGGGGACCCAAAGGGTGAAGATGGGCAAGCGATAAATAGAAAAACCTGCTGATAACAACCGATAGTGAAACTTAACGGCAGTGGCAGTTTGTATGCCAGAAAGCAAACAGCAGTCGTCCCAAACAGTTACGGAGTTTCCGTTTGTACCACAAAACCTCTTGCACGCGTCAGTTACATAGCTACCGATTAGATCGAGATAGTGACCTAAATTGTTTCTTGGCAAACAAAAATGTTTTCTAAACGATCAATAAGACATGATGTAAAATAGCCATACCTTTTGGTGAGCTTGGAGGCCTCTGGGCCGAGGTGACTTACATCCCAAGACACGGTGACAATGAGCCTTCAGACAATCCTGGAAAATCGCGTTCTACATTCGACCACGTGTCTTGCGATGACCGTAAAAACTGCAGCTGCGGCTTGACTAAAGAAACTCTGTTGTTAACAGCTGTTGTTTAATATTTTTACCAAAGTCAGAATTCAGCGTTACTTGTCTGTACTTTCTTTCAGTTATCATCAGTTTCCGGTTCAACTCTCAAACAACCAAGTTTCAGTGCAGATTTTCCAGGATTGTCTGAAGGCTCATTGTCACCGTGTCTTGGGATGTAAGTCACCTCGGCCCAGAGGCCTCCAAGCTCACCAAAAGGTATGGCTATTTTACATCATGTCTTATTGATCGTTTAGAAAACATTTTTGTTTGCCAAGAAACAATTTAGGTCACTATCTCGATCTAATCGGTAGCTATGTAACTGACGCGTGCAAGAGGTTTTGTGGTACAAACGGAAACTCCGTAACTGTTTGGGACGACTGCTGTTTGCTTTCTGGCATACAAACTGCCACTGCCGTTAAGTTTCACTATCGGTAGTTATCAGCAGGTTTTTCTATTTATCGCTTGCCCATCTTCACCCTTTGGGTCCCCACCTCAAAGATTTCCAAGGTTAACGAATTGTATACGCAGAAAGTATTCAAGACATACCCGAGTAAGCCGGTTGCAGTATACATATTACACTTCCAGTTTATCGCCAATGTGGGAGCCTGGCTGTTTGCCAACTGCCACATCATAGTCATACCCGGAAACGGAAATTCCGCGAGCCAAATCGCTAAACTGTTCCCCATCTTATATCACACAGAAGAGTTGCGTATACTAAAATATACGTGGATTCAATATCAAACATTGTTGAATTTGATACGGTCAGAGAATGAAGTCGCTAGCTTCGTCTCGCTGACCTGGCCCATGGAGAAGGCCTGAGTATGCAGTATGCGTTCATACTAGTGGCTGCTTCAACGTGACTCATTTGAACTGTAAGTAACGTCTGGGTATGCAGTATGGGTTCACACTAGCAGCTGCTTCACGCAATTGACCAAGACTGTCAGGTTGCAGTACACGTTCACACTAGTGGCTATTCCAACCTGATTCAGTTGAGCTATGAATAACGTCTCAGAATGCAATATGAGTCCAAGCTAGTAGCTGTTCCACGCGATTGACTCAGACCATAAACAACGTCTGGGTATGCATTATACTTTCACACTAGTGGCTACTTCAACTTGATTTACTTAAGCTATGAAGAACGTCTGAGTATGAAGTTTATGTCCGCACTAAGGGTCATTGCAGCCTGGTTCACTTAAGCTACGAATAACGTCTGGGCATGTTTCCGGTTGATCTCGTACTGCGGAATACAGGGAGGGTTTTGTGTTTTGTGGCGGTAGCGATAGCCTTTTGTCAAATCGACTAATGATAATCACATTTTCTATTATCTCCACGCGGAAAACGCCCATGAGTAGCAATATACTTTATTGTCTCTTTCCACCGCTAAAGTTCGATGAGTGATGGGCAGACGTAGAAGGCGGCGGCTTTGACGGCTCAGCTTCTTCAACTAATCAGTCTTCACAGTAAATGAATGGCTACAGCCGCAACTACTCTTGCTCTTACCAAAGAGCCTAGATGGGTGAAAGCAGAAGCAAACTCACATATACTGTGCACATAAATCCAAGGGTGGGTAAGTACACGTGTTGGCTAGGTGTAAGCCACTTGACACCTGAGCAAGCTTTTGTTGACATGCATAACAGACCGCTCATTTTTGGGTCATCAACCGAAATAGTGATCCAGGCCGACTTCGAAAGCACCCGCTGTCGTAACACTCGCAACATGTTTGGGGAAGGCCCCACAGACCTCTATCAAATGGCTGTGCCTAGCTTCCAGCCTTCAGTACTGTCTAATTAGCTCTGTGATGTGAGCTCTAAGTTAGATGGTAATTCCGAGAGTAGGTATAGATCTGTACGGGCGACTCGATACATTCAAATTCATTAATACACGTATTGGGTTGCCTCAGGGCCTGCAATACTCAAGAGAGAACAAGTCATGTCCAGTAAGTCGCTCGGAATATGGTTCAACATTTAGTCATCATACTGTCTGGGGAGCACGCTTGTGGATGGCTTCCATTGCGTTTCCGCCATTTCGCGGGTGGGCAGGGGTGGCTAAGTTCCCTTGTCCAAGGTGGAGGCCAATAAAAATTCTATACAGCTTGTCGAAACACGATCGCGCGATTTTACAACGCATATGGTTCAGAAGAGCAAGTGGACTGTTTGTTTCGCTGGCGTTTATCTCAGCGTTAGCGGATCTCGACGGGGTGTGTGACACAACGCTGTACGGATCACTCTCTCCACTGGCTGCTTGAAGTAGTACTTCACCAGGGAAGCGATTGAAGTTATGTTTATTTTTCATTTGTATGAATTTCCGTATGTCGCCAATGAACTCCATATGGTTTAAGTTAGTTCACTTACAAAGGCTGCTAACGTCCTCCTGGAAGGCACTGGTGTCGGAGCTGCAGCGTATAACACGCCTGCTTCCAAAGTCATCTGCAAACAACATTAGCTGAAAAAGTCTCAAGATGGCGCGTCATAGATGCAAATGGAGAAAAGCAGTGATTGCAGGATGGAGCCCTGTGGAATGACAATGAAGTTGGTTCAAGCAGAGTATAAGGAAAATCTCACACGCACACGGCTTGTCAGATGTAATACAATTCTGGAAAGAAGACTACCTGTAACGTCATAGCTATGGGGCCTATCGAGTTGAAGGAACGATTAGCAACATAAAAAACCCGCATTCAACATATGCAGCATCAACACCTTCGCCATTATCCGCATGAGTGGTCATTTGGTCCGCGACTAATAATAAATTCGTGCTACCTGCACGACAACTGAGAAGCTCATATTGGTCGCCGCGGAAGGAAGTTTGTATTGACAACCAGCTAGACAGTGGTTCATAAACAGACGCTTGGAGGACCTTTGTCGTACAAGATAAGTGAGCGAGTGGACAACGGTTGCAAGACTGTGATTAAATAGACAGGACTGAAATTCTTCCGTTTCTGACTTTTGCTCATCGCTTCTAGTCCAATGATTTGCTAACACGAGGCTCAATGAGAGAGACAGTTGTGTAGCCACAAGAGCGACTAATACGGGAGAGTAACATCTGCCCAGGTGATGTAAATGTGGTCTTTCGAAGCTTCGTCAGCAAACTGTCCGCCGTGGTACTAACAATGAAAATCTCACCAGAAGCGCTGAAATTTTTAAAAGAAAAGTCGATAGGTGTAGTTTTTGTAGACTTATTGCAACAGAACTGAACCAATATTCAAGAAGCTGCGTCCCACGATTTGTGATTACTTTTGCGCCGATTACGTGGATCACGCCAACTTCGGCCCAACGGATACCCGACATATTTATACAGGTCTTTGGGATCGTTGGAATGGCGCCAGGTCAACCGTTGTCAGAAATTCATTCGGTTTTCTGACACCAGTTTGCTGTACTGGCTTTGGAGTTGTGCACAGACACGGTGGGCATCTGGAGTCCCCGATTTTCTAGAGTTTCCATGCTGGATGTCTTATGTAGATTATTTTACTCATTCAAGAAACCAATTGATGTAACTGTTTACGGTGGATGGTGAAGTAAAATGATGGCGAAGTACCAAGGGATTTATGAATAACACAAATGAATCGGCTGTGCCTGTCTGTAGCGGATAGCGATGAACTGGATTAATCCCACTAGGCTACAACAAGTATTGCACGGTGTGCATCCAATCAAAGTTTTCGCAAATTTTTGACGGGGTATCAGCCAATGAAGTAATCCAGGCATTTAATAATCAAATTGAGGTCACAAAGACATGAGCACTTTAGCCGAACACGGTGTCCACGACTGAATTGTTTATCCTAGATTCTTTTCTAACGAAGACATGAACTAAACAAGAAGATAAATGGCCTCCATACCAACGTTTATGGTAATTAAGTTCTTAGTAACGCTAACAGCTCCCTGTGCAGCTAGTTACGTGAAAAGCGTCGCGGAAATTGGAACCACGCAGGAACAAGACTGGAAGCCAGTTTGTGGCAGGTTGAGGCGGCACACTATCAGCGTAGGTGAGTAAATCATGGTGTAGATACAGCGGAGCTGACGCGGTCATCATCAGCCCAATTAGACAGGACAATATCTGCATTTTGAAAGCTTCGCACCAGTTACACAAAAACGTGGCCTCATTAGGACAGTTTCACAGTGTTCGGCGTGTTGTGACGGAAGATCAGTTTTGAATGAATTAACGTTTCTGCAAAAGATTCCGATAGAAATGGTCGCCCCGAAAGATTTGTTCAACAGCATTCTACTGCACAACCTGCGCGTGTTACGTCCGTTACTGTTCCTCGCAAACATTACCATCTAACTCCGCCTTTCAAAGGTATCACTGTTCCAGCCCTGATAAAATGCCGCTTAAATGAAGCGCTCAAGCTCGCTTAAAACGCCGCCCGGCTAGTCTGCGTGGATGAAACCACCCGTGTTCCAACTGCACCTAGAAAAAGCGTGATGCCACTTTTCGTCAAATACAATATTGTGTACACGTTTGATCTTGTCTGTGGAAGCAGATAAGTCGGCAGAACTGAGACGCACCTTCGCACATACATTAAAAAATACATAACGAAATGGCTTTCGAATTCGGGAGTCGGTTGTGCCGTTAGTGCCACCATAAGACACCTTCCACAGGCCAAGCACTCATTGGATCCAAGGATCACCTTTAAAGTGTACTTTGGTCCCAAACCAAAGTGGGCCCTCAGTATCACGGAAGCTGTCCCAATACATCGGTTTAGTCCCACTCTGTGAGTCCGGAAACACTTGGTGACTAGCCTTTCGCCATGTCGGTAAAAATACCACTGGCACTAATTGGATCCCTTCTACTTTCGTATATTTTCCAAATCCGAGCTTTTTAGGCTGATGTATTCTTCACATAATTTATTGACTACTGGACCACCTCACCTCACCCTAAATCCATATTGCGTTATCTTTTTAATGAGTGTAAATCGACGTACATCCCTTTAACTCCTGTTTGATTTGTGTAGAGTTTCCAAACATACCTCACCACTTCCATTCAGTCTGTGTTGATTTTTAACCACCTCTCTCTTTGAACTCCTACTACTCTTTTGATCCTTAGCAATTCTACGAAATTCATGTTAGCGTTTATCAGTACGTTTCAGCCGCATCTTGCTGCTTTCGCTTTAGTCACCTGACCGACTGTCACGGACACGACTGGACCGATTTCGCCTTGCTATTGCTCCCCCACTATATAATGTGTGTCAGTTTGGGAGGGGTTACGGAGATGGAGGATGAAACCACCGCCTTCATTCATTGGTCAGTCACCTCGGAATTGGGGCAGGTATGTTATATCTAGCTCATAATCAAGACGGCTGAGGTAAACCCGCTAGTGAATGCTCTCAACCAAAGATAAACCGTTACCGAAGCAAGGCGTAGGGAGTTTTCAGGTGGGATTTAAACGTTCGAATAAACACATATTGGACATTTTTTAATTTTGGGTGAGTGTAGGTTGCCAGGTTTAAGGATGAGGCGGACTTCCAAGGGCATGTGGAATACGTCAACGCGGTTGTCGTCTATTCAAGCACAGGTGGCTAGAATACCTTCTTTCAGACTTTAGACTTGTTTATGGAATCACGAACACGGTTACCTCCTGCTGGGTAATGGGTCCTCAGCCTCTCACGTTCGGCTTTGGAATGATTGGGTTGGAAAGCGATAAGTCCCGAAATCTGATTTAGTAGTTGAAGAAATGTTGGGGTGTTTGCAGCTATTTTCTGGGGACAATCACTACACTTTTCAATAAACGCAGCAATCTTACATTTCAGTGAAATGTACGGCGTAGACTTTTGCAAAAACACACCGTCTGGCCCTGTGGCAGATGCATGAAAGCTTCCACTATTTTACGTCGCTCTTTGTAGTGTCACTGCGCATATCACACACGTTTCTACTGAACACATTTCGAGAACGTTCACATCTGGTAGACGACTACCGCCGCTGTTGCTCTATCCATGGCGTATTACGATAGACTGAAATGCTACCGAAAGAACACATTTCGAAGCATGTCAGAAGGAAATACTGTTTTTGATGAGCTTGTAAAAACGCCGCGTACCAGCCTCTGCTTGTTCACGTATGTTAAACGAGTATTCGTCAGGCGGGTAATGAAACTGGATAAACGTCAATGAACTAAAGTTCACAGCTGTGTCTATCATGTAACTTTGGAGCTGAATTAAGGCATTCTCGGAGGTTATTTACTGCACGGAATCCGACGAGGACGCGGAATGTCTTGTTCCGATGGTAGGCGTGCCGATGTCTACCAAGCACGTCAAAAGCTAAACACCAGAACCACTGACGCACGTAGTCTCTGAAGTGCATGGTTCCTGTTCAGGTGAGGTTGTCACACCTTGAGTTAGGTGATGCACGCTAGCGTCAGAAGCATCATTATGGAATATGCTGTATTCGCACGCAGAATCGCCGGTGGTGGCCACCAAAGTGGCGGTGGTACCCACCGCACCTACACACAACTGACGGAAAGGTTTACTGCTGGCGCAGATAGGTCGGATGCAGTCCAGTTTGGTAACGGTCAGTGCAGCATGCAGCTTTAGTGGGAGGCCGAGGCGAGAAATATGATATCAAGCAGCACAACTACAACACTGCAACGCACGGTCGTTCACAAGGATCAAATCAGACTTTGAGCTAAAGTTAAACTGTTTGATCATCGGTCGCCAGGGAGAAATCAATTTGGATAGAGATAGCGTTCTATTGGTAAGTCGCAAGACGTTAACAGCTTAACACAAAAACGCAGAAGACTAAATGTGATGAAGGATGAAGCTTACGTTTTGAAAAAGTAAACCTCTTTAAGGAATTACGGGACCTATATAACATGGAATCTACACTTTATCTTCAGAACTGAGGCTGTACAGATTATGGGCCGCACTTGATGTGTTCTGAATGTTCATTATTTTGCTCTTCTCGAATTTGGAAACATGTAGCTCAGTCTGATACCAGGCACACAGAGTGATCAGGTAGCTCTGAAGAATGGCAGAATCCTTGAGAGTTTTTATCTTAAGCCAGAGTATGACATCATCTACAATTGGTAAGAGGAAAAAGAAATCCATATACTCATTCAATGTTAAATGATTGCATTTTTCGGGCAAAAAGGCATCTGCTGAAATTGCCAAAAACAATCGAAAGTGGTTCACGACAACGTTCATGATTAAGTACCACCTAATGACGTTAGTGAACGCAGGCCGCCTTCATTTTTAAGGAGCTGTTCGTTACATGACAGATTTGAAGCAGACCCGTAATTTGCAGCTTTTTAATAGCTCCGCCGATATGCCGTCTGCACTTAGTAGACTGTGGGGTTGAAACAAACGCACTCGTGCAATGTTAAAAAGTAACCTAACGCCTCATGGAAGCGATGGAAAGTGATTTCATCACCACATTAACACCTCAAGCTCTTTATCGATGTGTTCTAGTTCTCTCGTTAACACTTCTTACAGTGGATAAATTACGCGTACTTTGGCTCAAAATTAGATCTTACTATTTCAACAACGATTTAACAAGAATTTGCGACCAAATGAAATTTTTCTCTTTAAGGTGACACTGAAGTCCAACACACACTGAAGCTACGATTGTCTCCTCAATGAAATGGATTGCGTCTGCCGAAGGGTGAACACAAAAGGCTGCTTCGCCGAATTGTTAAAAATTCTATCGACAAAAAACAGAAACACAATCCTAATTTTCAACTGGAAGTCTAAACGGCATACTAAAAAATAAGTGGTCTAATCAAGCAAATGACAAAGATAACGGAAAACGGCGGCAGTATTGAAATATCTGTGACGGCAAAGGAAGCACGCAGAGAATGACTATAGGAGTGAAACAAAATAACTTGTGCATTGGCGCTCAGAAGTGGAAGTCCACTGAGTTAAAAAAGTCGCCACACACAAAAGGGGAACAGCGGCATGCGGTGTTTCTGAACGACGTCGTACGGATAAGTGCACACCCGACGCAAGACGGCAAAGCGTTTGACATTTGTAGGTCGGCGGACAATCGGAGCTGAATAGGTTTCACCGTGCAACCACTTCATCAGTCGACAATCTGTCCACAAGAAGAAGACGGAAGGGTTGCGCAGAATCCCCCGTTTCAATGCTGTTGATAGTCGGATTCGAAAATAATGGTGTTTCCATCCAAATAAACATAACAAACTAGCAACGCGATGGACACCAAACATACAGCTAAGAATTATGGTACAAAAAGATGCTTTTTGCAAACTTTAAAATGCAGGTTCTTGTATTCTGGGTGAGGAATAACTGAGAAACAAGCGGTTCTTCCTAACTTAATTTTATTGAAAAGGAAACACTCAGTGTGGGTGTACGAACATTTCGAATAATTAATGACGGGACAGGGGCAGAAACCGGACCAAGCAAACAAGTGTCTCCGCCTAGTTAGAATCATAAATCGACCGCAGCGGCTCAGTTTCATTACGTTCATAGTTCTCAGTTCAATAAACGACTTGAAACCTTGCGTTCTGGAGAGGTTCGGTTCCTGTGTGACGGCTGACGACTGAGTCACGGATTCCGAATAATTTTCTGAATGCAGTATAAACACAATGCAACAATACTGTGATGCCATGAAAAAACAGGTCACACAACCACACCTCTGAAATAACCTAGAGGAGTCACAGTTCACCATGTGATATCGGGATGGCTTCGTCTATTAACCTTATCAAAATGCTTGACAGCCGAATAATGAAAAAGAATTTTAATCAAGGAGGAAAGAATCAATGCGGTCTTGCGAGAATTAAACATATTTAAGATTTGCATGAATGGGGTGGCAAACATACAACAGACTTCTAGTTAACAGGCAAAACGATCGGACTAACCACAAACAAGGAGAAGGTTAACCAGTTATTAACTAACCCGATGGAAACCATGCTCTCGCGGAGACGATTAACGCGATCTGTATTGCTGTAACGGGTGCTTTATGATTGTGTTTATTGAGCCACTGGTACGGTGATTGAGGTCCAGGCGCTTACAAAACCGTTTGGGATAGCGCATTTCACTGAAGAACCCGCACAAAGGACAACGCTTGGACGGTGCTGGTTTAGTTGTGGCAGGTGACCGGGTATGCGTGTGGACCTTAGTGGATATGTGCGGATTCTGGTGTAATTTATTGGGAAAGTTGTGGAATAATACCAGGTCTTCGCAGATCCGCCATGACCAAAAGTCGAACACGTTTAGTGTGGGCAGGTTGTCCAAAAGAATTTATGAGATAATCTGTTTGCAACGTTGTTTATAACGATCAGTCGTGTAGATGCCATTCTTTGTTTCCTGTTTTCTACTGACAGCCAGTAAACTTTTCCTTTTTCCAATATCATAAACTCCGGTCTTCCTTAGTATTTTCGCAACCGTTGGGAAGTTCGTTTCGATTCTGACCTTCCCAACTCGAACGCCGTTGGTTGGCCTGGTTTTTCCGGTTTATACATGAAACTCTGCCGGGGTATGAGTTGTACAGCTTTCAGCATACCTGACTGGTGTAAGTGGTGAATTTGCGGACGGCGAATGTGCTGTGTCGGTTAAATCGTTCGTTCGGATCTTGCACACAGTTATGTCATGGTTTGTGTTCTGGAGCTACCGGCACACCTGAATCGTGTACGCGGTCACGCTGGAAGCATAAAGCGTATTATGTTTTCCACCGAAGACAACGTAGAATCACGTGAAATAATCTAACCGCACCACTGCTTAATATCTGGAATGTCATCTAAGCACGCTGACAGCTGAGCCCTCCGTGCTAACACTCCAGTCGTCTCTCTGCCCTGGGAAATGGACCGTGTATGGTGCTAACAGTTAACAGTTATATTTTGCGATCCACTTTGTACGTTTTTGTATATACCACTTTATTGCTTTCATCCGTATACCTGTTTAAAACCATCACCATCGGTTTGGGAATTTACTCGTTAACAGCAGTAGAAGACAGTTACCGCGCACCGTCTCCGTGTGGGTTTTTTGGCCGGTGAAGTAATTGCACAGCGAAATGTTTTAGCACCGCTTATCGGCTGGTCTGTCGACTCTCAACGTTCGTCATTCCACGCCGCATGTGAAATTATCTATCGGTCGTCCACAGAACTAGCCCTCTGGCGCTGCCTTTCGGCTGTATGGTGGTCTATTTAATTCAGCAGACCTTAACTTATCAATGAGCCGCGTCTATTTTACTGATACGTTTCCCGTTATATTTGTATGTTTACCTTCTGTGCCCATCCGTTATCGTCAAGTCTTCTTTGGTTCTACCATGTTTTCTGTTATTTTTATCATTTGATTGTTTAAGCCACCGCAAAATTGGTTGGCCCGACTGTTTTTCCCCAACAGTGCTTTATCCACTTTTTTCGTATTTGCAATGCTGGACGGCACCATGGACAGTGATATTGAGACCAAGCACGGCCTTGCTTTACAATTGCTCGAATACACCGCTTGAAATTCCCGACCGTGGCTCCATCAGATTGAGGCCGCCTTTACCACCAGGCGAATAACATCAGAGAGGAAATAACATTTTCATAGGTGGCGCAATCCTCTCTTTTGATTCCGCGGCGAAGGTAAAAAATCCACTGGAATCAGTCCGATCCGATTTCCCCTATACTCTTTTAAAAGACGCCACCATAAAACGGACTGGCGAGTTGGAGTGTGAGCTGTTACAAGATTTGTTCAATTCGGTTGAGGTAGGCGGTCGGTCCCCATCCCATCTGTAACGTTATGTGAGAGGGCTTTTAGGCCCGTGGCAGCTTGATGACGCTATTTTAAAGCAGTTATGAACGGAAAAGCTGCCATCTACAGTACAGTACATTTTGGTCGCCATGGACGATGATAGCTCAGGTGTCAACTTGACAGCCCTTGCGGAAGAGGTATCGGAAACCTCCATCCACAAGCGTTGTGCGCCGCAGCCATTCCTACGCCGCACCGTTTGGTCTCCAAAACCGATGAAAGTCTAAGTCTTGTGATCGAGAAAATGTGCCACCGTATGAACGGCATGGCTATGTAGATGAATGAGCTGAAAGTATATACACCCAGAAGCTATACACTATCTAATCTCCGCAGTTCATCAAGGTGGCGTTGATACCACCAAAGCTTTTGGCACAAGGCGGAGTGCCCCCGGGTGTGCGCATTCCGAACTCGCCACGAGTTACCATCAAACCGGCAGTTCAGCCATTGACGGCGACGACTGCCACTATCCAGCAGGTACTGGTCGCCTATTCCTTATCAGGGATCAATCGACCGGCCTGTGGTTTCCTATACATGCCGGAGCCGAGCTCGGCGTTGTTCCACCGCAACTAGATGATCGACTCCACTCTGATAAGTGCACTCTACAGGCGGCAGATCAAAGTCGCATCAAAACGTTCGGGGAACGCTCTTTCATTGTCGATCTCGGTCTCCGGCGTTGTCTTCGATGAGTATTCATGCTTGCCGACGTTCAAATATCACTCATCGATGCCGACTTCCCTGCACAATTCAACCTTTCCGTTGATGCCAGGTGGCGTAGGCTAACGGAAAACACTGTGGTATGCACGGTGAGTGGCATTCAATCGCACAGTAAGTGGCGTTCAATCGCATCAATTGGTATCCAGCCCGCTGTTCCAATGGTACCGCCGTCCGTAGCATTGCTGAAAGATTTTCTTCGTTAACTCGGCCGTGTTCACAAACTGAGAGGGTCAGGCACAACGTGGAACACTGCATCATAACACGCGGTCCTCCGGTTTTCGCTCGTCCACACCGTTCTTATCTGGACAAACTGAAAAAATGCCAAGCCCGAATTAGAACATTCTTCTCAGTTAGGCAATTCAGTTACACCTTCAAACATCCTTCGGGCAGCACCACCACGCATGGTACCCAAAAAGTCTTCCGGGCGATTGGCGACCTTGTGGTGATTACCCTGCTCTTGACAACTGCACAATCCCGCAAACAGACACCCTAGACTGCGTGTCCACGATTTTTCTTCAGGACTCTTTGGCGCTACTATTTTCCCTAAGTTAACTCTGGTACGTGCTAATTATCTCATCTCCGTTGCCGGAAAGGACATTCCGAGGACAGCAATTACAACACCCTTCAGACTTTTGAGTTCACAAGGACACACCTTTGGCTTCGCAATGCGGCTTATACAATTCAGCAATTCACGGACGAAGTGTTCCGCGGGATCCCTCTCGCAAACATCTGCATCGACAATATCTTGATCACCAGCTATTCAAAATGGGGCACTTGCCCCAGCTTCGTGCGTCTGCAACCACTTCGCGCAATATGATATTGAAATCAACATCGATGAAGTGTGCCCTCGGAGGTGCCTGAGTGAATTTCTGGAAAATCAAATCGATCAAGCCGGCAGCCGACCTCTGACGGACTAAGTTCAATCTACCCCAAATTTTCCGGTCTCCACTACGAGGATTCAACTCCGACGGTTCTTCAGCATACTCAACTATTTTCTGCGTTTCATCCTCACTGTGCGTACATTTTAAAATCTGTGACAGACCGGGTGGACCCTAAACACTTGTCATTTGAACTCCCACTGGAAGCCAAAGCAGTCCTCTCAGCGGCAAAGGAAGCTATGTGCCACGCCACTAAACTGTGTTTCAATAGTTGCAATCAAAAAACCCTTATCCTTCTTACAACAGATGTCTCAAATGCCACCGTCGGCACAGTCATAGAGCCGTTCGTAAGTGGTGAACAGCAACCCTTGCCATTTTGATCTCAAAAGCTAAAAACAGGGCAGATAAAGTACAGTGACTTTGGACATGAAGTGCTGACTAATTATTTGGCGACACGTTACTATCGACGCCTTTCGTAAGGCCGACAGTTTGTCGTGCAAACGTATCACAAATCTCCGACACTTGCTTTCCACGCCGAACCTGATCGGTACTCCTGTTAAAGGCAGGGTAAAGCTGACCCGAGGAACACGACTCTGCCGTCAGAAATCAAACATCACAAGTCGTTACCGAGATGTGCATCAACATGGGATCCAAAGATATCTTCACGTTCTCACGCAGCCACAAGGTCAGCGATTTTTTTATAAATACAACCCAGTTTCTCGTGTAACTTCACAAAGCGTCTGGTGGCTAAATACACCGCATACCCGGAGTACGCTATGTCCGTGTTCTCATTGGTTCATATCATTTGTCATTCGAGGGCCAATCGGAAGGGGTTTCTGTCGGCGTTATTCGTTCACCGTTGTTCGTATCCGTTATGCGCGTTCGTGTTCAGTAGGATTCAGTTATTACAATCAACGACGGGGTGGTTTCTATATTTTACAGTGAGAATCAACGATGCCAATAGCTGCAGAAGCGCTGACGGTAATTTTGAAGCAACAACAGACTCAATTCGAGAAAGCGCAGCTGAGGCTGACTGAGACGTTGACGCGGACGGTGATTATGCAGGGTTCGTCTGCCGGCAACACCTCACAGTCGCGCCGGCTGATCGAGCCCATTAAAAACTCAATCTCAGAGTTCCATTTTGATCAATCGTCTGGGACCCGTTCCGATAACTGATATCGAAACCATGATAGCGTATCTGAGGTGGAGCTAGCCGCTGCTGATGATACCCAACGTGTCTGACTGCTATTGCGTAAATTGGGTCCTTTAGACTCTGAGCGCTATGCGAATTTCATTCTGTCAAAGAACACTTACGATGTCTCTTTCAGTGATACAGTCAAGTATCTTAGCCAAACCTCTGACGAACGTTCATCCCTGTTTAATATTCGGTACTCGTGTTTCCAGCTGACCGAGAGCCGATCCAAAGATTTTGTCACCTACGCCGGAAATGTCAGTTAAAGGTGCGAGCGCTTCAAGCTCTCCCCCATAAACATTGAGCAATTCAAGACGCTGATTTTCGTATTTGGTCTCCAGCCACCTGCAGATGCTGACATGCGCACTCGCATCCTGAACAAGATGGACCAAGACCCTGAGATGACGTTACGGACGATCACCGTCGAATGCCTGAGTTAGGCCAAACTCAAAAACGATGCCATGATGATCAAACAGTCGTCAGTATCTCCGACATCCTTGACTCTCCAACCAGCATACGCTGATCATCGTCGCCCGAGTGGATCGCTGCCACTTAACCGGGAACGACCTACAAAGCCTTCGACATCCTGTTGGCAATGCGGGGAGTTGCATTATGTGCGCTTCTGTCCATTTCGTAAGCAGAATTACCAGTATGCAATCGTCGAGGTCACAAGGAACACTATTGTCGGGCTGACAAACAGCTGACCTTACAGCTTACGTTGGAGTCCACCGGTGGACGATTCCAGAAGCCGGCCCGACAATCAAACCACATCTTTGTCACAGTCTTGGTCGATTATGCTTCCAGGCGGGAGTATATTACTTTGACACTCAACGTTATCGCCTTTTGGCTCTAAGTTTACACCACTCCCAACATTACCATCATATCAAGGGGGACATGGAACACGATGGGTCGACCTGCCGTGCGTCCGACTAACCACAATGCCCGCAATGTTTTAGGTGGCGCCGTAAGGTTATCCGGTGAGCTAGCTTGTGAAGCCTCATTCGGTGACGTCAACTTCAGAAGCAGCAGACATCTCACGGATCAACCGGAGTTGGACCTGTTGGGGCCGGACTGGACTGGACTTATGTTGAACCTGGTGGGGACGCCCGTCAGCCACTGGGGGAGCGGCGGTTCAATTGATTTTGTCCCCAGGGTATAGCTTCACACCACCACTCATCCCGGCATTATCGACCAGTTATACCGAAAACACTATGTAGTCTTCCAGGAAGGCTCAGGACGCTTCAGCAAAACAAATACCGTGCTGCAACTTCTCTCAAACGTAAGGTCCGTTTCCGACCGAAAAGCCCAGCGCCGTACGCAGCTGTACCTTTCGTGAACAGGAAACTCAATGGCTTGCAAGATGCTGTTGCTCTAATACCAGTCAATCATTCTGCCTGGGCCGCACTGGTTGCCAACGTAAAGAAGCCCAATGGTGTGGTGAGAATTTGCGCTGATTTCTCTACAGGCCTAAATGTTTCTTCGGATATGCACCAGGATCCTCTCCCGTTGCTAGGTGATTTATTTGCGAAGTTAAATCGTGATAAGTTCATCACGAAGTTGGGCTCAACGGACGCCAACACGCTGGTGGAAGTCTCAGAACCTTCCAAGGAGCTGCCCACTATAGACACCCACTGCGACCTGTTGCGGTAACGGCGTCTCCCGTTTGACGTGAAGACCACCGAGCTTGGCACTTAGGTTGAAAACGTTTCATCACCAAGCGAGGTGACATCATCAGTGCGTAACCGTTTTAGCGCAAAGTCTTTTGGGCTAATTATACATTGGTTCAACCAGTACTGAACATTATTATTCCTAATCACTCAATTTCTTCTGTATGTCCGTTATCTTTAGATTTTAAGGCAAATAGAAAGTATAAATCTATGACCTTAGCAGTACACGTTGTTGAACTGCAAGGATAGAACGGATAAATCTAGTTTGTGTCTGTGGATTTTGTTGGCAACGTTAAACGACATGAGCTCCAATTGTATTATCATGCCCTTCATTGACTGTTACAATCCCTTAGCCAGATTAGAGCGCTATCGATTAGGAGAACGGTTGTTTCTGCGCGGCAGAATAAACCAGAAGCAGTTCTGAAGGTGGAGAAGAGCGAACTCTATATCAGTGATGAAATTGTGGTAGTTTATCATGAGAAGGCGAAGAAGCCAATCCGGGTGGGTGCGGTTGCCAACAAGCCCCTAAAGGAATGTCACTTTTGAGTCACCTAGCAATGTGTCGCTGAATTCTTTCATCTACGGGTTGTTGCAGATGATCCGTGTGGATGGTGTAAATGGATTTAACATTCGGTAGGTTTACAACTGGGTGAAGAACGCAGACGAGTATATGGAAGAAGGCCATTTACCCTGCTTCCGGTATTGAAAAACCATTTGAGAGGGATGCTGGGGAACGAAACAGCTCGACGAACAGGCTGCCCGCTTTTATCAGCGACACAACTGACTAAAAGAGTGGATGGAAACTGCTGGTCGAATGTCGACTTCATATGGCTGGACCGAGTGAAAAGCAAGAATGTTTTCCCTTGCCAAACTCTGGAGCTTTCTTTACGCCTACAAGAAAGTAAGATGAGGACACCCACAGACCTATGTTCTGGCTACTGGCCGTTACCGATAACATGAACAAGGGAAAATATTAATTCCTTCAGTTGCCATTTTATATTTTAGCCACTTTCAGGTTTATGCATGGCATTCTGAAAGATCAGGAAGGTGTAACCGTGTATAGGGATAACATGGTAACGTTCTCCAACGCGATGCCGATATAAGTGAAAGGATTAAATCCAATATTACAACGGACGTACGTAACCGATCCAAATTAATTAGCAAGAAACGACGAACCGTTCGTGTTACTACCATTTGCCTCAGATACACAGTTGTTGCCAAAAAAGTAGACAACTATCAAGGACTTCCTGACTGAGGCGTAGGAATAGCCGATCAAGATGAAGGGTGGTTTGTTTCTTGATGAGGAAAGGTATGATCCACGTAATTCGGATGTGCTCCAGCTGCCAACAAAATCGAGAAACAACGATGACAGTACCAATAATCCAATTCCTTTTGTTGCCACAGCGGGCAATGCACAGATATGACACGGCTGTTTGGTACATCTTTAGAAGGCATGAAAAGAAAGCCCTGAATCGTTGTAATTATCGACTGTCCCACACAACAGGTTTGAGCCACACTCAATCCAGATGAAACAAACAGATTTTGGGTGCACGTTCTGTTGGACAGTGTCCTGCCTCGATGTGGAGTACTGTAGAACCTTATCATGAATCGTGGTCTTTGGTTTGAGCCGAAACAGTCAAATGTTGAGGAAATGAGGATATCAATACTTGCGGAAACCTTGTTTCATCCAAAGACGTGTGAGGAGACCAAGTGGTTCAGTCGTGTTGTAAATTGATGGTTGATGAATACAGACAACAACTGAAAAGAAGGAATATCAAACGCACCGTTTGGATACAACTCTGCATCTTGAGATTCTATTAAGTGCCTGTAGGTCTGAAAAGAGGGAGAGAAAAGTACTATCTGAAGAGTGACGGCAAGTGAAACAAAAGACACCTGAACGGACAACGAAAACGATAGTTATGGCGCTTGTTCAGAGTTGGGGACCAAATAAGCGTGAGAGGCTTTGGTCAACCAGGGGCACCGGGAACGGACGATGGTAGATTTAAATGGTGTGTGGATGAACCGTTTAGTGTAACGAATAGCACGAATACGTGATTTCATTTAAATCGAGGTCTTCACAGACCAATAACGAACGAGTGGCATTATGGCATACTTGAAGCATGTAGTTCAGAGAAGAGACGAATGTGGTCGACAACCACATCAGAGGCGTGGTCATACCAGCAATCAGTAGAACATCTCAACGTAGCTGTTGGATATGGTCAAAATTTACAGTAGATGAATCACCAACTCAGTAAATGAAGTGAGTCACTACAGAGCAATATCCGTCTAGCGGACGGAAAATAACAGGAAATCCCAAGAAAGTATGCTACAGTCAAACCGACAGAACCTGAGAGAAGCCTGCAAACCGTCTAAATAAAAAACTTGCTGCGTTGTGGACCGGAACACTGGGTCACAAACACCAGTGCACGGGGTGCGGAAAAATGCTTATCGGACGACAGAAATCTTTCATTACTGATTGACTTTATCCTACAAGTTGCGGGACACCACGGCAGTAGAACGAAGTTCATCAAACGAGTAATTCCTATGTCAAATCCGTACGTGCGCCAACCCGTGATTGATCGAAGTCAACTCAGAAAAATGCTCACGTCCAGCCACTTTCACACACAGAGGTTAGGCTTTTGTACGTGAAAAGTAAGCCCTAGAGCGACTCAGAGTAGATGGGCTTGTGAGGACACATAAACACACGGAAAGTTCAGACCGATCGGCCATACGACGGGTTTTGAACAGGAGTTTGACGATCGAGGAATTTAACTCACGCTGTCTGGAGGGTTCATGTTGGATCACGCCACACATTAAACTTGCGATCTATTTGAGCACATGTATCTTTATTCTCAGGCTCGGAGATGGTTCAGGTCTGCCAATGTAAACATATGGGAAGCGTATCAGAAAACAATGAAAACTACGAGAGCGACTTGTCTTCACCAGATGAACTTTGGGACTGTGTAATTCGTCGATCATATCGACTGTCAAGCATGCTACATCAAACCTCGGATTGATAAGGGAGTAAAACTCCGTGACCCGGAAGCAACGAATGGAAACACTTCGCACACCCGAACATTTACCATAAAACACCATAGACAGACTACCTTGATTTTTTGGGTGTATTAGATGAACAGATTGTGGTACCTGTTGCATGAGAAAGTGTAAGTCAAAACGTGTGGGTTAAATGTTGGTTAAGTTTAAAAAAAAGAAGATTGAGGTTGTAAAGTTGAACAATTGCATCTGCCCTGTTGATGAATTTTGTGTGGGGGTGCACGATTCTCAGGTGGAAAACAAGGGGGTTCGTATTGCATAGATTCGTGGTGGAGTGTGACTAAAAATATAAATTGTCACCATCGTACACACACAAAAACAGAGTGTAACAGGAGAAAACAGGAAGCGAACTGAGGACACGTAAGAGAGAAATAGTAAGTAATGATTCTGTCATCTTGCGCACTTTATCACCGATCTGTCATATGTGCAGTCAGGCTTACCGGAGCAAATAGTCGATTGGTCCCGGTTGAGTAGCTGAGAACAGGTCAACCGCAAACTACTGATCATTGTAGAACCCATGACATACATTTCTGTTGCCGTTCTCATTGGGTGTACACAGTTTTTAGTATCCTCTGTCGTTGAATAATTTACGACCTCAGACAGAGTTATGGTTAACTCATCTGTAAGGTGTGGTATACACTAACAAGTATTCCTGGCCTTTCAACAAAACCTGATGTATGAAGCATTTAGTATTAAATAAATCGCAAGCTTTTTCGACAGATAAAGGCCTATCGCCAAGCTGCTTGATATCGGTTAGCGGAATTTCTTAAACCTATACGACTAACCTTAGGCCCACACAACCCTTTTAATGCACTGGAATTTGTAGATTCCGTGCAGAATATTCTTGTTAGTCACCTTTACACGGACTCTGCCAGTGTGCCTTCGCTGTTCATGAAACATCTTATTGTAGGGACGGTTGAATCTTAGGGTGATCAAAAAGAGCAGTCGGGAGGCACATCCGAATTACAGAAATACTTTAGAGAAGTGTTTTTGTGCACAGTATTTATAGTTCAATTTAAGTTCAAGGACGAGGTATAACGTTAATCGGACGGAGTAGCAAGTGGACCTTTTTTACGTGCAATGTTGGCAGGTGTGATTATGAGCAAGCTAATCCCTCAATTTCGACTTACAGTCAATCTTCGTATATGCTTCCAAATAAGCTGATGACATAATAGTTACCACGACACAGGGCAATGACTTAACAACAATCCTCTAACGATATGTGCTAAAGAGATATATTGCGCAAAACTTTCTGACTTCCCCATTCAAGTTTGTTACGGAAGAAAGTTGATACGCTTTTCTAAAACCTATCCGTCAGCTTTTTAGTGATTTACACAGTTCAAATCATTCCACCTAGGAAGAAGAACCAAGGAACGTGTCCAAAGTTACCGATCTTTATCTGATCAGACATCATGACGATACACTGGATAAGTCGGAATATTGTATACAAGCATGTACACATCAGTCCGTCTATTTCAATAGCTTCACACCTGCCAGTAAACGCAACCCACATCATGCTCTGGCGTTTACGGTGAGAAAAATTCACGCACCTGACGCAATGGAGCGAGAATTGGGAACCCTGCGAGCGTTACTGAAGGAAACTTGTTATCCCGAACTTGTTCGCCCCGAACATGATCCCCGAACTACCGCTTTGTCGAGACAAAAGCGGAGTTCACAAACATTTCGATATATTTTGCGGCAGGGTTTGTTGATCGTACGAATAAGTGCATGGTAAAAAGCATGATGGAACAACATCCAGGTTGAATTTGAACTTGTTTTACAGAATCAAAGAATAACGTCACCGACACACATTGCCGACACTCACCACCCTATAATTATGATCAATATATTTTGATATTGGTATGTTCGTCGAGCTTGGCATGTGGGTTGCGAACGTTTCATCACCAAGCACGGTGACATCATCGGTGCGTAATCGTTTTAGCGTACAGATTTTGAGCTCAAAAAACTATGCGCTAAAACGCTTACGCACCGATGATGTCACCTTGCTTGGTGATGAAACGTTTGCAACCTAAATGCCAAGCTCGGCGAACATACTAATACCAAAACCATCAACCCAAGCTACGAACAACACCACCACTGTTCGCAACTATCCGAAAGACGTAAAGGCCGCACCGGCAGTCTTCCAGCACATCATAGATACCATGTAAACTGATGTTCCAGGTGCAGCCGTCCATTTGGATGACATCGTTATGACCGGGGCTGATGAGGCCAAACTGGTAGAACGGTTGAAGCTGGTTCTTGGACACACAGCTTGTTAGAGATTCCGTATTTGCTAGGAAAATGGCAATTTCTTCATGCACTCAATCAGGTACCTGAGATTCACCATAAATCGTCGCGACCATCGCCCAGATACCGACTACATTGAAGCTGTTGCCGACATGCCACCACCGCCGGATATATCTACCCTTTGTTCATTCTTAGGACTTATCAGCCACCACAGCGCATTAATGCCAGTCACGCATTACTTTCGAGCACCTTTGAACGGACTGTTGACGAAGGATGTCTCCTGGAACTAGCCAACCGAATTCCTGGGCCTTTGACTCACGCTTGTTTCTATTGTCTAATTTCTGTTGGAACTGGTCCAACAGTCTGTGCTCACTATCAAAAACCAATCGACAATTAATAACACGGAATCAGCGCGTTGACCCTCGTGTATTTGTATCGACCGTGCAAAGTAGAGCGTACAGGGAAAGCACGTCAGGCTTGCGAGGAACGGAGCGAGCTGTGATTGTGGCCCCAGGACGGATATTACAAAATGGATAGCTTGACTAAAACAAAAGTAGGTAAAAATCCAAGATCATCAAAAGTGTACATATGGATACGATTATCAAAAATATCATTTATTATAGTCGCTACATTTCACAGGACTATCGTTGGAACCCTTATTTCAGAAGAACACTGTCCCCCAGTGTCTCCAGGTTGTCCAAAGAATTTCAGTCTGCTGTTTTAAAATGGTCATGAACAATGGACCTCAATACATCTCTCAGTTATAGGAAAAATTATGTATAAGATTGCACAAATCGTTGTCCCACTTTACCTAATCACGTGAGGGCTAGCGAGTTCGTCCAGTGCTGGGCTAGTACATGTTCTGGCCTGGTTCATTTGCAAGGAAACAAAAAATATCAGAAAACGAGTTTCAGGACTAAGCCTTCAAATGAGACATGCATTATCATGAGTCATTCCATGTATAATCACCCGGAAGGTGTATCTATTTAAACTGTGAGCTGTTTGCTTACTTTTGTGTGAACGGGAATACAACGAAAATCCTTGGAAAATCAGTCACTGGAAGCTTTTCATACTGATTGCAGCCTCCACCTTTCCACAGATAGTTCAGTTAAACATATCTCAAAAGTCTATATGAATGTGAAGGTTGTAAACAGTAGTGAATGATGTTTAACCTACATCACTCCATCTCCCTTCATTCTTCAATCAAGAGGCCGGTTCAACTTGTATTCACACGCCAACACTCGGTATGCTGATATTTAGTGTAGTAGAATGACATAAAGTCCTTCCGTGATCAGAAGACGTGAAACAGACATAAGATATGGTGGATCAGTTTGGAAAGGCACTGCATACACATATGGTGTGAACCCCGTTCTCATGGTATGGATATCTCGACTTCTGTTGGGTGTGATTTCTGGTCTACTTAACCGCTTTCACCACTATTGCCAGATGCAGCTGTAATACTGATTCGCACTGTAAGGTTAAATATTTTTGCAGTGAGTTTGACAGATCGAATACCAAATCAGAATTAACCTTTCTCACTGTTCTGACAACGACTGAGAGACTTTGATTGCTCTGCCAGGCTGATTATCTCGACTGTGTATTGTGCGGATTATGAAAATTGGAATACAGAAATTTGGCGGAATAACAAAAACATCAGCAAAAACAAATTAAATCACAACGTCATGAACGAAGAAGTAGGAACTAAACCGATAGAAATGCATACAACAGAAAGTCTGCGTTTCCAAGAATATTCGGATCAAAATCACATAGTCCTTCTACGATTTTTTCGATCGTTTGAATTTAACGGCCTCAGTGTGATTGTACCCTCAGAAGCTGACACGTCATCATCACATAGGAATGTTGGTGTGTATGTTTCGCTGTACTCATCTCCGTAATCATCATCACCTTGACTGCTCTCCACGTCAGACTCTTCCAAATTCTCCGGTTCTGTTGTCTCGTTCGCCGTTTTTTCAGCCTCGAATTGTTCGTTCCATATTTTCAACTTTTTCAGCAGATCGGCACTCTGCCGTGGTTCGTTTTGCACAAATTTACTAAGAGAAACCAATCGCAAATGTGATACCTGAAGGTAAAAATCTGGACTTACTTGATTAGAGTAAGCAGTTCAATTTGTCTGGGTGAGGTGAGCTCGGTAGCCTGTGGTTTGGCATGTACAACTTGAAGCGCCCGGAGTTGCTTGATGCAGCTTTCGATTGCTTTGTGGTGTTCCTACCAAAAAGTCACATGAGGCGACTTAGTGCACATCTACCATTTTCCGGTCAGGTTGCAATTAAACTCAGTAACATCACTCAGCACTTGGGAATTCCGACTGCCATAAGCTGAACACTGTTCACATCTGCTCCTATGTTCCCCACACGAAAATATTTTTCACGCTGTTTTGTTCCAACTGAAATAATGATTACAAACTTCTTACCTACTGATGTACATCAGCATTGCCAAGAATAGACCTTGGTCGAACGTTAAGTGTAAGATTTTGATCATGTTTAATAATAGGTCATGGGCGTAGTGAGTAACTTGTTGACATCTCAAGTACATTTTACTGTGCTCGACTGCCGGTAGGACCAAACAGCATTCAGCTTCTGAGAATCAACATGATGAAAACTCCATTCTACGAGATATTACATTGTAAAGTGGTATTACTTGGATGCGTTTTAACACGTGATCATTTTTATTGCGGCTAATAATAGACGTATTTTAGAACGCAACCGTCGTCTGATGTCATTGCATTTAATGTTTGGCCACCAGGAGCCACCACATGGACAATATTGAACTATAACCCTCAGGCATTGCGCTCGCATCTCGTCGCGGGTTATTTGCTCGTAGTGTGTACATCGAAAAACACATATGCATTCTTATATATATTTTGCAACCATACATGCCTATACGCCTAATCGCGTGGTGTGCCAGTCAACTCTGATTGGTTGTGAATGGTGGCGGTAACATTTCACTGAACGATAAGGAATCCTAAATGTCCAGGTAGCATTTATCGAAGGGCAGGCTAATTACCAGTTTGCACCAGCTAATCGTGACTAAAATAGGGAAGATCGTTTACCACGGACTGAAAGCTATCTCACGGTGTTACTGTCAGACGGAAGAGCACGTAATGCTTTTTTCTAAAGAACAGTCTGGAAAGTTTATCGAAAACGGAACTACTTGTTGTAATTACTCCGTGATTTCTCCCAATTACACACAGTAAGTCCTTAGTTAGATAGAGTTCTCGAAGCTGTTCGAAGTCACTAGTTCTGATTATTACAGTTACCAAGTCAAGTCTCCAAGAGTGATTATTTTGCAACCGTGTTTCCTTTAGAAACTGTCGTCCACCGACACTTTCACAACTACGTCTTGCCTACCGAATTGACAGATTTATGATATTTCTGATATAAAAGACTCTCCAACATTTGCCAGTTTAGAACCCAAGTTAATCGTTGTTGTTTCAGACCCAACGCAGGGAACTGCTTGTGAAAAGTAGACAAAGAAGTGGATTACATCTGGCTTGGGGGCTAAACTGTTTAATCACCTATTCCTACATTTGGTTTACCAAAGGATAGTGGTTTACGTAAGTGTGATGGGATTAGTGAATGTGAGACTCTTCGACCGGTCGCTTGTGTTGCTGAATAAATATGCCAAGCCCGAGGATCAATTTTAAGGGTAGCCATGATCAACAATGAATGCAGGATCATAGTTTACATTAGCACAAAATTCAAGACGGGTCAAGGACTTCGAAGTTCGAAGCCAAAAATTGACAGCCACGTATATCTGGTCATAGCTTGTAGTATCCACCCTCCATAATCATATTTTGTAACTCTTTTTTACTTATTGTGTACATCTTTTTGTTAACTTTAGCTGTGCCTTTATTCGAAAGCATTATCCCCGTCAATTTTGAATTTGACTAGCTACAGCAATAAAAGGGAATTTCCGAACACCTCCTGTGTCTTCTCCTTTTGAGTGGATTTTTGCCTAGTGAAGTAATTGCACGGTGAAATTTAATTTGGCTCCGCTTATCTGCTGACCTATCAGTGCTCAAACCTTTTCCATCTTACACTGTCTGTGCAACTATTTATTCGAAGTCGTTCAAACCTACCCTCTGACACTGTTCTTCTTTTGTGTATGGTGACAGTTTTAACTCAACGGAACTCGACTTATCTGTGAGTTGTTCTATTTTTATCGTTACATCTTTTGTTCTATTTGTACGCCTGCCTTTCGCACACATCCGTTACCGTCAAAGATTTTTTCGGTGCTATCATGTTCCACGTCATTTTTATCATTTGGCGTATCAGGCTACTACATAATTAGTGAACCTTCCTACTTTTTTTTCCCTAAGGTGATTCACCTCGCTTTTTTGTTTTATTAACACTGTTCGACAACAATGTCCAAACTGGCATTACCACAGAACAGAATTTTGTCTTAAAATTGTCCAATTATAGCGTCCGACATCCTTGACTATAGTTTCATCAAATAGGATAAAACAAGTTTGTCGTTTGTGGTGCAATCCCTTCCATTCAATGTCGCAGCGGAGATGGAGGACTTGCTGGAGTCTACTTCATCTGATTTCCTTTACACCTCTGTAAAAGAAACAATCATAAAACGGATTGTGAAATCAGAGGGTAAATTGTTACACAACTTCTTTAACTCAATCAAACTGGGCGATCACTTCCCATCCCAACTGCTACGTCTTATGGGAAGCCTTTTAGGATGGCGGAAGTTAGATGACTTCATCTTGAAGAGGTTTTGGGTGGAAAAGTTATCATCTGCAATACAACACTGTCATGGATGAGGACAGCTCGATCGACAAGATTGCAGCCTTCGCAGACAAGGCATTTGAAACTTTCCCTTAACAATCAGCGTGTGCAGCAACCATAACGGTTCCATCGTCGTCCACTTTACTCTAAACAGCTGACGATAACCTGAGCCTTTTGATAGAGAAGATGTGTCACCTTATGGACGAAATAAATTTACAGACCAATGAGTTTTAAAGACGCTCACCAAAGAGCCGTACACGATCGGACTCTCACCGTCCAACATGGTGATGTTGGTACCGTCAAAGCTTTCGGCACAAAGCGAAGAAATACATCCATCCGTGCATAACCCAACGTCGCCACGCATCACCATCAAACTGGCAAGCCAGACAGTAACGGCGACGACTATCGCTGGTCCAGCAAGTGTTAGTCGCCTATTTTATATTAGAAATCGGCTGACATTTTTAGCTAATATTCTTGCCTATCGACGTTCAGACATCACTCATTGGCGCAGACCTTCTGGCACAATCTAATCTTTCTACTGACAACGAAAGCGTAAACCAGTTGGTAACGCCACCACATGCACAGTAAATGGCGTTCAATCGACGATCGCAACAATCGGGATCCGGTCGGCTCTTTCACTAACAGTCGTTTGCAGCACTGCCGAAGGATGTTTCATCACTAACTCGGCAGTCCTTGCATACCGAGACGATTGGGCGCAGTGTGGGCATCATATTACAACACACGATCTTCCAGTTTTCTCTCATTTACATTGCTTACATTCAGACAAACTTGAAATAGCCAAGGTTGAATTTAAGTATATGCCTCAGTTGGGCATATTTCGACTTTCAAACAGCTCCTGGACGATACTATTGCACATGGTAATGAAAAAATGTCCAGCGGATTAGAGACCCTGCGATGATTATCGCGCTTTCAACAAGTGCACAATGCCCTATACTGCACATCCACGATTTTTCCTTGACTCACTGTTGCCACCGTTTTCACTAAATTAGACCTACCTCGTGCCTTCTGTCGCATCCTGGTTGTGGAAAAGAGTCATTTTAACACCTATCTGACTTTTCGGGCTCACAAGAATGCTTATTGGGTTTCGTAGTACAGCTCAAACATTTCGGCGATTCACGGATGAAGCACCGTGCACACTACGTTTCGCATACGTCTACAACGATGACGTCTGGATCGCTAGCCGCTCTAACGAGGAATAGTTGTCGCACCTTCGTGCCACTCTCGACCGTTTTGCGCATTATTATATTGAAATCAACCCCAATGTATGCCTTCGAAATTAGTGCAGTAAAGATGAACGATCGTATTACACTAATCTTACTGCAGCTATTCAGTAGTAGGACCAGAACATATATTTTGACATCGTACAAGCCACAGAGAAAACGCAGGAAGGAGCATCAGAGTGCAGCATTGTTCATGATGGTCCCTGCTACCTAAAGGAACTGAGCATTGACGTCTGTGGCAGCCGAGACTGTCTGGGATCGAATACCGCGTGCAAATGAATGGCTTTGTTTCTGGTCTTGTTTAAACGCTTAACCCATGTATTGCATTGTCTATTAAACAACCTTTGTGCCATCCGCGTTCTTGGATCACAACATTAGTTCACTGGACTTTCTGAGACATCGTATCGATCAAACTGCATTACACCTTTGCCAGACAAGTTGAGTGTATCTCGACTTCTCCGGTCTCCACTACAGTGTCCCAACTTCGACGATTCCGCGGTCTACTCAACTGTCATCGTCGTTTCATCTCTTACTATGCGGACACTTCACAGCCTCTGACCGGTCTCGTAGACTCAAAACACAAGTCCACTGAACTTCCACCGGAAGCCAAAGTAGCTTTCTCATTGTCAAAGGAAGTCTTACATCGGGCCAACAAATTAAGCTTCGTGAGTTGCGATTCAAATGCCCCCCTCCTTCTCATCACGGATGCCACCTCTGGTGCAGTCCTAGAACATTCCGTGAACCGTGAACGACAATCCTTGACCTTACTCTCTCAGAAGCTTCAACCGGCGCGGATAAAGTACACGATATGTAGACATGAACCACTGGCTAGTTATTTGGAAATCCGCTACTTTGGACACCTTTTGGGGGCTGAAACTTTGTTGTGCAGACCGGTGACGAACCCTTAACATTTGTCTCTCACAATAACTCTGATCGTACTTTCTCCAAGAAATCAGATTTTCTGACTATATCTCTCAATTCGCCATGGACATCTGACAACTATGCGGTGAAACCAGTGTTGTTGCTGATGCACTGTCGTACCTGGAAGTCATCATAGGCCAATCGTCAACCCCTTTCGATTTGGCTAAAATGGGCACTGCCCAGTCGTGCGATGTGGACATGAAGGACGCTTCCACTTGCAAGTCCTTAGAATTGTTTGCTCTTCATCTGGCGACACAGGCTGCTGACATTTTGTGTGTTATTTCAAATGGTACACCTAGACCTTTTGTCTCATATTCTTATCGACGCACAGCTTTTAACCATTTCCACTGTTTATCTCGCCCGGCAAACGCGGTAAACTGAAGTTGATTACATAGCGTTTCGTTTGTCCCTCTAACAATAAAGACTTTGGTATCTGGTCACAATAGTGCATCAAATATCAAAGGAGTAAAGTGCACAGGCATAAAATTACCACACCTGACACATTCTCCCAGCCCGACGCCCATATTTTTACGTTCACCTTGGCAACGTTTGCCCATTGTCACTCTCCAACGACTTTATATATATACTGACTGCAATCGATCGTTTTACCCGTTGGTCTTTAGCTGTACTTATCGGAAACGTTTCAGCGGAAACAGTTGCCCAAGCCTTCCTGAAACACTGGATCACTCATTTTGGCGTACCGTCTACAGTCACCACGGATGAGGGTACTCAGTTTCAATCTTCCCTTTTTCGTAACTTCACGCAGTTACTTAGGTTTTCGCACATTAGTAAGACGGCATACCATCTCTACGCTAATGGTTTAATCGGAAGTTTTCACCGGCAACCAGAGGCCTTGATGACTCATCTGTCCGACGCAGGGAAATGGAGTGAGCGTCTGCTATCTATTCTCCCTGGGATCCGATCTACCGTTAAAGAGGACATTGGCTGTAGAACCTATGAATTAGTTTACGATGCTGTTCTGCACCTCCCAACAGAATTGATTCAACCTTGGATAGATTTAAATCCAGGCATGAACTATATTTCACGTTCAGGACAACACATGTCCAACCTTCGTTTCAAACCAACCGGCCAGTGTTGATGCCGGGAACAAAATTCCGCTCATCTGCCTACATATAAATTTGTGCTGATGCGCCGAAATGCCATCAATAAATTACTAAAACCACGATACCTCGGTCCCTCCTAAGTAGCTAAGCGCGACGAAAACGTTCTCCTTGCTGAAAGTCGTGAATAGATTGAATCTGCATCCACTGACCGAATGAAACCACCTTAAATAAGGTGGGATGTTGTCATATCTGATCCGATGTTGACTGCAAACAATCCTCCCCCAACCTCAACAGTATTGTACACACTTGAGGCTTAACCCCCTTGTGCTCTTGGACAATGCACCGCACTTGTAGAACGGTATATATATTGGCCAAAACATTCGACGGATTATGGTACGTGATGTGGTTATCGCGTGTTTGACTCTTCTCTTGTTATTGTTGCCAGTTAACTTCAGAAAATGGTGATGCCCTCAAACAAAGGTACAGAAGAAGTTAACAGAACGGTGTATAAAGAACCTCCAAAAATGAATTGCAAAACGTAACTATGAACTGTGGGTATTACAGACTTTGTATTCACCTAAACTTATCATTTATTTCTCCCCGAAAGTAGGCATGAGATTCTAATGGGCCTGATCAGCCAGAACGAAATTGCCGACCCCGTTAACTGTGAGAAATAATCTGTACCATGCTGAAGTACATTCTAGGGTTGAGACTGACAGTGTTTCAACGTTAAGTAAGGTCAACGAGTTTAACCTGAATCGGAGCTCACAATAACCAAATGTTCGAATGGAGTCTACAGAACAGTTAATTTGTCTCCACAGAAAATCATCAAGACGCAACAGCATCACTTATATGTAGTTACTGTGGGTTGTCTAAAGATATCACTTTATCCGAGATCAGTGTGACGTCAACAAAGTAGTGGTTACCAACACGTCGTCCTCGGTCACAGTTTACTTCCCAGTCCGGAGAAAGTTGTGCAGTAATACTGGGTTTCAGTAGAAATAAAAACCAAATTGCATGTTTCTTTTCGAAGTACGCTGGACATCAGTTCTCATTTGAGGGTAGAAGGTGCGTTTCAGTGCGAATAGCGCCCAATCTGATGCAGTTCACTCGATGTCATCAATCATCAATCAGCACCAATAGCAGCAACGCGTACGTGTTGATAATCAATAAACAAAGGAGCAGCCGGAGAATTTCGTTGGCGTCCGTTAAGTTCCTTTTAAAGTTGGATCTGTGTAATATTTTTTGACTGAGTTGATCTTGCTTATGAGAGTGCGAAAACTGAAATGTCATATGGTTCCATGAGTTCAGTTGGAACAATGTTTTTATTGTTACTACGTTGTGATCTGCTCACCATCAGTTGGACACACTAAACTACATTAATGGCACATAACCACATTCAGCGACAGTAAAATGTATGCAACATCAGAAGCACAGCATAGACTGTCTCCACTCTTGTGATTACTGTCTAGTCCGCATCGACTGTTAAAATACTTAATGGGTTTCCCCACTGTGGAATGACTGCAAATCTATTGTATCCGTGAGCGGCTAAATGTGAATTGAATTTAGTTTGCCCTGAATTTTTAAGGGGAACATTGATGGAAAGGTTACTTAACATTTAACAACACAACTCGCGGTTGTAACATAATGATAGTCCACAGAGTACTTCGAGTTAAGACATCGGCAACTGCAGTTGTGGTGTATTTCAACAGAAAGCTGACCTTGTGACACTGGTGGCCGGTGCTCGGCGGGCTGAATCACGAAAGTAAATATCTTTTGTTTATCGTTTTTAGTTGTCAATGCCGGTAATTGTATCAATGTTGAACATATATCTTAGAGACTGCCCATGTTGTCACTCTCATGTTTACATTTTACCTCGTAAAACTTATAAACCATGTATTTTGTACACCCTTGGTAAAACGACGCTCACAATGAAGGTGTCTCAGAGACTGAGGTGTGTGCGCAGTATTTGTACCCAACAGAACGTATTCTTTGTTTATTGTCACTGATTCCGAAGGAGCTCCTGGTTTAACTACGATTGGTGGCATATACAAAACAGAACAGCCAAAGTACGTTAGTGTGCACAGAGTACTGAACTGAACTGCTTGATCAACATACAGCGTCAAGTCAGTTTTGGGTGAAGAATTTTTTCACTACATGAATGGTAGTAATAAAACCTTGTTTTTAGCTGCATACAAAACGATTCATAATGAATAGAATAAAAATGCTTTTGACTAATCACCGTTCGTATACCGTCAAACTGTTTAATCTTACCAGTTTATCCGGTAATACATTATGGAATAGAACAAAACCGAATATTACTTATTCAACCGTCTCGTATAAAAAACTCACTTCCAGCCAGTGTAAAAGGTCAATGTATTGTTTAATCTCATACTGATACAGATCCCCGTTGGTTTCATCAGCATTCTGTTCTTCTGAAGTGTAATAAACAAGACATGTTAATCGCAAGTTAGACTTCATCGCGGCAAAATAAAATTGCGCATTGCGCGACACAAATCTGACTGCATTCCCAAAATTAGGGAAAAATTAAATACTCACGAAACAACGAGCACTTGAATACACAGTAAATTTCAGTTATGAGAAAACGGTACGTTGTGTCCCTATGAGGTTGTGAGCGGTATAATCAAATAATCAGTGTTACTGACAGCTGGTTGGTGATGCTGAGGACTAGGAAGTATGGGAATGACGATGTCGATGAAGAAGATGACGAAGATGCTGATGATGGTAATTATGACTATCTTCTGCGAAACTGTTGTGACGCTGACCTGACCGGCACACGGTGCTCGATGGGAACCTACTTTTGAAGCGACCAGGTTTGTTGGAAGTGTTGCCATTGCAACCCACAACAGAGTATCCACCATCTTCGTTCTCTTTCATCTTGCAAGTAGAATTTTTTTCTTCCCTCATTTTAGTGGAGCAAACTTGTGGGATTTGTAACTAGTGACTACGATCTGCTGCCTGTGATTCCCAGGACGTTGCCTTGATGCCCACACGCAACATCCGGAGCTTGTAACTAAAAGTGATCCGCCAAAATGTAACAGGCGAGTGACGTTTCCCCTGTCATCGGAAACCTTGCAATCTTTTACTGACCTCTAGGATAGTGTATTGTGGATTGCCGAGATTAAGTAATGATGTGTCGATGTCAAGTATCATTTTGGGCTTAGTAACAGAGGAGTGCATGATTTCAGTACCTTTAGTTAGAATTACTGTGGCTGGACTTGACCTTATCGTATTTCTTTCGTAATTCCTTTAGACAATCGCTCCCATGAACATCAGTTAAAACGGTACAGTTGAGAGAAACATCGAGGCTTAGATATGCTTCATTGATATTAGTGGTTTTTATTAGTAGAATCGCTCACGCTGACTATGATCACGATAATCAAAATTAATATTTCGCAATTCTTGGAAAAATAGTTCCCGTTTTATTGCTACCAACGCACCTGATGAGTCAGATATGAAAAGGGTAGGGCATTGTGGAGTTTTCGATTGCAGTAAGGGAATGACGGTGAAATTTTCTGTTGATGACGTTCCCTAAAAAAACAGCTACAACAATGCTCATCAGATCGGTCACCTACACATCGTCAATGTGAGCAAATAGCTCGCAACTGCTTCACGTTTAAGAGTTGCAACAAATGTACCGGATCAGTTAGAAGATGTACGTTGCCATATGCTAACATTTCGTTTAATCTTATCAACCACGAATGTAAAACGCGGAGATATTTTACACAGGACTTCTTTGAACTAGCAGACGTCTAACAACGCGTTTCAATCAGTATTCTAATGATGTATTTAATTAACGTCAGCTCCTCTTCACGAATGTTTCCTGAAAGAGATGTCTAATTTTCACGTGATTTTATCCTCAATTAGAACTTTAACCTATGTAGTCCACACGCGCATTTTGGTGACTTCGCTTTATTATTCCTCAAAAATATTCGAGTTAACTTTAAAGAACTTGCATACAAGCACCCAGTGTAATGGTGGGTGGTCCGGTAGACTCAACGCTTGCTGATAATTTCTAGGGGTAATTGAAAAACGATTTCCAAATACGATATGTTGAGAATATCTTGGTTCTTCGTTGACATTAATCGTTTAAATTTGAAACAGTTGGTTCCCTTCATAAATTTGAACATAGCAGTAAGGAGACCGACAGTGGTAGATGCT
>LUCH01000443.1:200306-218839 GCA_013368495.1 Paragonimus heterotremus
CCTTCGTCCCGGGATCACGCAAACTTCCGGCCTCGTCTATCGCCAGACACATGTTGGCCACCGGTCACCGGATTAATCCGGAATCAACATTCAGGATTATAATACGCCACGCTAATCCGCGTTTCCTGCGTTTCGTTGAGGCCGTTGCGATTAGTCGTCTCAAGCCAGCATTGTGTGTACAGAAACAATTAATCGTTTAGCTTTTACTTCACCCAACTTAGCAATGTTACGCCCATGAACTTTGATTCAACTACAGTTTCGTATTTTTAAATATACCCTTCACTACAACAGATAATCGGAAAACAATATGACACTGTTCACATCTTTTGTTCCTGTTGTATACGAAGATTTTGCCTTAGAAAGCCAGAAATATTTTCACCGGTAATAAGCTACAAGCCGCACAAAAGAAGATTTGATCAGTAAATGATCATCCTAACAAATTCAACGAACTTCTCGGCGAAGTGATCAAGGACGGTTTGCTAACTCAAACTGCCCAGAAGAAAGATATTCCTGTTTCTGAAAACCAAAAGCGATTTTCGTCACCCACATATTAGACCCTGTTCCTGTTTGTAAGTAAGCGGCTCCATAGTTGCACTTAGTTCAGACAACCATGGGACGAGTTTTCCATAGCTGTGAATGCTCTCTTGTCAATATACCTCCGACGTTGTGTCAACACACTTGCAGTTGTAGTGAATTCAACTGGGCATACCAAATCAATAGCCTTTTAAAAGAGAGGTTAACCACATCTGGAAACATCTGAAGCAATCGCCGGCATGTGAGACTCAACTCGTTAGCCCAAGTGCTCGAAATCTCACGTCATCGATTGTTGAACAGCTTTTAGCAATAATCTCATGAAAATTCCCTTTGAATCATAAAAGTAAAGATGTGACGAACAATTATTTTCGATAATTCATCATCAAATCAATACAATTGTACGGATTCAACAAAGTCAAAAACAGTGCGTACACAAGACAAAAAGGTTTAGCAGGATGTCATTGGATCAATCTGATTATGTGTTCACACAAAAAATTCGTGTTAGCCCTGCAGTTGTCATTGCTATAGGTCAAGCCATCAGTCTGCATGCCTACCTAAACTGCAACGGATAACTTTGTGACGTAATGGTGGGTGAAATTTCAAACCATCCATCGTTAACACTGATGGTTTGCTCTCGGAATGACTGACTTATAGAGGCCTGGATATTTAACGTTCTGCTTGATCTAGTGATATTCTGCTAAACCTCTTTGTCTTGTGTACACACTGTTTTCGATTTTGTTGAATCTATATAATTGTATTGATCTGAAGATGAATTATCGAAAACAATTGTTTGTCACGTTCATTCTTCTATTTTAGCAACAAGTCATTGTGTTGACTCATTTAGCTTCTTTACGATACCAATGAGCAACAGAAACCATTAACTTTTGACCTATCAAGAAGCGGTAATTACCGGAACTTGACTAAGGCAACCTTTCCGATTGCATTAGTCTTTGAAACATAATGCTTGATGTTATTGTGTATGTGCGTGTGTGCCAACTCATCGTTTATCCTATTTGTCTGATATGCGTCTTCTAGGCTCGTCACAGGTAAGAGTAAACGAAATGTTAACAGAGTGCATTATGTCCACTTTCAGTTCTGATGGCATGGTTAAAGGGAACACATAGTTAAAAGCTGTAACGATTATTCGGGGTGCCCAATCTTGCTATGACCGTAACTTATAAACTTCAGGAACCAAATCCGCCGTAATGCAACTCACGTCTGCCTGGTCAATGCAGTGTACCCAAAATGAAGTGATACTTGTCGTGTTTACTCCGCAGAGCACTTTAACTGGTTAGGATCAACACAATGTGTCTCACATGACAAATGTTCTGAATATGACAAGTGGAATCACACCGCAAGTATCTCACAATACTCACTCACGAACAGAAAATGCACGTAATCCTGGTTGAAGACGACTGATTACGCATGGGGAGTTGCACTGCTTAGCTTACGTGGGTCCAAAAAACACACTTAGCAGCAACCACATTACCATGGACTGGAACTGTTGCCTTGTCATAAAGGTAAACAGTTACCGGGAAACAATACGCTGCTGTTGCAACCAGTGTTTTGGTAAGAACCAGTTACGTGCCCCTTGAAGAATGTTTATCGTTCAGTCACTTGATATTTTTCACTCGTCACCATGTGTGACATTCATTTGCTTGTTCAACGTAAAAGATATAAGTAGTCTCTTACGTAGAGTGTACAGCCACTGTAAACCGTCCTTTTGCCTGCATCAACTGACAGTATGAAAGAAAATTAATTTACCCCGTCTACTTCAACAGATTGCAGCTGGGACATGGGCGAATCCACCGGCACCCCATACTGTCAGATTGCTCATAGCACCTACCAAACTGTCTGACGTAGAACTGTGATTCGGCAGCCTGTGTTTTACATGTCGATCAGTTGTCAATTGTTTCGCTGCTTGCAGGTCAGCATACTCAGTTTGTTCCACATTCGTTAAAAGTCCAGATTAGAAGAGAGCGAGAGATTTTAACAGGATGTTCGTCAAAAGTCAAGTGAACAGGAGTATCACGCCAATACGAAGTGGCTAAACACGTACTCAGCGTAGCGTACGCCCGTAAAACTGCAGCTAGGCTGAAGGAGGGCAGTGCACCCTGCATGAAATGTATCAACCGAATTCACGCTGGATGCACACTGTGAAACACGCCAACCGTTTTTGGCCTTCAAGTATGGTTCAAGGGCTGTTCGGTCTTCCCGTTGACTCACTTGACATATTCCAACAAATTCGTAGCCGTCGCCTCGTCATTAATTTCAATTGTCTAGGATATCTTGTTTTTATTATGTCTACGGTATGCTGTTCCATTTCATCTCATCATGGGATGTGTCCACTGCGAACCAGTTAGTTTCTGTTAAATTCGGTTAGTCATTTTCAATCAGCATAACCCGAAAACGTTAAATAAGACATGGGGCAAAATGTGCTTTTCTTAGTAGTCGAGGAGAGTCATAACAAAGAGTGTCATAAACATCCATTCAATCACTGACTATTGGTCTCAGTGACCATCAGCGAAGTGGTAGGCTGCCGCCTCAATGCTGTTCAGTCTCATCAGTATCAAGTAATTCGGAGAATAGGACCTATGGTTTATTAATAAACATCAGATTGTAGTCTAGACAGTTATTTGTTAAACCACGAGGCCGCGGTCATCTGGGTTGCAATAAAGTATGTGAACTGCTTTTCTTGGTTTATGTTCAAAAGGCGGAAGTACAACAGTCAATGGACAGGGATTATTTGGTGCTTGGTGTCCTAAATGTAAGGTGATTGGACAGAAGGTACATTTGTCAATTTTCTTGGGGGACAAAACAGCTTGCGGCTGAGCCCGGATTTGGCGGAATCTCGAATTCAAAAGTAATTTTTGAATATTTTGAGTGGCAGCTCATTTCCACACAGAATCACATCCATAATTCTTTTCTTTATGAACGGGTATGTTGGAAGTTCCTGCCGCTTGCCCCGTTCTCCTATTCCTTGTAATATGTGGTTTGATTTTGCCAAACGTTTTATTGAGACCAACTATGATCGGAGCTGCAGTATTTTTCATCGTTTTGTTGAAACAACTGTAATTTAGTCAAGGCAGAAGTAAAACATGTCGAGAGGTGTTAACATTTAGATTTACTCCTATCGGTCACTAAAGTAAAACCAGTTCCTATAAAAAGAACTCGAAGGCAACAGGCAGTAAGATACTGAAACTGAGAGATCCATCAAAAACTTACAAGTCAGGTACCTCATTGCCACCGATGTTATCCTTGGACAATTCGGTATACCACTTACTTGAGCTTTGGTTAGTAGATATATTCGCGGATTGTTATCCCCCAATTGTGTCTGTAGCCCTTTCGAGTTAGCAGAAATTTTGGAGGATATTTTAATAAGTCCACAGATGATGTATTCGGTTGAAGCTGACTCTATTTACCAACGTACAGCTGCTTGAGAATGCTGATAACTTACGAGACTTTATTTCCAGTCAGAATGTAAGTTTATGTATTCCATAAGATCTTTTTAAAGGTCGTATTTTGTCAGTACAGAAAATATACCGTTTGAATTCGAAGTTGTGAACTGAAATCGAACTGTTAGTGTAACTATGGGTGGCCCATTGTCCACTATATAGGGGGTGTATTTTTGGAATGCCTCAGAAGCAATTTCACGGAGGGATTTTTAATCTCTTGTTCTACAAACGTTGTGTAGATGACATTCTGGTTTTTACTGTTGAGTCTTTTTACTCCATTTTATAACGGTTTGAATCCCATGCACCAGAAACGTATTGTTTCTTATGAAAACAAACAATCGTTTGTTAATGCTGGACATTCTTGTCACCAGATATCACGATGGAACATTGTAACGGTCGGTTTATCGTAAGCCAAACATGTGAAATTTCTCAGCTACGCACCTCCTGCTTACATCCGGGGACTAATGGAGACATTACTGCACAGATCCAGAAAAGTATGTGATGCAGATCGACTAGAGGAAGAAGAAGGGTTTATTAGAAAAAGATGACGGATAATGGCTGTTCAGAAGAACTCGTAATTGTCTACAGTGAGAAGAAATAACCAAAAAAGTATACATCCGCAAATCCAATTCACCGGTGACCGTCTGCTCAAAAACGTGTGTCACAGACTGACGAAAGCTTCGCAATGCAACTATCGAGCCGCCCAAAACGCGTGACCTGTCAAGCATTAGGGGTTCGGTTCTCTATGTCGGTGAGACCCACTCAACCAACTGGTGTGCCTCTCATATAATATACTAGTCTAACTCTAGTTACGACAACATACGTTAGCGGAACAGATCAGTGCCTGCAACAGCGTTTTGGCAGAACACATTCCTGAGTGGTTATCGAATGCAGTGTCAAAAAATGGCTTGTTGACCATACCAAGTTCGAAGAACCTTGGTTCATCGATCGCCAAATGCATCTTAACAGCTAATTACCTAGCTGATCCGATCAAACCGCTCATGATATCGTCACGTGGACAAGCCCGAAACTGAGTGAGATCAGTGGAGTAGTGCTAACCGAACAACGTTGGCAAATTTTGTGTGCACAGAAGGCGCTAACGCCATAAATATCCTTACCGTGATATTGATCGCGCGCAAAAGGTCAAAATTATTTAGATGACTCGTTTATTTGCTGTTGTTTTGTGAAGTTTACATAAAATTTGATGGTTTCACGATAGTGACTGAAGAAAGTAAATAGAAATACTAACTTCTCGCGACATGCGTCTTCCCTTTGTTTTGATCACAGCGCTAAAGGGAACTCAACGTTTTAAATTTTTAAATAACTGCAGTAGGCAAGTATTGTCAACAGGCTGCGGACAGGGTGGTTATTCACTTTCATTAGATTTGCTCCAGTTATAACAAGCGTCTGTTTGAATGGATGCGCTAGCCCCTACCATAACGCTTATTCACAGTCAGATTTCGTACAGCTAAAGAAATTTGTACCGTCTGAACGGATACAACTACGCAGTTCACGGAATTTAAATAGTCCAGGATAGGAAATAGAACAAACAGTCCACTTAAAACTAATGTTGTGATCCAAGAACACGGATGGCGCAAGGGTTGTTTATTCGACAAACCAACACATGGGTTAAGCGTTTAAACAAGACCAGAAACAAAACCACTCATTTGCACGCGGTACTCGGCAGCAAACCATCTCGGCTGCCACATACGTCAATGCTCAGTTCCTTTAGGTAGCAGGGACCATTATAGACGATGCTGCACTTTGATGCTCCTTCCTGCATTTTTCCTGTGGCTTGTACGATGTCAAAATATATGCTCTGATGCTACTACTGAATAACAGCGGTATAAGTAGTATAATGCCATCGCCCATCTTCACTGCATTAAATGGGACCAAATCATCATTAACTTGTTGGTCTGGGTAAACAGTGTTATTATTACACATGCTAAGTTACTGACAAAAGGCATTCTGAACCACATAACGGACTACGAGGAGATACAGTCATAAGTTTACAGGAATGCGTAATCATGATGATGAGTGCGATGGCTCCAAGATTGTCAACTGATACAAAAGCTGACCGGTTACTCCAAAGTCATATAACCACATTATCCGAAGGAGGAAAAACACCTGAATTACCCAATTTCTGAGCTTGTTTTATCTCGACAGCTTCATCACCATTTGGGAGACATCCCGTTATAGCAATAACCCAAAAGCGTTTGTATGCGTATCTTCTGCATCACTTGTTAATTGGCAGAGAATACATAATTAGGTGGAAAACGGCCACTTATTTTCTCATACCAAGATATGAGTTATAAATAATTCCAACCAATCATAGATAACAAATGTTTACCTGGACGAATTCCTTTGTTGGACTTCCGTAAATAAGATAATTGTGCAGCTAGATCTTCGTCATAGTAATCACCGGTTTCCGAAGGTAAGTCAATCAACAAGTTTTCAACCTGGGCGAGAAAGTTTTCAAACAAAGCCGGATCATCCGTGTACATGACCTAGTGTTAAAATGACAAGTAGATCTGAAATTAGTGACTTATCCAATGTAACCAAAACAGTGTTCAAATTGTCGTCCATTAAGGACTTAGTTGTTATAGAAACCAAAAATGGTACGTCCATTCGTTCTGGAAACGAAGATGAGTATAGTCAGCATGGTCACCTTCACAGAGTTGAAACATGCATAACTAGAAAGTTCAGCACTTTTTTGTTATGAAGATGAACGACGTATGTGAATCTATAGAGTATACTCAAAAACGTCTCATCGGTGAATGCGCTTCAGTTCAAAAATTTTTCTGTGAATTATTAAAGACAAACCATCTGAGGTGAAAGAAGGTTACTTCATATACATGTGAAATCTTTTGAAAGTGATTTATATTGCGATGCTATAAGTAGTTTTGAAATAAACGGGATAACGATCTTTCATTTTATTATAGCTAATATCATAATAGATCATAACAAATCTCAAAGGGTAAGCCGGTTAACTAACTGAAGTTGCTTCTAGATACCTTTATATATTTGACACGACAAAATTCCAATTCGCGTTAACTTATAAGCGCTTTGTAACCTACGCTGAAACACTAACTGTTTTTGCGATAGAAAGTACGTATCCTGAAAACTTCTGAAGAACACGATTTCGTATACAAAACTTATTGGTTTTAACTACCTAGTACTATCGAAACCATCCAATAGCATAAACCAATCGCATCATCGTCGAAACATCTCGTCTGACGTAATAATCCTGATGTTATTTACTGATAACACGAAAACCGAGCCAGCCGACAGATGAAACAACGAAGATATTAAGTAATCAACTGCACGCATTCGATCCATTGTTCCTGAAACCATTACAGTGATCTCTTTGATTTCGAAGTTCACAGTTATTTAACACAGATTGCAGGATCGGTCTCTATGACAAATTAGACACATACACAGGTTACAGCGAAATTTTGTTACCTGGATCAACCGGTCTAAAGGTGCAGTTTCTTAACTTCTACTAGTGAATTGACGCACATAGGGTAGAACATATACTTTTTGTGAATTCTGAATCCAGCCTCCAAAATGCCGAACTCATTCTGATAATTCCGATCTGGCAGTGAAAAACCTAAGTCTATTTGGTGAAGTGCACTTTTACTCAAAAAACATTAGCATTACCAAGTGTTGTTACTTTTTTTTAAAATATACACAACTCTTTCTTACACTTGAAACATTAGTGAACTTCGTAATTGATGCTGGTGTCATCATACCTGTTAACTTGTTCAGTTGAGCAAAAATGCATTAAGTGGGTTTGTGTAAATTTCATCAGCTAAGTAAAACTGTTTTATAAAAGTAGCGTTTGAAACTGCTCTATCAAACTAAGTCATCTGGTAAATTAGAAAATTCAATTTTTCGAATCTTACTTGGCGTTTCAGCATTCCACAAAAGACGGCATTGAAGAATCTGCAGATGTTCACGGTATATTCGTCTACCATATCTATCCAAGTGTCCAGTATTACCTTGTACAGTCTAACATAAGCAAATAAACGTAAAAATATGATAAGTTTACAGGAAACGCTGTAAAACGTATGCAAAGTATGCTTCCTTTTATTAAGGGATTGTCAGGTACTTATAATAGTAGAGTTAGACTTTACCTTGAAATCTGGTCAACAGTTAATCTACCATAAACTCCAGATGACGGTACTTCAAATGTATCATCTTATTCAGCACGGAACTCCGGGGGTTTGGATGTTGAAAGTATCAGTTAGCATATGATGCTGAAAATGCGCTACACAATAAACGATGCTGTCAATAAGAATCAGTAAGTTTTCTTATCTCACTTGACTGATTTTCAGAGTGATTCACTTTAATCTGTAACTTAACGATATCAAATTGAGAGACGGCAGGTAACTAACACTAACCGAAAGTTTAGTCAGTACAGCCTTTCATGCAAAGTCTTTTCTGCTAAACAATTTGATAAAAATAGCAAGTGGTTGTAATGATACTGTGATATACTGACGAAGGAAAACTCATCGTCTAAAGTCATTGCGTGGTCAGCTTGCACTGCTGAAGTTTTGTAACTGTAGAAATGAATGACGGAATTTAGAACGCCATCACTGATTGTAACTGTGGGAAGATTACGAGGTGAGAAATGAAATTATTGGGTTTGGAAAACTACAGACATAGGGAGAATAACTATATTAACGCGGTTTTCCCTTTACGTATTAACTGGTAGTGACTAACAACTTACGGCCGATTCAAACGGATCACTCACGGCCATTAGGCTGTTGGAAGCGACCATATTTTTTCTGGGCAAAAATGATATTACTTGCAGCTGATCTGTCTGCGACGCACTGTTTCTTGTCTCACCGGTGACTGTATCAATAAATCGTTTGTTAGTTCTTTCATTTGTTAATTCGCTTGTTAATTCAAATGGTTTCTCATTTGCAGTCGGACGGTCCGTCTCATTACATCAATGGAATAAACCACTCACTCATACATGTACATAATTACCGAACCTGTCACGCTCAAGTCAGAATTCACCGGATGATACCTACCGACCTCAAAGCAAAATTGAACCAACGAAACGTTTTGTGATCAATGTCAACTGTTTTTTTCCTATGGCTTTCGGATAGCAGCAGCGGGTATTCATTTGTTCTGAAATGATACAAAGTCTTTAGACAACGATACAACTTCTTCTAAAGTGTATTTTCAAACTGACTTTAGAATAATTTAAGAAAGTGTCTAGGTTTGTTAACCTGAAGCTTTGCCACACCTAGCCAGACAAACGCTGGAGTCACTCCTCACAACGTGACATTTTTGCACATTCCTATTTGCTCTATTGTCCCCATCCTTCAAAGGGGATGCCTCAGATACGGTTAAACTATCTAAGTGAGAAAAAAACTTGAGTTATAACCACAGATGACAAATTGTCGTATATGTTCAGTTAAATTCCCGTTCCTATGTAGGATGACTTTATCACCCAGCTGCAGGCCACCAGTTGACTAAATAGATCAGGCGGAACTTTTTCAGAAGATAGTTGAACTTGTAGTTTTCCTTTGGAGTGGTTTGTAACTCATAAATAGGATATCAATATAATAAGTTTAGACGTTTGTAAGAAATTTATTGAGCACGCTTTTTCCTGCTTGGTATATCTGGTTATGAATTCTGAGGCTAGGGGTTAAAAGCCTTCCGACAATGACTAATATATTCCGAACACCTAGGTTTTCGTTAAAGTCTTGCTACTTAGACGACTGGACACCAACAACCCTCAATGTCTCTTAAGTTGGGCCATCTTCAACTGCTCCTTCAACTGAAATAGAAGCATCCTGGACGGTTGTATACAAGACTGATTGAGACGCTGGCACATAGACTCGGTCTTCAACATCTGAGTGTTACAGCTGGCGAAGCGGCACAGCAGATTTATGAATTCCACTGAGAATTTGATGAATGCCTGTCATTTTGATCAGACTTCGAATCCAGGGGTTGTACCCCTGTTTTAAAAATACGAGAGCGCCTTTCTGATTATACAGTTAAATTTGGATGACAGCCATCGAGTGTGATTGCTACTGTGTAAACTTCGCCAATATTCCACATGATTTCACTTCCCAAGTGGTTATCATATATCGTGAACATATCTTTCGCATTCGATCACCACTACTCAACAATTGGCACCAACTTCCTAAGTTGTTTATTAAAAAGCCTGAAGACTTTGCGGCATAGCTTGGAACCATAAGTTGAACACAACTCACATGTAATAACAACTCTCGCATTCTCACAAAAATTGTAATTAGACAATTTCGGAAGGAAGAACTACACTTAAGCTTCTCTCTTTTTATCATTCACTAGTAGTGCATATCCTTGCCTTGACTAGGATTAGAACTCCGACCACGCTCTCATGAAGCAACTGTGTCGACCACACTGCAACTGATCTCATATTAGGCAAGACTGAATTATCATATGCAAGGACCCAGCCACATACACTTGGGAGTCAGGCTGAGATTGTCTGGTCCTCTCAGAGAGATGTGTGGTAACGGTCCTGTAATTTTTAAATCACGACATTGATATTAGAATCTTCTTCTAAGTTTAAATTGCATTTCAAATCGAGTTTTTCGAGTGGTGCTTCGATTACTGGCTAGTAGTGGAGGCTTTTGGTTGGTATAAGTTGTACATCATTGACAATGGGTTTGCAGCTATCACATTCACATAGACTGCTCAGCTACTGTCTTTTGAAAAGAAGCAGTGTACTCGAGTCGCGCCTTTGTTGGAGTCTCAAAGAGTTAAAATGAGTGTGAACGACTGAAGTGGGGCTCAGTAACACACGATGAACTTAAGTGTACAGTCAACTGCCATGAGACCCATTCCTATAAGTATGCCCTTATATACAGATCGGTATCTTTAACAAGATGAAAATGTTTTCTGACATGAACTTATAAAAGATAATCGCTGAGTGTCAATTCTTGCTCAACCATAAACAAGACAATATAATGATGAAAAAATCCCAGGAAGTGTCATCATCATGTGCGATACAGATAGCTGGGTCAGGAAGAACATGCTCCAGATAGTGATCTTCTTCGAAGCCTCCGATATCAGTGCTAAGGTTGAGGATCTCTGCGTGAGAAAAACTGCTATCCCATGCTCATCGTACGAAAGTAGAGTTATCTGTCAGAGTTCAGAGGCTGCCGGTTTCACAGACAAGTTGTATCTGTGAACTTAACATCTGCGACGTTCAACTTCAACTTCGCAAAATGAAGGAAATACGTCACGGTGTCCACTAACGATTTTGACGTTCGGCTCCAGCTAGAATTTGAGTTCGACACCAGCATGATCTCGAAGCTTACGCGAAAAACAGCTGGTGAATTACCAGTGCGTTGAACCTTCCAGGTACCACTGAACACATTCGGTTATTTTAAACCTTAAAGGCGGGTGGTTAGCCCTGATAAAACACCAACCAAAGGAACATGCTGACCTACTGACCACCCTTGGCATTGTCTGCTTGATCTGGAGTCAATATACCAGACTTATTTTTCGAAGGTTCCGCTCGACACCGTTTGATCAGTGTTGATGATCCGTCCTAGATCCCCCAGTAACAGGTCGAAGTCTTTTATCAAAAGCATATCGCCGAGCTCCCACATGGTCCAGTACTTTGCACAAAGGCGAAAAACAGTCCGCCTCTTCGTCCGGGCTACAGACCTAGAGTTTGCCCGAATCGCCCAATCTCGCGTACTGCATGGTCCATTTGTACAAGGAATTAGACCGACTATGTGGTTCTGATTTTTTTCATCCAGTCAAGTATTTGGCGAAAAGCGCGCCAGTTGTAATCGTCGAGATACCAAATAGAATCGTCTACATCTGCACCAAATTATCATAGGTTCTCTCCAGTGCACCGGACGCCAATCAGCATCCACTGTTCATTTTATAGGATCTATTACTAAAACTAAGTCGTGACACGTATCTTGCCAATGTGAATGTAAGCGACACTCGTCTTCACTTAGAAGTTACCTCGGACTCCAAAGGACCGAGGACAGTCAACACAAGTTAAGGATTGTCCCAGTATAACTGGCTAACTTCCGACGCGAAGATTCTATAATTACCTATCAGATTCTGGATGTTATGTTAACCGATACGCTATGGATAGAGATGTACCTGAACGAACCAGTCGGATTAAGGTTCGAATGCAAATCAAATCAGAAAGTAACCAACCAACGTCCTTGTTTACATTCAGCATTTTAACCTTCACATCCTTCAGGAAGCACGTCTGTGATGCATTTCATCAGCTTCCTGTGGTACTTCATCAGTAGGAACTGCCGCCACGTTGACCGCACTAGCACAGAGGTCATCAACAGAATGAAGCCCGTGACTGACATTTCCTAGGTACTGCTAAACACTACAATGTCCTTTTTAAGGCCGTTCAGTTTCCACTGTTCAAACAAGGTCACAGCTCCCTACCTCCAACAGTTGCACTCTTAGGAGAACATTTGACCGAACAAAAAAGCCTTGCTTCTATGTAGCCAGGCAGCCTCATGCCCATCATCTACTGAGCATTCACCCAGATGTTCTACCATGAAGTCAGATCCATTACCAAGTAGTGGGCAATAGACTGAAAAACGGGGCAAACACTCGTTTGAAGTGTACATAAGTATCAACATTACTGCACAGAACTCCAGTAGGGTCAAGCTGGATCCCAACTACTTTATGAGCAGGCAAAACCATGGGAACTGCAGGACAGTTGAATGCATAACATTTTCACATGCTTTCACCAAGTGTTTTGAGGTTTTGACACTTCAGAACATAATACCCCAGCTACCTAGTAAACTTCTGGTGGAAATATTCCGTCAGGTTGGGCACTCGAAAACCCTAGTGAACGAGGGAATACAGTTTGCATCACAGCTGTTTGGCACCGTTACAAATGCTACTGATATCAGTCGTGTCGCGATTTAACCGTACCTTCTGCTATTCAAATGGCTGGCAGGAACGAGTTATGAAAACCTGTGCATGAGAATTACGAAAAGCCAAAAAGGAAAGCTGCCTTCTAGATACCAGAGATCATTATGACATACTACATTTTAACTTTATGGTTAATAACCTGTATATTCTTACTACGTGTTAGCCAGCCGATCGAATTATGTGACGCGTTTCTAGACTGTTACTAAATAATAAATATGAAATCACTGTAAAATATTTTTACACACAGATCACGAATTTTTATCACAGTTTCTTTTCATTTAAAAGTTTGTGATTTTGGGATCCGAAAGCTTCAGTGAAGATAAATATGTTCCGAAAAATTAAAGAATCAGTACAGTTTTGCTGATAAGACCTCAAATTGAACCAAGGCGAAAAAACGAGCAGGTAGTATATGCAGTCATCTCTGCAGACTCTCAAGCAGACTAGACACCCAAAGGTTTTTCACTGTTTTCTAGCTGTTCACTGACCATAACGTGCCACATGCTGCAAATTACCACACCTTATATGTCTGCCAGGAGAGCGTAAAATTTCATGCATAACGTGAGACGAAAACCATACAGATCCACTTTCAGTTGCATTTAGTATCCTACACTACTTGAAGTGTATCTTTTTCAAGGCATGGCTTTCGGAATGATTGCAAATTAACAGATATTCTAACTTCAATGTGTTCGTAAACCGACGTTCTATGTTAGCTATAGTCCCGTGAAATATCCGGAGGGTGTGCTGATATTTCACAGTCTACCTGTCTGTTTTTGCTTCTTAAATATCCAATAACCATTCACTGTTCTATTCATCCGAAAGCAGAAGAATTCTGTCTAAGAAAACGTTAGTAGACGAGACTTGTGGATGAGCTTGTTTATTTTGGAAGAGAGCAGAAATACCTCCACAAATGTAGATATATGTAGCAGAATACAAAATATCGTTAGGTATATATTGTTCAAAAAACTTCATCAATGTTTCATTTCTAGACATCACATTCGTATTCATTAGTACCTTAGTTTTTATGATGGTGATGGCTGTTCCTAGTACCTTCGTGCTCAGTGTGGATAACAGATATATTGTTTTTAACTTCACGCTGATAGATAACATTCCATTCACATTACTATTTTGTCCCATGCTACTAAACACAAAAAAGCCTTCTTCCCCGCTCTATCTCGGATAACATCGGGCTGTTGGTTTTCATAATTTTAGGACACAATGGATTATCACGCAGTCTGTCTATCTCCACCTGCTTTGTGTACCAGCTGTTATGTAATATCGGTGAGGCTGCGATGGTAAACAAAAATTCGTGCAAAGCGATACAGCCACATAACCTGGTAACAGCGAATGTGTAACTCCCGTGCCTCTGATCTGTATTAAAGTGTGCTAACGTTAATACTGATATCTAAATTATCCTGTGGGTTGCGTCTTTCAACTCGGGACAGTTGAATCAATCAGCTTTTGTAACGCGGGACCGTCAGTGAACACAGAACATTGCTCATTCGGGACAAACAGTCATTAGTATTGTTTTCACATTGAGAGCGTTGCCGAACGTACTGTTGTGATCATTAGCTTAAGCCACTAGCTGTTTGATTGTGCAACGCTTGAGACCTCAGGAACGTAAACTGCAGTGCAGATTTAACCCCGCTTACACAACTTACAGGTGCATATCACTAGAGAAGTCTGTTCGAGGATTTCATGGTATTGATATGATAATCCAGTAGAAGTAATCTTGTGGCTAAAACTCGAGTCATTGTCATCGCATCCAAAGCATCCGCCAATTTATTGTCATGCAGAATGAAGCTTAACAAACTGGGCATATTGGTATTCTGTACTTATGAGGTAAACACTAGGGATGGGTAACGATGAGCCTCTTGAGATCAGTGAGATATTATTTCCGGAATCTGACTACAAATGAATAACAGAATGTGGCAAAAGTGGAAATTGTTTCCGTGGCTCAGGTGCAAGAAAAATAAGGAAATGTAATATGATCATTGTGATACACTCACGCGATGGATTTTTTTCGTGCATCTAAGTCGGGAGCTAAGAGATCCACACAAATAGATGGTACTGAACAAACTTTCTGATCCTGATTAGTCCGCACATCCCAGTGCATGCAGTTGGTAGTTTTATGAACCCTTTCAGTCAGGGCATGAGCCAATTGAGGTTGTTTTCGGTATGTCTTTTGGATGAACGATGTGCTGTTATCCTGCCCATTGACTACCGTTCCTTCTGGAGGGTCTGGGACAGCATATCTCCTGGAAGACAGACCAGACCTTCGTCGATCCTCTGGCCGACTGACCACAATAACCCCGTCGCCGGCCTTCAGATGAACGTCACGTGTTCGATAGTCACATAGCAAAACACCATTCATTGGTTTGAGGATAGGCATGACGCGAAAGTATATGGGACGAATGTGACGAGCACGCGACATAAGCTTCTTCGCCTTTATGGTAAGCCGCTCCATATCTTCGAGCTGGGTCTGCAAATAAACATGCTTAAAGACCATATTAAGTGGATATCAACCCATTTCTGATACATTAACTTTAGTGAATATCTATCAGTTAACAATGAATGTTGTTTATGAACTACGTTCAAGTCACCGGCCAACATGAAGCGAAGTCTGAAATCTGGATCTAAGTACATTCTGCTGCTCCAACTTACAGTCGCATTAGTTATGTGATTTGTGTACATTACTATTGCGTAATTTACGGAACATATGGAGTGGGAGGTGGATGTACTTCAGATTGTAACATGTGGATTATTATGCTAGTTAGCATTGTTTTTCAAATATCTGGTCAGAACATATGTGCCTGTATATTAATACGCGAACGCCTAATCCGTTCCGACCGATTCAACTTGGCTATTTTAAGCTGGAGAGAATCCGTCTCAGCATGACATACAGACATTTGAGCACACAATATTTAATCATGCCATTCGCAGACGAACCGAACGAGTGGTTTATATTGAGTAGTGACTTGATAGTAAGGTTAACATGAGAAATAAAACTGAAATACTAAGCAAGAGACAACTTTATTTTACTGTACTATTTTACATAGAGTTGATTGACTGGTAAGTGTTTGAGTATACGAGCACTTACTCTCACTTGCCTAGTTGCTGAGTGATTAGCTGTTGGGATTAATTCTTGCTTGGTAACATACTGTATGACATCCCCAGTTGATTCATTTGAGGACTATTTATCTTGATTTAGGTTGGTCTGAAATAATTCACACTGACCACTGTCATTCTGTGACAAATATGTTATTTCAGATTAAATATGTAACTGTGTGGCGTGGTCGAATAAAGGAGCACAACCAGCACAAGTGTGTACAGTTCATATCCTCAAATTGTCTCCTTTATGTGATGGCTGTGTCGTGAACAATGTCAAGCAGTAAATTCCGATTAACATGTCATTGCCAGTTTATCCTAAAGTATTTATATGCCGACGCAAATGTATTTGCATCAAATCAACTTTCCATAGAGTTATCAGTTCCGAGGGTTAGAGCAGTACACAAGTGATAACTGTTTCAAACCTACAAATGACGGTCCTCCAAATGAAAGTGTAAATGAAATCCCAACTTATCGACTTGATTAATCAGTGTTAGTTATTGTCAACCGAGTGTTTCACATGTCCCAATACTTATCGTTCATGACTGAAGAAGAAGATGGAATTTTAACATCTGTTAATGTCTGCCTTATTAATCGGCTAGTGAAATGGATCAGTGATATGCAATTCACAAACAAAGACGATTTGTAACCACTACCCCAACATTTGTCAGCTTGACGACGTAGTCACACAGTTCGACTGCGGAACGTGAAACCAATTGGTGTTATAAAGAATGATTAAACTCACTCAACCCGGAAACCATAGCAAACAGGTCAACTAAGGGAATTCACATATCGCGGCTCCACGAGAACACTTAGAGAGTGAACGACGTTTTGCATCTATACTTAGTAATCTGTCATTGATAGGCCCACGACCTTTAAGAATTCCGACAGAAACTTATCGAAGATTACCAGATTTAAAAGTATATATTGTCTTCAAGGGTGATTATTTAGGTCGGATGAATAGTGCACCCTTTCTGTGAGTGGTGGGAAATCCGTGCGGAAATTAACGTCAAATTTGTTTAACGCTAGCGTTGTTGGAGAGTCTGGGTTTCAAATTTAATCTCCATTCCAAAACAGCCGACCGAAAATTTGGGAGAATTTTTGATCAGCTAAAAGATACATCTCCAAGGTCGCAGAATAGGAGGAATATATCTCCAAGCGAAACTGATCGATATCTCGTACCATTTCCGGAGCTGAGAATGCTAACGGCAATGTTGCTCAACATTTAAACAGTATCAATCTGTCATCCAACAGAAACATATGTACGACGCGGCCCGCATTCAGCCCCATATACTTTCCGACACAGTTATCGTGAACAAGACTGCTTATGGATTCAAAATGAAAATTATCCTCACAGACACATGAAAACTCTATACTGACAACAATACTCTGATGAACAGACAAGTCTTATCAGAATGTCAGATTTTAACTCTATATGAGTCTACCTGCCAGCAATTGTACAGGTACACGAAGCCAATCTGAATGCACATTACAACTAAGGGGCGCTGTGAAAATACACATGCGTGCTATCCACACAGCAAAACTCAATGCATCATAAATTTGTCAGTCGATTGTAAAAATTTTCCAGTCTAACTAAAAGGTGTACACTCCCATTGCGTCTTTTGTGTTTGCTTTAACTGGTAAAGGATTTGAGAATACATAAGTGAAATGGCATAAGATGTCATCCGTTGATGCTGGTGTAAGCATTCCACTAAGAGGAATTGGAGGACTAGGCTTATTTATTTTGTTACTTATATTCTCCGTTACACTTTAAAATTGTGTATTCAGGATACTCACTCCAGTCGAAACAACACTGAGTAAAGAGACTAACCTATTTGATTTGAAGGTCTATCTTAAAATCAGTTGCGGATTTAGACTCGGTTGGTTCAATGAACCCAACTGTAGAGCTTATACTTCTTATGGTAAATTGGTCTACAACTACTATGGCTGGTAGTAACCTCCATAAGAAGGAGATGGATCCTATTTTATCCCCGTTTCTCACTTTGCTTCGCATTTGAATCATTTTGATTCCTTTCATTTTAACCTATCCGTTTCTCACGAAGAATAATCAAACAACAGTTTAAAATTTTTAGATAGTTCATTCACTAGACCATAGGATAACACATTAGAACGGCTCAGGGACTGGAAAGGCACTCGACACGCCTATCATTGACAGTTTTCTTATTTTGCGCCAATTGATTGCATACAGAGTCTAGTGCGAACACTGTTTCACGGAGCCAACTGACCTAGAGGGAGATGAAAAACTGTTAATTAAGGTGTTGATCGTAGACGGGTAAGACCAAAGGTATCTCAAAGGTCAAGACAAGCATACACCAAACAAGACCGAAGTGTGTATGCTACCTAACAATCTGTCTTGATTCACACACGTTCAAAAACTGAATTGCAGTTGTTCATTTCAACTGGTAGTGTTTTCAATCTTATTCAACATTGTAACCCACCGATAATCACTGTCCCTCATATGTTCGATCAGCTCATTCGCCTTTGCTGTAA
>LUCH01000444.1:13950-35035 GCA_013368495.1 Paragonimus heterotremus
TTAAAAACATCTAGTATAAACCCTCCACCTCCCTTGGCTATTTGCTCCACAGTCACGACTTGATACCGACCAACGCATGCGACTGACACACAGCCCCCACTGGCATTTTGTTCAGGCTGGTTGTGACAACAGCCTACAACATATACACCGTAGAATTTGTTTACATCCCTAATGACAACACTGCAATTGTAAGCGTCATGTGGCAATAGCCAGTGGCGACGCCATTACTGAATCTTACCTGTACAGAATGGTAGTAATATAACCATGCGGTGCACAGAAGAATTTTTTATATTCTGTTAAGGAGGCATATTTCTTTAGACTTTTAGATTGTAATTAACTATTGTTCATCAGGATGTACATCAACAGAATGACGGAAATAATACAAACTGACAGATTCATGACACAGTTGATATATAATGTTCTTCGATGAGACTAAGCTTAGAAAGACTGCGCCGATTGAATAACAGACAAACACTTCAATATGTCATACGGATCTTATAATCAGCAAAGTCTGCGCCACAAATTAAACCGCTTTAACAAACGGTGCGAGTGTAGCCAGATAACACAAGATTATCACAACGGTACACTCTTGGGTGATGCAAAAGAGAGACTGGGATCGTTGACTTATAAATTTTTACACGAAGGTTGTTGAGTTGCACACCAGCTATACGGGTAAGCTCGAACAAAAGCGAGAGTCTCAAACATGGCAGTTTTCATTGATGTAAGCAAAATGATATCTGTATATAGTGTATCCTTCTTCTATGATAAGTTCTAATCATTACAAACCATATACGTTTTTTGTAGACCATGTAACAATAGGTTGTAGCGCGGAGTATTCAGTAGCAAAAGAGTGCGTTACTTTGTGACGGGGCGGAACTTATTCCGTTCTAGGTTTTTTAAATTTTTATAAACCAGTAATTGAAATGTAACGTTCCACGATGTCATTCTCCAAAATGGTCCGTGTCCCCCTCGTCCATGAGTGGCATGAAGATAAAAGAAAGCAATATTATTAGTCTACACCGAAAGGAAACATATGAGGTTGAGGCTTTGTGGTTTTCACTAACAACAGCAGTGTCGGATAATGAGGTTGTGACATTTAACAAATGTTTTACTTACTTTTGGGAAACTAGCTATTATGCAGTACTGTTAGACTGCATTCAAACAACAGTCTTTTTTTACGTTCATAAGACCTATCAGTTTTTCAGTATTGATTACCACTCATACGTTGGTCAGATATATTGTCGATTCACATAGTTGTGCATGCATGCAAGCACGAACATGTAGAACACAAAATTAATATAATTTCCATTGATTGTGTGTCTTATACCTATGAATATAATTGGTGAAATAAGGATTCCATATTTTGCTGAGTTGTATAAAGGTCTTTCAATCACATTTAAAGATTTGACGATATACACCCCATATGGCATGATCTAATTTTAGACAACTATACATTTAGTACGGTAGAAAAATGCACTGTATAAGTAAGTGAAAAGTTGTTATGTTTTAAGCTACTTTCCAAGATTTTTTGGCAAAAGATTTATTTATAAGAAGCATACGAATAAAGGAAACTTTTCAAACTAAAACTAATTGGGGTTATCCAGAATTGTAGAAGTACACGACGTGTGACACGAAGTGTTTAACAAAATGTACTCAGATTTATCATATATAACACTTATGACATGCAACCTCTCTTTAAGTACGCTCATAAATCGCGTATCTTATTTCGATTGCACATTTTTCCATAAAGCTTGGGTTCCAATGTTTTACACGTGTCAGTGTCTACCTCAGGCATTTGTACAAAACTGTGGTCTTCAAATGTAACAAGAAATGAGAAAGCTTAGGAGTGTCATGTTCACTTGTTGGTTTTATTTCGTAGCACTGAATGTGTAATGTGATGTTTTTCAGTCTTATAGCCTCATTGATCGAAGACTGAACAACACCCGACCAACAGAACATTTTTTGTCCCTAACTGTCAGTGTCTTGTTTAGTACACATGAATAATTGCTCATTTAACAAACTTGTATCATCCAAGAAGTATCGTGGGTTTATAATGTACATAACTAGACTTTACGTTCACCGTCTATGATATAGCACAATCTGATCGGGATGACACACGCGTCTTAGCTCATAGTTGCCAGCGAATGAAAAATGAACTGTTAGTCTCCAGTGGTTCTGGTAACTGGCTACACAATCTAGCTCCAGATGAGTCACGTCAAAATGTCTACATCATTTCATCATGTCCAAAAGGGCACTTATCCCAAATGTCTGTCTGTTCATGCATACGTTCTGGTAAATTGAGGGTACACCACATTCGGAAGGTTTCCGTCCGGCCAGATAACAAATTCTTATATCAATGAATTGGAAGTTCACTAGGCTTCCTCCGTGATCACTCAAGTAATGGTTCATGAATAAGTTTACAAGTCTAAATATATAACATTGTGATTATAAAAATTTTAAAGGTGCTTCTATGATGTTTTGAAGCCTTGACAACGAGACCATCTCTTAGGTGTTTTAGACTCTTACACGACAATTACGTTTTTGAGGTTAATTGCTTTTTCACTAAAAACATTCTTAATGACATATTTGGGTGCACCTGCAGCGCAGAAAACCACTGGAAGTCGGCCTTATCGACTTCGTCAAATTTTCGTTCCGCTCTCTGTATTGAAATGACCCATTTTATCGTATTCTATGATAAAACCTCTGTTCAATACAACATTCTGAGCCGTTTTTCTTGGTACGTCCGTTAATTTGGCCACTAAGGGTTGCCCAGCATGTGACCATGAGAAGTTTCAAGATCCCTGACTTTAGTCCAACCAAGAGTCTTTTGCCCGTCACTCATCAGACTGGTGCAGAGATGAACCTGAATGACTCATCATCACCCAAAACGCTTGCCATTCAAAACTTCAGGACTGTTTATCCGTGACGTGCAAGGAGTTAAGCTACATTATCCCAGACAAAATCGAATATATCCCGGTGTTGTACATTCATTTAACCCTCGAAGCAAAGTGATCTCAAAAAGCAATGAATGAGCCGGTGTTTACAAAGTTAACTGAATAATTTGAGCCGAAGGATCTTCCACAACTCATTGTTGTTTCTAGAACCAGACACCCAGGCATACTGGGAGGGGCAGCCCCGTGAGATACTACTTCTCAAGGTTCTTCACTTAAACGCCAAGAAGCTATAGAAACCTCATATAGTGCAATCAGGAAATGATAGAAGTGGATACGCCAGAACGAGTGTTATATTTTAGAAGCAGACGAATGCAATTAACACACAAGGAGGGTGGAGTAAGAAATGTTCCTATTACAAAATGGCAGAACGTTATGTCGAAACTTGGGTTGTAGATAGAAACCAGTGGACGTTGATTATATATGTGGGAAAAGTTAAGCTGCTCTTTATTCCCAATTAAACACCAAAATTGGCAGAACAAAGTCACCGTTGTTGAAGCGTCCAAACAAAATTAAGCTTTCTTCAAATGGAGGCTTGGGTTTCCATTCAACTGGCTTCCTGTTAAACAAGTCTGGGAATCACTACTCAGAAGGATAGTGTCTTTTACCAAGGCAACTCACTTGACCTTCGTCAATTCAGTGACTTATGTAATGGTTACAATTTTCGATAAATAACATCTGGGTTACCGGCTGTGTTTCCTGTTATTCTATACAGAAAGACGAAAACTGTCGTGGCCTGTAAGTGTAATATTATATAGAATGTGACTGTATGTGGTCCGTAAGACTGGTCCTGATTAGTAGACACCAGTTAACTGGTTTCATCTACTTAGTTCTTTTTCTTCACATGAACTACTAAAACTAATTTGTCGGCTCTCGCGTTAATGAGTACACTGTGGCCTTGAACACTAAACCACGAGATCATAGTTGCACGATGGGTAACCAGAGTTCACCGTGAGACTACCTCGTAAAGCTGTCTTGCGGATTATTCATAAAGTATTGGTGAGTAGTAAAAAAGTTAACACTTATATACCATGTATACTGGAAGAGGGGAGTGTTACTTTAATGTTCCCGCTGATCGGCGCTTGAACGGAAATTGCCACCCAATCCAGCAATACCCTAGTTGGATGATGACTTTGTCGCAGATATGTATTTCCAAATGTCATTTTTGATGGGTGGTTTAGACAAATGTAAGCAAGCCTTAGGTGTACATTTTCTTTCCGATACAACTGTAGTATTGTATTATTTATATTCATTAGTATTATTGTTTTAGTTATACAAACAACATTATATTTTCTTGTTAGTCAGTTCATTACACTTTTGGTTGAGAGTATAAGTAAGAAGAATAATGAGGTATAAACTAAAACTTACAGTCATCAAGGGATTGCCTAATATTGTATGTACTATACTAATATATATAAGTACGAGGTTATTAATGTTGATAAACAAATGTTTGTTTTAATGCCCGGAATGAGAAGAAACAAGTTAGTAAATATTTGAAGTCGTTAGCCCTTTCTGTGCATTATGCAAATGACATTGTCAGTACGGTAGATAAAACGGGAGGCTTACCAACCCATTATGTGGTGAAAAATGACTAATCAAAACACTGAACTTCACACGGACATGAATTCCTATTCCAGATAAGTCTTTTACGTAGATGCGTTGACTTCGTCACGACTATTAACAGCCTATACGATCAGTGCTATATTACTAAACCTCATGAATCGGACCAGGTTTACGTTATTCTCTGCTATCCCTTACTGCGATGGGGAATTATCACTTGCTCCCGTCGAACCCAAACAAATGTGTTGTATCGGGTCTGCTGGTTAAGCAATGAAAACAAGCTTGTCTGCTACATGTTCCACCCTATAACTAATTATTTATAGCGTGTATCTCCCGACTATGAATAGACGGTTACCATTTGATCCAGTCGCCAATGAGGACAAAAGGTTTACTAAAACAAACGCAACCTGCATAAACAAACAATAACTCGGCGTACAAAAACGGATCGTTGTCAAACCTGATATCCCAAAGGATAGCCCAAACGGGTGGGAATCCCGACTTACTACGTTGCTGGTGTTCTTTAAAACATTGTCTCGCCTCTAAATTTGTTCATTAAACAAAACTTAAACAATTTCGATAGACAGTGTTTCCCTGTAAAGCATACATTTAAACAAACTAAAATGTGAAACATCGAATTCCCCCTAAAACTTCACTGAAGTAGAAAGAAACTATGTGATATATTAACATTTCATTCACTCTGAACGGTCGGAAACGTAAAACATGCAGATTAAACACATCAGACAAATGGAGACAAACAGGAAGTAGACAAGCCCATAAAACCACCAAGTATTCTACGATTAGGACCAAGACAACTCGATAGTTCGCCTCAACCACTTTTGCGCATATAAAGCACATAAATTCAGGTAAGTACTACTTCTCTAAAAGCCAACAACTTCGGGTTCCGATTGGGCAACAACATTTTGAGTGACCTATCTGGATCAAGTTGGTGACTTCCTGTCATGAGTTATTTAGCAGTAGACGACGTCAAAATTCAAGTAGCCGGTTTGCCCTATTGATCTGATATACACAGTCCGCATGGTGTTCGCTTACGGATCGAGAGAGAGAGAATAAACGGAACATATCGCAATAGATGTGTATTGTGTGTTCTTTTGGGCAGATTAGGATTTTTCTTCACAAAGTATGCAGAAATGTCACCAGTTTGGTCAAGCTAATCTGGGAAATAACACAAGTTAACCTTGAGAACATTTTACTGCATGATAACGTTGAGCTTGTCTAGTTTCATAAAGGTCACTCAAATGAACATTACTCCCACTTGCTTTCAAACCTTTTACACAGGTATGGTTTCCAGTCAGATCTTTTTAGAAATGATGCGCTAGCTTAAAGTTTTCCATCTATAAGACTACGAATAATTAATACCCTTTCTACGACCAATCTACATTCTCATTGGGCAGCCAGGTCGACAATTGTTTCAGTGACACCGTATTATGCACAGTTGGGTTGTCGTGGTTAGAGACGTCCATTTCGGATTAATCTATTACAGTAACTAGAGACAAAGAATATCTACACATCTCAGCCACCACAACTGGCTTGTGCTACTCATATTGTGCCTCTACTCACACACCCCAAGCACCCAATGTAAAACCGTAGGGTCAAGACAAAGAGACGTGTGAATAAAAGCTCTTTTAGTCTAGTTGACCAATACCGGTTAATCAAGTGACAGCGTAATATCAAAGCAAAACCTTTATCATTGGGTAAAAGAAAATAAACCTCGAAGATAAGATCCTTGAAAAGAAGAAGGATATTGGAAATATAAAGCCAGAAGTAATACAACAAATGAATCCATATTATTACACTATAAACATGGGGAAGAAAAGCGATTAAAAATCGAAGTTGAACCGAGAAACAAAATATTCATCATGCATTGCACCAACAAAACTGAGGAAACGAATGGGTACTGCCCGCCTGAACTTACGGTCGCTCAACGGTTGCTCTATGAATCTTCAGACGTCCATCCGGATCGTATTCTTCCCGATTGTTTGGTTCAAAGTTAAGCCCTTCCAAAATCCAACATTTATATTACGACGTAACAGGCTTACTCAGATTGTATCTTGGTGTTTCGGTTTTTGAACAAAAGGATTTTGCCCATCTGACTTTAATTGCTCATACAATTGCTACCTCAAAAACATGTCCTGACCAGCGAAGCTTAGTGAGCATTACCATGGCTTCCATTCCATTCGTATCTACTCTCCGAATTACCCTAGCGTTTGGAACCTAGTCTGGACAGTGAATACCTAAGATGCGTTTTAGATACTTTAGATGAGAGCTGCCCAGAAGTCCTATTCCGCTAACACAATGTTTAAGACTCATCGTCGTACAACAGTGTAGACGGTACGAATCAGCAACTGATAGGTAACTTAGTTCTCATCTATAGGTTGCATTTCTTCCAGACACATCTACCAAGACGCCAGGCAGCAGCGCTGGGCCTCGTCAGACCAGCTGGCAACTCGAGATCAACGGACAGACCTGTCCACAGATTGTTACCGAGGTAGTAGAAACCTGGGCAGCTGTCTACAACAATTCCGCTAATTCGGCTCTCGTGTTTAGGCACGGCATCTCACCAAAGAATACCGGATGGAAGAAAATTTCCTACCTGCGTTGACCTCCAAACCAAATTCTGATGACGCGCTCACGAACACCATAACCAGTCGTTGAAGCTAACTTCCGCTATCACCTGCAAACAACAGCGTGCACATTACTGAAGTACGTAACCGGGCTGGAGCTCCTGAACGTCGACTATTTAGCAAGCGGCCATCCGGCCAGTATTCAGTTTCAACATCGTCCTCCGAGTTACGAGGAGCAACTGTTAGTGTTACAATCAAATTTAAACAGGTTTGGGATTAAGAAACAGTACCGCTTCATGCCAGTGAGAATGTTTAGCTTATCGGGGATAATACATACGACTGCAACTTCAGCTTCATACTCATATGTAGCATCCTAACTAAGTTGAAGAAAATGCCTGAGCATCTAACCTTACCAGACATTTTCCACACAGTCTCAAGGATAACGGAATCAAACGCCCTGGTAAAATTTGCAACGAACGCATAGAGTAGTTGGTTGTTTTTACGACGCTTCTGCAACTTCCGAGCAGCAAACACTATGTCGATTGTGTTACGACCTGTTTGAATCCCATACTACCCGTAAGGAACACTGGTTATCAAAGCTTCCACAATGAATAGGTTCGGTAGGTCTCTTCTTAACGCTTTCCATCGTAGCTCAATAGGCTGACATTTCGATACCTGTGGGTGCTTTGTTTGCTACCAGTGCCTCCAAACAAAGATACTGTCGGTGCCTTCCTGAACCCCTGGGGGACGGCTTCCTGCTCTTAGCTGAAGTGAACTAATCGGATCGGAAGACTTTCCCACACTGTTATGCAGTTCTGCAGAAGTTCCCCTCCTAACTCATATTATCAGGTAGCCTTTTGTTTTGCAGCATTCTAGGGGCCGTTTGAACTCCACTAAGTTTGGGTACAGAGAAGCTAGAGCTTTAACACTTTGTTATGGGATGCTATATAAATTGCTCAATTAATGACAGCAGAATAGTTTAGCAGGCTACCAAAGTAATTGCACCAAACTTTCGTGATATTCTTTGATTGAGTGCACGAAAGTCAGAGCCCCCGTCAATTATTGTTTTATTTCACTGGACAGGCGAGCCAAAAATTATTTCCAGCGAATCGTGGAAGTTCTCTTGTTATCGATAGTCAACATGATCCTACGACAATTCATTTCTTTGTTTATAAGCCGTCCTTCATTTTGCGTACCTGTCAGACGAGTCGTCGAAGAACACTCTAGAACGCGACCTTTTAAAATTCATTGTCTGTGTCCACTGTAGTAACACTGATCACTTCACTGTTGCATCAATTTGAATATAACTGTGTTGTTGTCGTTAAACCAGCCTGGGTGTTTCTGGCGCTGGATACCCATCGTCTCGATGACTGCTGCAGTGATCTGCTCCCTAGGATTTCGCCGGATACCCTCGGCAGTAGCCGACATGGAAACGCTCTTCAGACGAACATCAGCGACATGGTGATACGCCGTTCTATTCTTTGAGTTATCTAATCGTGAAACATCCTTCTTCTGTCGTTATCAAGACGGTATAAAATACACAGGCTTGCAAACGTGAATAAACAATTTCATCCTGATCAACATAAGACCCGTGGTGTATTGAAGCCCACGCATCATATCTGTAATAAGTACTTCTGGAGTGTTGCGCCATTGTACGGTCATATTATCAAACACTTGATGACGACCGTTTCGTGGACGAATCCACCTCGTGATGTGGCTTGCATCCAACTGAAGTCAGATGCTTGTGATAGCCAACTCTCGAGTAAAATACAGGCGCAACGCGATTACCGCTCTTACTGATTGCATCAATACTGTGAAGTCCGAGGACACCGGCCTGGCTTTTGAGTCGTGATTAACTCGCGCCTTGAATTTACCCAGCACAAACAGTCGATCGCTCACCGGTGTCAACTGGATTGTGTCGTATAACGGATCATAGAAATGGTCCCTTGTATCGTCAGTGTAACACGCAGCTGGACGACAAACACAATGGAATTTGTCAGACTTACCTCGACCGAGTCGGAGGTGTATGGAGATGATATGGATGCTGATGCTGTTCGATTTGCCTAACATCAAAGACATGCCGTGGTCGTCTACCCCAAAACAGACACCGCGCTCCCGAGCGTCGTCCATCTGACAACCTATCCAGTAGAGAGTGTACCCAACACCTGTTTTTCGGAGCTTACCTTAGTCTGCAAGTAATGTTACACATAATTTCGGGAGATCGTTATTAAAGCGGCTTAGTTCCATGACGACCCGTGCAATGCGGCATTCTAACCTTCCAGTGTCGCACTAAACAAGCAATGTATGTACATTCCATGTTACAACAGATAATGTGTTGCCTCCCCGGGTGTGTCTGAGGTTGAACCTCGTGCTGATGAGACTTGTGTGAGTGATATCTGCTTTAAAAATTCATGCTGCTACATTCACTGTGGGAAGGTTTAGCAGTGACGCCCCTTTCTGGGAAGGATAGATAAGACAGCCTAGTTTATAATGCCGAAGAACCAACACATTATTCTTTGTCTTTTAAAAATTGTACTGTAGTTGGTTAAGTGGGCTTGTGATAATGCCTGGACGCCCAGGCCTGGAAATCAGTGCAATTAGGCTTCCATCTAAAGCCTTTGGCCCGAAATCTTGTACTGCAAGAAAGCGAGTGGATGACAGCGGACTAAAACATGTGCCATTTTTCATGACTAAGGAGCCAATCTGTTTGAAACCCTCAACATGAGGAAGCAGTTACTGTAGTTCATCCACCCTTCACCCACTAGCCAGTCAGACCCCTTCGGTTTGATCATAACACAGTCCGGTTCAGCCCAGTAAGATGTCGGGATGCGCGAACAGAATAACGCACGTACACAACAGATTACTCACGTAGCAAAAACAGGAAAAAGGTTACCGAATGAGGTGATGTAACAAAATCTGAGAACACGTAAGTTGCAAATCCGCCGTTGACACATACAACAAACTGGCATACGCAAAGTATCGGCATCATCGATCAACAGCGAAAATGCTTTTCGTCCGGCTGTTCCCTCAGACCTACTTGAAATTGCTGAACCTAGAATGACCAAATTCGTATTTGCTACAGTCCTCTGGATCAAAATACAGCCTGTGCCTGATCATAACGCTAAGGTAGTAGAAAAGGTCGGGCCGAATTGTTACATGCAAAAGCTCATCCATTGCCTGTCGCTTCTAGACGAGAAGCAATAAACGCCCCATAACTTGCAACCAGTAACCCCTAGATTAAGACTCCTCAGCCATATTAGGACAATGTGATTCAATAAACTTCCGTAGCGACGGAATGGATACTCTTCGGAAAAGATTGACAGGACTGTTCATATGGACACGGAAATTGAGATGTGATGTGAGTGATGTTCGGTTTACAGATAACTTTTAAATACTTAATGCCAGTTGGTAAAACAATTTCCTTTTTCATAGGTATGACGTTTTCCTACTAAATTTCTTCGTTTTAATACGATATATTATGCAGAACCAATATAAACTTCGCGTTTACATCTTTTGTTAAGATTAGTCCACAGTGATCATGACTGTCACTGTTATAGTGCTTTTCGTTTCAGATGCGTTGAAAGACTAAGTTTAATTAGAGAACGACAAATTGACGAGGATCCACCAACACCTCATGTCATTTGTTTATGGAAAACAGAGTAACCGAAACTAAAATGGAGATAAGATCAGCTGCATGTTTCATAAAGAAAAAATCACTTATTGTTCAAGAAAGTATTATTTTCTCAGACTTAACTAAATAGGTGGGAGAAAATAACGTCTAACGGGAATGAGGCTTTCGTGGATCAAACAAGAGACAGATGACGTTCACTGCGGTGTGCATAAGAATGACACCTCTCGCTAGATTTGAGGCATAATCCGACCAGAATGACAATGGCGAAGAAATAACTCAGTTGTGTGTAAACCATTAGAACGAAATTAACTAATCAATGTTGGGGGACTGTGGTATATTTCGTTTCTTTTGCTGTCAATGATGTAAGAGGGAAATTAGATTAAGCTGATTTGTGTTGGGCGTTAATTTCATTTTTGATGACCTTCAGCCAGTATCACACGGATTGGTAAATATGGGTGATATATACACCGGCCATTATGTTAAAAACCTCATTATTAGTGACTGTAAGTGGGTTTGGAAGGACATCACACGATATGTATAGATGACCGTATTAGTTTTGATGAGATTAGCATGCAGTTTTTATGGGTTTGATTCTGTTTGACGCTATTCTGTTTGGAGAAATTCAGAGGAACCAATGTGATCGTCAGTTGCCGAACCGATTTTGCACCGGTCCACACATATGACCGTGCAATGAACGTGTGCACTGTAACTGTGAGAAGCGGTCAACAGAATGATTTGCGTAACGTAAATAACAGTGAGGAACTATTTAAATTTTTTGTTGGTGTCTTAAGCTTCTCAGTGTTATATGTCAGAATTAGAACTAAACTCTTTGCAGAAGCTAGTTCGTTTATGCAAACGCTGGCGTTGATCACTGCCGTATCCCACTGGTTCATAGTTTTGCTGATAGTGCCTACTCTGTTCTACGGGAGTGGTAACCTCCGTTTACTCTGTTGATTAATACAAGCGTTCCGCATAACAAAGTTCTCTTTACTGTTTCATCTTAAGTGAAGGATTTGTCCTCTTCTTCTAAAGCCTTCCTCTCCAGGTCAGCTGACATTACATCAACCAGGAGTCCACACTCCAAATTTAGCTTGTTTTCTTCATTCGCAGAATAGACAATATATTTACGTAAGCTGATCTACCTCTTCATTCTCCTATTCCTGCTATCTATAAATGTCATAACTTTCTTTTTTCTCTTAAGAGTTGAAGTTAACGAAATTTTTCCTTCAACTATTCAACCGTCCAAATACCATAATTTCTTCTTGTCTTCATCTGCCGAGTATCTGGTAGCCAAACTAACCTAGTTTATTATGCTTCAATACTTATGCATCAGCCGCATCCGGCAAAGTTTCTACGCTATCCAGTATTCTTTGATAATCAGTTTTAAATGTCTTATTTATTGAAACGCTACTGTGCGACCCTCATAAAAACTGTAAGAAATCCTGCAATTTTTTGAAAAAATATTCTATTTCCATGCAAAGCATGCTTCTTTTCTGCTTTCTAGTTTGCCCCAGTCCGTTTCTAACTCTACGGACCTGTGGAACCGTTTCGAGGGGGTGGACATTGCACAAACTTTCAGCCTGCTCACATCTTGTCAGTTTACTAGTTGACAGTAACTCATTACTAAGAAATAGCGACGATAAAGTTTTTCGTCGGATTAATGCAGCCGCTTTTAAAGCTGTCGTGAAAATTCCCACTGAGTCAAAGAAGACAACGGTGACAAATAGCCATTTTCGATAAATCTTCGTCCGACCATTACAATTACAGGTGTTCAACAAAGTTAGACCGGTATCAAGTAAACTGTCATTATTCTCTATAATAGGGTACACGTTTCCAAACAAACGGGTTTGCCACTCAAACAAGAAGTCACTGTTGTTCGTGATCAGCGGTTTAGAGATCCATCCACAGTTAGGTCACAGAAGTTGTGGGTGACGTCACTAATGGGATCTTTGGCCAGAACAACTAAACAGTTTGTAAGGCCACATTTTGAGAACAACAAAACGGATTGCGTAATCGGATAGCAGTCGATTCCGCGGTGGCTAGCATTTGTTATCTGACCGGCTTGAGAAGATCGACCGGAATTTTATAAGCCATGCGAAACGTCTGCACCGGGGCAACGCGATGGTCCGTATCGACAAGATGTGCAACTATTGGGCTGTTAATGGATTTAGTCAAACCGGTCTACAGCTATGTAGGATAGTGTTCTTTGATTCGTATAGACAAACGTCTAGTAGTCAGACCTATATATTCCGCTGTTCAACAGCAGGAGAATGAAGACACGGGCATGGATTGACCGAGGACGGATATTTTGTCTTTCAAATTCAAAGTAGTTAAGGGCGAAGTAGTGTACCGGCTCCGTAATTTTGCCGCTCAGGTGGTACGTCTGAAGATCTGATATAATCGACGGTTCACTCTTACTGTCACAATATTACTGTTGAGCGGTAGACGGATAAAAGTGACCTTCTCTTCCACTATGGCAACCGAGTCACGTGACCCAATGGCGATCATGTTCAGAGTAATAAAGCGGTCGGGGTAGCCATTTTCTTCCAGCACATCAGCGATTGTTTTCAATTCTTGTACTAGTGTCCTTGTGGGACAGATATCCCTGACTGTGCTGACAAAACATCTATCAAGGTTACGTTTTTACTTGAAGGCTGCAACTCACCCCAAGTTGGTCAGACAACGAATGCTAGCCTCGGCGGAATCGATTACGTAGTCCGGTTCTTTGTTCACAAAAGGAATGTAAACAAACGGTGCAGTCACTCTGACCAAAGATCAAGCTACTGACAGGTTTTAAAAGCTGTAGCTACCTTTTATCCCTATAGTTTATTGATCAGTCTCAAAAAATCTGGGGAAATGTGTGAATTACCGCTTATCCAGAATACCGCTTGTCAGCATGCCGCAACACAGTTCAAGTTTCACACAGATAAAATAAAATACCAACAGTTTACTTAGACTCTTCTTAATTAGCTGACTTCTAGTATATAGTATATTGCCTATTTTGTAATGTAGCTACTCAGAATGATGTGCATCTTTCGTAAGGTTCAGATGTTAAATATGCTTATCACTGATCTGTGACAATCTGGACTACTGATATCCCCAAAGCTTTTGACTCGGTTTATGGTGATAATCATGCGAATCGGACATAAAAAAAGGTGGACGGTATGTGACCACTTGACAGTTCGGTTTTTTAATGCTCAAGTGGATGATGTTCCGTTGTAACAGCCGAAGTGATCAGTTTCCACCAATAGTAACGTCAAACCACACAATCATGATGAACCATAGAACAACAGGAATGAACATTCTAATCCAGTTGTATCGTACATTTTGAGTGTTTATCACATAAATGTTCTACTTTTTATAAGTAGTAACGCAAAACATTATGGTGTGTATAGCGTACTACAGTTTCAAAGGCTGGCTTTTAATATTTGTCAAATCCTTTTATGCTAACGACATTTGTACGTAAATTAGCGGGAATTGTATGGGTAAAAGCTGAATTTTTCAACAACGAAAACAAAAACGAAAATCTCTTTAAGGAATATACCATCATATTCAAGTTCTTTTGACAAACATTTCATTTCACATTTGGATTAAAAACTGGACAATTTACTTGAATCTGCAACACGAGAAGGTGGTGGCTGTGGGACAAACCCTCTGAATATATTCAAATACATTCATATATTTATATTCGTTAACATATAGGAGGGATGAAACTAAAACTGTTTACTGGCCGACAGCTACCAGGTGACACATAAACCAAACAAAATTATGCAGTCAAAAATCGTGCATACATTTATATATCCTTCTAAATTAAATGAACGCGGTGGGTCAGCGTTGAAAAATACTCACTGAAGATAGGTGAACAACACAATGATGAACAATGAGTTTTGCTTGGTCATCAAGTTAACCAGAAGCACAGTAAACAAGAATAAAACAACTGAGGTGAATGAGAAAATCCGTCAGCAAACACGCAGACCACGTGTTTTGATCGATTCTTGGCATCCGGGATACGTGAATAACTGATAAGTGGTTTGGCAGATTTGGTAATTTAGAAGAGATCCATTTGCGAAAAATCTGGACTTCGGCTGGATTCGAACCAGTGACAGAAGCACCGTGCCCAAACGTCGAAAGAATGATTAGAATAGGTAGAATGAGTAACAATCACGCAGGTAACCGTTTTATTCTCAGCAATAGTCAATGACACATAAGGTTGGTTACACACCCTATTAAGCAGTCACATTTCAGCAGGATTAGTGTACGATGACTGACATCAGCAAACGAATGAAAAAACACAAGAGCTGGTTGCAGATCACAGGTGTGTTTTGAGCGGGAGCTCACACAAAATTGGGTTGCAAGGTAAGTTGATTCGGTGGGTTTTTATGCTCTCACTTGAGAAGACGATGAACTGTTACAAACTTTTCAATCACAGAGGGGGACTTATGTTTTAAGCTGACCGTCTATAATGAGTTTTGAACAGAATTCGTTGGGCAGTTACTCTGCTATTATGCCAACTCTGAAGAGTATTGGTTGTACATATCTTCAACGATTTTTCGGCCAAACGGCACGAGAAACGAAACTGTCCAAGTCGATATACTGACCACTCTGTCTGTTTCCTGTACACATTTTGTTGGACCGAACCAACTTCCATATTTACATTAGCACCGTCAAGGTGAGAAGGCGATTGTCTTAAGGAGTATGTGAACGTCGTCTTATTCGGTGTAACATTGATGAGAGTAAAACGGTTTCAAGCGTGACCGTTGTTTGTTGACCTACTCAATTCATTCTGTCTGTATGTGCGATGCTGCTGAATCATCCACCGAGTGCCAGTAGGTGATCGACAACGATGATATCCTGATGGCTGATCAGTGCTGATGTCATTAGTACCAGCTGGTAAACTCTGCGCTCAGAAGGTTGTAATCCTGTTCATGTATGAGCTGTTGTTTAGACTGCCGTGGAGAGGGATTTGATCATGGTTAGTGACACCATAGTTCCTTACAGGTGCAAGGGCATGCAGCGACCAACTTTACCTCCTATGGTGTCTAACGCATGTGGTCAAGTGTTTCGAAGAAATAATGTTCCGGCCGATAGACAAAAATTAGCACTATGATTCTACTGTCTGATAGTGTTGCTTGCTCCCCTCGTTTATTTAATCCTCCGAACAAAACCCTGGGAATCATCACTGGGGTTAACTTGAACAAAAGATTTTTACGAGTATGGAACTGCAGACGTTTCCGCATCTAAGGTTATTTTCTTTGAATTTATGATAATAGACAACACAGGAGCATAGTACGGAGCCTATCTGTATCATGTTTAGAATTGTTGTAATTAGCATCGACGGGAGTGAACCACAAGAATAAGAACACCATTCTTTCCGAGGCAAATTCATTTTTATTGCATTTTGTTGTTGTCCTGTTGCGGATAATAATCGGGATGCAGTATATATCTAGATGAAGGTATCAGGAACATGTTTGATGGTAATTAGGAATAAGTAGTTTAGCAGGTTTAGAAATGTAGAAGTGACTAATTTGCGGAAAATCTGGAATTCGGCTGGATTCGAACCAGTGACAGAATCAACATACCGAAAACGCGGCAAATGCTCTATCAGCTGAGCTGATGGTAAGTAGATAAATCATTAAGTTGGTGCCACCAAAGCTTCTAATAGTGAGGGGTGACTGCTTAAATATAGATATACAACGTGCAAAAAGTGTTAGTTGTAGACCTTTCATACTGAGCTCAAGCAGATTAATGGGGTACGTCCATAATCTACCCATATATTGCCGAAAGTTATTCATGATCACATTTATTTTCATCAGAAAAAATGTATTTGGATGCATGAAAAGGTGAGTTCAAATTGGATATACGTTCTATTTTGTAAAAGAAGGATTGTTTTTTGTTCATTGAAGAACTTTTCACTTCACTGATCGATATGCGATGCTTGCTGTATTCTACTGAGTTATCCCAAGGTTTTACCCCTTGCTCTCGTGTGTCGTAGTTTTGTAAAACACTATTTGACTCGGAAGAAGACCTTGCAAATCTGGGACTGTTCTGGTAATAACGTATTTCTGTGGGCTGTCACAGACCGGACTTCATCGGAGTAGATTCCTGAATAGAATAAGCGTTTCAGTGGCTGTTAATATTGGGGTAGGTGATTTAGGAGGTTGGAGTCGGTTGATGACTAGAAGAAAAGAATGGGGAACAATGAGGGCAGATTACATTTAGACACATTGCTACTTAGCAGGCGGACACTATAGGATCAAGGGTGCCATGGATTACTGTCAGTGAACGGGACGTAATTAAATTAGGTGGAAAGTGGCCGATTTACTAAAAGCAGAATTATTAAAAGCTATAATCTCGTTAACGCCTGCACATCCGGATACTGACCAACATTCTGGTCTTCCTTTTGCTAGAAGATGGGTTGGATCCCTTAAGATTTTTAGAACGCTGAGTTATTTTTAGGTTGCCCGGACTCCTCGATGAATAGAAATGATGACTAATTTCCTTAGTTACTTTGTCTTTTCCTCTTGGCTGAGATTAGTCGACCTGTTTGTAAATAGTTTTACAAATTGCAAACATCCACCGCAAACCCACAAGGGATTAAGGGAGGTCTTTGTTTGTAGTGACTACCAGCGAACCATGGCGGCTAGCTGGTTCAACCTAGGTAGGTTGTATCAACGACTGCCTGCTTCTCTGATCTTCATCCGCGGTTGCGGTGGAGACATTCTAGTCTGATGAACGAATGTTTGTACTCTGAAAATGACCCACACTCACAGATTGTCTGTTAAGACCCTTTGGAGTACGTGGTATTGATAAGTTCCAGCAACATACAAATGTCCGTACACCACATTGCTAACAGTCGTTGGGATCAAGTTAGTGGTAGACGTGCGTTGACAGTGTCATTAACTTGTATGGAATGAACGAGTTTATTCTGGACACATCAACCAGTTTTTGATAGTACACGTTACACATCTGTTCCACTACGAGCATCTCTAAACAAACAGTGAACATTGAACACTGCAAACTCTCGTCCGTAAAATTTTACATCTAATTTTTTTGGCACCACAGTATTTCATTCATAAGCTTACACGCTATTCTAACTTCAGATGAAGTTGAGACAGAAAGTTCTACTTAGTCGTGACTTTTGCCCAAAACAAAATTGAAAATTGCCTTCACATTTGAAACACACGACTAATCATATCCAATACTTATAGGAACAAAAAGCCTCATTTTGCAGTTACAAACGACACAAAGGCACTCACTCCATTACGTATGTTTACTGTGTCAGAGTATCTCGCTTGTTTCATGACGACGAATGAATCGGACGGTTATGGGATTAATACGAGATAGCATCGCAAAAGAAACATTGCAAAATAAAGTAGATGTCAGTGTCTATTATCTCTGATTTTGAACTAAAAAAACGTTTGTTTCGGTTTAATGTATTGTGCGTACACTGTCGCCCGTTTGGTCTGAGCATTCTTTGTGCAAAACATCAGAACGGCTCAGATTACTTCTATTGGAATAAACACGCATATTACGTGCTACCTAACATTAATGCGATTTCATTACTCAAAAGTAACGTTGGTAGAAGCCAGTGTGAATTGTTCGAGTAATCCTGCTTGGAGGGTCACTTACTTGAAGTACTTTGTGGACTATCCATGAAACAACAAACTGAGTAGACAACTCAGTTAAAATTTGAAATTTCTAGGCCTTCAATGTGGCCTCTAGGCACACCTGATAGTGTGCTTAACGCTATTTGTGTTGCTACTTCGAACCTGACGGACCTTTACACTTTTAACAGCTAAGTGTTTTAAAAATCACAAACTATACGAAACTGCCTAACAGCAATATATTTGAAAGTTAGTTATTTGTCTGTGTCTTATATTTGTGATCATATGACAACTTGAAGGAAACATAAGTTAAAATTATAGCTAGGAATTCAATTGGTTTGTATACTTACGTGAAAACCACTAGCGTTAACGCAACATGACACTCGAACAGACGAAAGTAATATCAGGAGCAAGGTAGCCTTGGCAACCAACAATACAAAAAATTACTCATTGTTAACAAACATCGAGTTATTCTTTTGGGACCAGTTCCAAGAAAACATACAGCTGTCGTCTGCCTATTCAACTAAATCCATCTTTGAGTGTTTTGAAAAGTAAGTTATCGTGTGATGTTGCACGAGTGCACACAAGCGTGCATGAATTTTTGATAACTTGTGAAACATTGACAACCTAGATATCTACCCAGTTAACTCTGTAACTTTCGTTATTGTCAGTGCTTTTACTTAACGAAGAAGTCAGGAATATTTTTCAAACACATCCTCTAGTGGGTTTCGACCAATGATCAAATTCAATGTTGACTAACATTAATCATGAGAGTAAGTTTAACATATTCTTCTGTATCGCTGTAATTATGGAAGTGGCGTGTTCTTCTTAATACAATCGCTACCACTGGATACTTATAATTACTGCTGAAAGAGCTATTAGGTTTAGATGTGTATCTTCCGCTACCGATCGATAAGGATAGTTAGGAGTACTCACAGCATACACCACGGTAATCAAAGGGTGACAACGGATTATTTTTGAATACATAACTGACAGCGTTGGACCAGTCAGGCTTTGTACACTACACGATATGAGCATTTATCAGGACTGTAAATGATATCGCATTAAAAAGGTTATGACACGCAGTCGTGGAGTATCTTGTGACGGACAAAGCGATGATCCATCTTCAGTGATTACCATTCACCTGTGTGTGTACCGATTCATCCACCACCCATTTTGAGGTAGGTATCAGCTAGTGACTTTTATGTGCACCAGCGGCAAACGTTATAATATTCATGCACTGTTCTGTATATGTTAGCCTGTAGTAAATGAACTGCCGGTAGGTTATTTTAACTGCCATGTGATCTAGATGTTCGGGAAAAATGAGCGCTTCTCTTGACATCACAATATCACGTGCGTAATGGCTGATGATTAAATGGCTTTTTTATAGATCGCAGCTGAAAACAATCTTTTCCACTTGTTTGTTCTGGATGTACGTTCCTCTGTACGCCTGCTAAGTTTGCAACCTTCTAATGATCCACATGCATGACTTATGTCCTAAGTCGTTCCAACAACACATTTTCGAGTGTAATTTGAAGTGCTAGAAGGTTCTGTGGACAATGTTTACCTGGCATGCCCTCGAGTCCCGTTTAGAGGACTGATGCTTATCATGCGCATGGTTGTTGCTATCGGTTCTGAACCAGGGTAAATCTAACCACTTATTTTTCCGAGCATTACTAAAAACATGCAGTTTGTTTTTAGACAAAACTATGCTCTTTGAGTGCAATACCTGTTGAGACCGTGGTTCAACTTTTCTTCAGAAAAGGCGTTCACAATCACTAGTGGAAAAAGAGTAGAGGCACACCCAGTTGTTAATCACATACGTACTATGAAACACAACGCCCTGTTCAAGCGTAATCTATTAAACGCTGATCGAATAGTGGGCGACCTAAGATAAGATGTTTGCGGGTGTCGATGTGGCAAACGGAAATAGAAATACCCATCGTTAGGTCGACTGTCGTCCACCGCCTTCATCTCTCTGTAATTCACTCGTAAATAGGCAATTTTTTGAGCTGTAACTGTGGTGCTATTGACTATTTGAGTAAAATAAAGATATTCCACAAACCGTATCTCAAGTGAGTTGACTTTGTTTCTAAAATTTACACGTTTATTTACCAGTCAAACCTTGCCTCATTGTTGTTCACGAAAGCGAACATGTTTCAGTTCATATTCCGTCATTTATTGGAGAATTTCATAGGTTACAGAACGGAATAACAACGCTTACAATCGAATTTGTGGTCATACTAGAGGTAAGTTGCTTCTGTCATACCATCATCGCTTACAACGTCTGCAGGGATTACTTGGAAGAAGTGTTTTAAACGGCATAAGGTGAGAGAAAACCTAAATTATGGTATTGGTATGTCCGTCGATCTTGGCATTCAGGTTGTAAACGTTTCGTTACCAAACGAGGTAACGTCATCAGTGCGTAAGTGTTTTAGCGTATAGATACCAAAACCATCAACCCTAGCCACGAACAGCACCCCCACTATTCACATTTAACAGAAAACTAAATTATATTGACTGATCTCAATCACGCTCATTTCAATGCTTAAGGCTTGCTACAAGAATGTTAGAAAGCAAATAGATTTTGCAACTGAATGCGGTTTCGAGCTTTATCGACAAGGTTTCAACTGAAAATTACTCTCAGGGGAAATGACACGTTTGGGGAAATGTTGACCAAAATACTGTCCTGAAGATTCGTGTTTAGTATATCGTTTCACTTTTGTGAGGCTAGCCTTACGGACATTAGATTAAAAT
>LUCH01000444.1:36627-204631 GCA_013368495.1 Paragonimus heterotremus
TGCCTACTATCTTTCGGATATCTACTTAATAAACAGCAAGTAGTGGCAAATAGTATCTTTAAGCCTTAACATCGCTTTGAACAATGCTTGCGATCACCGAGCCTTTAGTTCATGTATTTTAATCGGTCGAAATGTCTCTGTAGAGTACATCTAACATAATTCCACTTGCGTGCTCTTAACTACTAAAACAAGCAGCGCAAGTTCCGGCTCTTCAAAAAACTTCTTGTTATTCACTTGATAACCAACAGTGTGTGATAAACAGTGTTCTGACGTAAATTCACCACAACATGAATCAGACCCGACTGGCCGGCCAGGTTGTTCTCCAGACCCAAATGTGGGACTTTCTACTACAACTGGGGTTATTACCACCACGATGGATAAAACCCAAATGAAACGGGTCACTCAAAAGGAGATTTAATCCGAAAATCACTTGGTCCACCTAGCCGATGGCGAGTTCACGTGCCAAATAGTTTAAATACCTCGTCCAAGTATTCTGTTTTTCTTGGTAGGATGGTCTGATATTAAGAAGTCAGAACACCTAAACGTTTTGTAGCAAATTCACGTGGACGATAGAAACTTTTCTAAGTAAACTTATCTCCTTAGTATTCCAGTCAATTCAAACGGCTAGATAACAGTAAATAAGAGAGAGTAAACTTCAGTCTACACTCTCAGATCTGATCAGAATGGTGTCACCGCTTGAAAAATGTACCGTATTCTTGGTAATAAACGCCTAGGTGAAATTGACTGAATATGGAGTATTTGTTGGTTTATGCTTTTGTACACGAGATCTGTAGCCTTCGCCCGTCTGAATATCATTTACCTCCAACCGTACACTACCCAACAAAACAAGGAAAAGCAGTGAACATTCGATTGGGACCATTTTTACAAGTTGTCGACAAGTTCCGTGATATATATTTTTGTCTTGTTTGTTACTGCGCCATAGAATTCGCCAATCTCATAAGTGAAAATTCTTTCGGTTCACAATTCATCTGAATCGTTCGATCAGTAGGGTCATGATAGAATGAACAGGCTGGTGAAGGTTAGCACTCATTAGTGTAAACAAAATGGAACGTTGTCACACGTGTTATCATTTTTCAAAATCCAATCAATTTGTTGTGAGAGAGGTGCTTGATTTCCACAGTGAAGGAACATTTACCTAAATGGGCGCAGAAATCAGTATTATCGAAGAACGACATTGTCTTTGAAACATGCAAGCAACCAACATCCGCAATCGCAAGACACGTCCAAACCACTGATCATGTCATCGACCCAGTTTGTGCATTCGGAATTTTATTACGTCATCCCAATTCAAGATTCTTGCGGTCTGCTGAGACTGTCGCAACCGATCGATTAATCGACAAGTGGTTATGAGCTTGACCCTGACGTGGACTTCGTGATCTTTCCTAACCCATCGCTGGACTATCCATCCCACTCACTCCAAACTGTTCGATATAAAATAAACCGGTTCATGTTATTGTAAATTTGGTACTGCTGAGTCAGTACGAAGTGCTTGCATCTATCAGTTTTTATGTTCTAACGGTGTTGTTCAAGCTTCTGGAGGGACCGAACCATATTAAGTGTCATAACCCTAAGGGGAAGTACGCACGTGAAAAGGCTTAGAACATCTTGGATTAATGTGTGACCAACCAGTAAACGAAGAAATGCAGGGAAAGGAAAACGAAGACGACGTCCATCTTTGCGTTCAATCCACGCCTGTTAAGGAATGCAAACTGGTTTGTTTGTGTTTGCTTAATCGTATATTCGTATGACTAATTCGGAATCCAATAACCCTCACTTTTTGGAGATATTTCTAGAGTGCTTAGCAGCTTGGCCTATATAATATCATATAATACGATATATTCTGGCCTCAGTAGCGCCGTCATCATTTGGTGAGTCTCTTTTAAGTACCTGTGTTTTCAAACTCATTTATTTCGGGTTCGTTAAATACCTTGTGAGTCTGTTACAAGTAGTATGTCACCTAGCCATTGAAGACAGTTTACGATCGACAGCATATTCACGGAATATAACTCAGTGAATCATCTTAAACAGTCTGTCTTATACCACCACTATACATAACTTTTTGCGGAATTAGGGGTGCTTTGTATCAGATGGCCCCAAGAAGGCAGGTCGCCCCCAAATGGTGAATACAGTATGATTTTATACACCGACAACACTCACACAAGGTATGAAGCCATTGATTAGCTGGTTACATACGATACACCAGCAGACAAAGTATAGAGTACCAAACTGTGAGTGTTTCATAACCGGTAACCTGGCGTAACAACAAAGAGAGCATTTTGGAAGTATTACCTTGTGTGACTTCGCAAAGGGATTCACCCAAACATACTGCCTGTATAGCAGAATCTTACAGGTGTATACTAGAAAAAATACCACTAAAATCTGATATGCTGGCAGAAGAAAGATCTGAATTTTTATTCCAATGAAGATAAATACCTACAATGTATAATTATTGAACATACACAGGTATTGTATATTATGTATATATTTTTGTGTTCGGTTTCAACCTTCGAGCAAGTTGAACCCATTGCTTGTGAGACAGGTGTCTTACCAAATTCAACGATCGTCGGTCCATTATTGTTGCCCCAATAATAACAGCAGTTAGCCGGGGTCGATGGTTGGCGAGGTTTCCAAAGTTTAAAATGGGCGAACTAAAATTGAGTACGTACTATCACGTTGCCTGAGAGAATTATAGAAGGGATTGGTGGACAACACTTTCCGTAATGCACAAGAGGGGGATTTTTACAGTATGCATTATTCAACACTTCAGGGAGAAGATCGATAATGAGGTGTTTGTTCTGACTATCCCGAAATGGCAATATCTGCAGTCATGTTTTTTCTTCTTTAGGTTCATAGAAATAATAAGCATGTCATTCTGGTTGAAAAGTTTATAGCGCGTGTTGAAAGTTTTCGATCAATCAACGATTCACTTCTTCCGTAAACGTAGATGTAGAAGAAAATTTTACATTGGTCGCTTTTTACATACAACTTCGTACATTGTTAAGTACGTGATAGCAAATTACAAGTTCCACTCGTTAGAACGATTACGCAGCCTTTGTAACTTTTAAGAGCATACTTAAATACAGTGGGAAAATTTTTAAACGAAAAAGGTGTGCAGTCAACGGACAATCAGTTTTAAAACCAATCACAGATGGGACATACAAACCACATCCATTGTGATGCACGTGATGATAATATATTTTGATATCAAACAAGGAAAAGCATTACTTACGTCATAGAAGTTGTAGCGTCAACCGTGCAACTCTTCTGTTAACGTTCCTAACGTAATTCTGAGTGAATATTTTCCACTTTTTCAATGAGTACTTCCGGAAAATGTCGACAAGAATTAGGTGGTTTTTATATTCCGTATGAAAAACGGCCGCTATCCATAAATCCTTGGATGATTTGAGTATACTTTACACGACGTGGTTTGGAAAGTTTGAACACCCTTGCAGTGAGTATTTCTGCTGAAGACCGAGTCGAATGATATTATATCTGGTCACACAATCCAGAGTGAAGCACTCGAGTCCTCCGTATACTGCCAGGCTCAGTTGCCTGTTGGCTGCTGTTTGCAACCAAGCTAGTTACAAATTGCGCAGCGGCAGCAGCAGCAGATCGTCTGTCTGATTTGGGTGGGCACTTTCCAACCGCCTACCCCCATTTCCCGTGGCTAACTCTACCAAGGGAACAGGACGAATGTGCTTTGCCATCGTTTGCCAGCTCCGAATTGAGGGCATGCATTTTCATACGCGCCTTTCGGTGCTTCTTGTTATGCTAATTCATCGTCTTCTTCGTGTTCCTTTACATCTTCTAGGCGCGGGCATCATTCTAATATGCAAGTAAAATGAGCATCGTCCCGATCCAGTTAAGACGACGGGTGGGGGAGAATTAAGGAGCCTACCTGGTTTCGGACTGGTCTGCTCGCTTGCCTGTTTGCTTGCTCGTCTGTACAGTCACTCATTCCACTCAGGCTCGCTCGCTTGCTTGCTTGCTCACATAAAACTACGCTGGGCTGACTGTATAATGAGCGAGAGAGAGAATGGTAAAGCGGAGTGAAGAGGAACTGGCCGGTGATTTAAAGAGTGGTAGTGGTGATGGCTAATTTCGCGTAGCTGTGAACGTTTAAATATTCAAATTCTCTATCACCACAGGCTACATCTTTTTTTAAGTGGAGCATTCACCATAATAATGAATGATACTACTTGTATCGAAATCAACGGTAATGTTACCGGTGTCTTGATAGTGGTAGAAAAATGTTATTGTGAACTGTACACCAGATCGAACAGAGTTCCTTGTTAATGCTCAAGCCGTTCGTGTGTTTATTTTATTCCATTATGTAAAATATGATAATACGTGTGTATCAGAGATTAACGTGAGGAAAACATGTTTGTTCTAGTTTTGTTACCTTACGATCATGTATAACAGAACAAATTTAACAGCAGTTTTAACTTGATAGTTGGATAGTTTTTAGAGCATTAAAAATCTAGATTCATCAGCTCAGTGCGTCGGTTTGTCATTTGATGGCCTACTCACTTTCGTTTGACTGGTTCTGCCTTAGTGGAGTGGACTATTTTTGTCCTGTCCATGAGTAAAGCTATGAATGCGGAACACACTAAGTGAATAAGTGGGACTGACACTTCGTGTTATCCCGTCTGCCAGACAATCTGGTGCTTTGAACCGGAAATCGAACACTTGAGAAATAAACTATTATATCCCCAATGTGTTATCGATAGCTTTGTTATCTCATATCCATCCTGTTCACCTGGGCAAGTACAATAAGCTTGATCGGATATAGACTGCTAAATTAAGTAACGCTGAATAGAACTGTAGTCCATCAAACTTTGCCTGTTTATTGCGTCCTGTTCTTTCGCACAATTGATGGCGTTTGTGAGTTACCATTCGCTCAGATGTAAGTTATCCTGTTCGCCCACAGTCTTACTAATTCCACTGGCACTGTGAACGATTTGTCAGTATAATCTCTCCTTTATATTAATCGGTTTCATTTATTTGCTATCAAGTTTTATGGAGTTTTTGAACAGACGTTAGAAAATGTTCGATCGATTATTGATCGTTAACATAAACAACTTCAACGAAAGCAGCATTTACGTCACATATCGTCTCTTTCTTGGTCTCAATGTTTCCGCAGAAGTTTTCCTTTGTCTTCTTCGACAGTCGGTGTCTAAAGTACCGTTCTTCATGGCTCGTTGATCCACTACACAACAGCCATTCGATGTCAGTCGCCTTCTTCTGGGAGATAAGCTGATAAGAATCGTCCTGCCGACCAGGCTGATTTCGCCTTTGTGCCGGAGGATACAGTGAACAGTTTTTGTCGCCGACAAAAGCGCATGATCGTCCATTTCTGGCCGCAGTATGCTGAAGTTATGAGTTTGTAAGAGTATCCTTTTGTAGGGAATAGTCGGGCTAAAAGACTAGTTTGCGTATCGAGCAGGCTATCAGAATAGGTTTCGTGAACTCGGTTTATTAGAAATCTCAAAGAGATCTATTTTCGTTTAATTGCTGTGAAACTGTGTAAGTGAGACTACTGATTATTTGGCCCACAAAATGCGGTAGAATGTCATTGGGTACATTCTGTAAACACGAAGATGATTTCGCTGTTTGACTGTGGCTGATATTTTGCCAACTACTGAAGTTCTTGAGCAATCATGACTCCAAAGAATTCCTGATGTAGGTATGTGAATGTAATTGTGAAATTATTATGGCTTGTTAAGGTTGAGATGGTGAGAACCGCTGCAAGTTAAACGTGCGAACTGTTCGATAAGGGTGAGTTACTCAATTTTACTTATGGATCAGTTAGGTGCAGCAGCTGCCGACGTTCATTGTTGCGCTCAAAGTGAGTTGAAGAGCATAGAATTAAGGAGGTTAGTTTGGCTTGACATGAATCACGCAAACTCCATATGGTTGCAAACTAATTTCATGGACTACGTAATTAATGAGGTATTTTATTTTTGACGAGAGTAGGGCATATTTTGAGGTCTTGAAACAATTTAGAAAGTTGCACAAAACACGTCAAACAATACTCGTTTCGCAAACCATCACTAGACTATGCGCAACTACAAGCATTGAAAGATATTCACTCTTAAAACAACTTCACAAAACTGTTCATATCTTACGAATTTCAATGTTGGTTTAGAAGATTTAACTAAGTTTGAAAAGAACGATATGATTTTTCTTTCCGACGTGTCACCTGATTACGCAGTGGATTATAAAAACTATGTACAATGTTTTTCAAGGAAACGCTTAGTTCACTTTAATATCCTCGTAATGTTTGTGTCTGACGTACGCACAAGTGGCACAATGGGATTTTTTGTCTGTCGGTAAAATCGCTCAAATTTTTGGCTCATCTATTCCTAAAAGTCTTCATGGTTAGTGTTAAGAGACGCATCTCCTTACGAAGCAGCAAAGGTGAATCACGTCATATCGATTGATCGATCCGGCTTCGAGTGAACTGATATATTTTAACTTACTCGGTTAAGCAATCTCACCCAGTTAATCAGACTGCAGCTGCACGATCGATCGCCTGTACGTTACCTAAACTGTTTTCTCGCGTTCACTCTCTGGTGCCCCTTATAACGTGATTTGTTCTAACGCTTTGACTGCCAGATATGATCGTCTCGATTGATTTGCTATGCATTTTGTCGCCCTATAAATTTAGAACCTCTGTGGCCTAATTCTGACAGATCTCATCCTCCCAATAAACGTTGTTGCTGCACCTATTCTTCTTCTCGGTTCTGAGGGCAAACGCATGAGCTCATATTAACGGACGATCCAATAGTTAGCCATCCATTTTTCACTCATTCCGTCCTCCCTAGTTCTATCGCGTTCGAACTTTGGGAAACACTTTTCCAAACATTTAATCATATCTGCTTACTAGCATTAGTCTAAAACGATGCATTACCCAATTCACTTATCTTCAACACATCGCAACCATGTCGACATTGCTCTGTCAGGTGATGTAAAATTCGCCAAACTTTACCAACAGTACTCTTTGCTTATTTGTTAATTATTTTGCCGACTAAGTATGTCTGGTTTAAAACTTTTATTTTCAGCTACCTTTTCCGCCGCATTTTGTAAAACATCCAGCAAGGACATGCTTAAAAAACTGAGATTCAACGAAGCCCATGTTTAACGGATCAGCCAGGGTGGACAACAATTATCAATTTATTTAAAAATTAGGTAAAAAGTGGGCTACTAGTTTGTTTAAAATGGGTGCCGAGCAGTACGATCTTACACTTCACAAGTAATCTTGCTTGCGGTCTTTTTTAGTCCGGTTTGTTTATGCAAAGAAACAAAACTAAACGACTTGGCTTCTGCCGTTCTCCCCAAGGGCTAGCTGTTAATTGAGTCTCTCAAGCGATTACGTCAATAAAAACACTGAATGGTACGTCGAACAATCAGTTATTCATCACCTAATCTTTTTGTGGACTATCTTTCTCCGTACATACACTGTCCATTTTATCAACATAACATGTAATACATATTTCATAAACTAATAACTTATTTTCCCGTTTTCGCCGTTTCGTCAATGAAGAGCTAACTGTTCATTAGCGAAATATTACTTGACCTTCAATAAGGATAGGACATAATTAGACATGCTTGCCTGCCCTAGTTACAGACAGTGACGGTTTTAAGTCTGTTGAGGACAGTAAATTGACTATCTGAACAGGGCCGAATTTCCCAAACCGTAGACCTTAACACGCGGATCGTATAAGCGAAGTACATTTAAGTTAGCGCCAGGGTAGTAGAACATCATACCCACAATAATTATGTTCAGTGGTTGTTTTTCAACGTTTTTAAAACAGTGTGGCAAGTATTTTTGTAGATCTCATTTATGGCAGTATTTCTAATGCCGCTTAAAGAATGATAAAATTCAAACGTCCCAACCAATCGTGTCTGAATTTTGATTCTTTAGCTGACCATTTCTTGTCCATTGAGCACTTCGAAATAATTTAAAATATCTAGAGGTTTATTAAGTACTTCCTCAGCACTCCCATAAATACCTCATTTCATAGTAATTCCACCAGAAGTGTTAATGTACACAAAAATTTGCTCAAGAATTAAACAACTTTGTCGTGTGTTCTAGGGAGAGTGTTTAGTTTAGGTCTGTAGGATTTCAAAACTGTTAGCTGGTGATTTCATCTACGTAATCTATTGTCTTGCAAGTTTTTGATGGATCTGATGGAAACTGAGTGGATTGTAACAACGATAACCGCTCACGCAAGTTTTTCAACCGCACAGCACGTTGCAAAATAGTAACGGTAACGTTTGTGTTTAACAATATTTCCATCTGATTGTCTACATGAAATTAATGGCGATTGCGGTACCTCCAGTTATGGATTACTTGACAGTTTGTTGTTGGTTGGCAATATCTTTTCGGATTGGCACTTTGCAGTTACTAAGTATAAAGGACGCCTGTGCATAAACATTCCCACAACAGGCTTGTGCTGTTCTACTTGTGGCATCTATCACACACTCCTCTAAACCCAGATAAGTAGAACAGACGAGTGACTGAAGACCTACGTATTCCAGCCGGTCAGCGCTGAACAGTCAGATTATACGTTAGTGAAATTGAACACGTATTTCGTAGAGACGGAAAACGAGGAAGCTTCGTCTTGGTCGACCTAACACAAAGAATATAGATGTAACTTAAGAAAATAAGACAAACAAGGCTATTTTGTAGTGGCAGATACTAAGGCATTTTTGTATAGAATAAAAGACAACCTGTGATTTAAAACAGCGCGAAATCTCCACGGCACAATACATCAACAAATCTAGAGAAACGGACGTAGCTCACCACAGTTCAAGTTCCTGAAAAGGAGTGCGGATTGTTTAGCATACGACAGAGTTCGCTGGTTGATATATCAAAGGCATAGGTGGTCAATAGAAATTGAACATTTTTAGCGCGCTGGTTGTTTTTTCGTCGGCCATAACTATGAACGAGTTGATGGCGTACCAATCCGAGAATGTCAGTACACTCATGATCCAATTCGTCTCAAGACCACATGGTGACCTTGCCACGATCTGTGATGCTTATGGTTTCTTTCCATATCGTGCTGTTGAATCCACAATCGGATCACACCCTTAGGAGACCCAGCTTATGGTTGCTTTCGCCTGCTATCTAAGTTCAAGATGAACTGAAAAAACCTATTTGAATAACATTTTGATACAACAAGTTCCGGAGATTAAGATTTTGCTTACCTGCTTTTAAATACTCATTATATAAGTAGCTTGTGAATCCGTTCCTTAGTCGTGCTGCATACATTTCGCAAACAGTGAAGCCGAGTGTCTATGCTTGACGGTCAATCAAAACACGACCTGTTGCAGTATGTCATACAGGATTACTGTTGGTTCATTTATTTTTCCTGAAAAGCGCCACAGAACTTTATGGACCCCGTCGCGAAAAGTTCATCCGCAACGATTGTTTTTCTTCCGCAAATGTTGCTTGAATGAAATTCATTTCATAACTATTGACGGAAAACAACCCTAAGATTTATTTCCTCTCCTGTGCTGTCACGACGCTTACTGCAGACTGCTATGATGCCAGTGCGCATATATACGATCACAGGTCTTTATGTTCTGCCCTTCGTGGTTCACAGAAAACGTCTTCAGTCATATTATTTTCATAACAGTCGCCTTGTGCACAGTGAAACAGCCTCCTAACACGAACTAGAAGGCTCCGTTTATCCTAGTGGTTTTGAAGTGCATTTTATCTACACCGAAGTGAGATTTTAATCTCCCAGTAGATTTTGATGTCCAACGATAATATGATCTGACTACTTATGATGATAGTGTTGTGCTTGAACTGGTTTGCAGAGAATGTTGACAAAATATACGCAAGTAGAAAACTTTATATATTGAATGTTAAATAGATTTTTTGTTTCATAAAGCAATTTTACATAAATTTTACGCAGTCCTTCCAATCAGAATATAACCTTGGGGAAGTGATTCAAAACACTAATTCTCAGAAGTGTGTTGATTACTCAGATGCAGCTTTGCTTGTATGCAAATAAATTACCTGCTTTTTAAAAAGGGTCAGTTTTTTTCCATAATCCCCTACTTATACTAAAAACTTCCTACCCCGGGTTTTACTCAACGTCGGTTGAAAAGCAGAACCTATGCTGACAACTGACGGTCAGGAACAGTACTCACTAAATATATGAATGCAGTAGTTTACCTCTACCTTTAGACACAGTGTGAAGTACCAAAGTGTTCTATTCAACTATGTTTATTTTGCCCTCACGCCGGAGTGAACTAGTCCAGGGGCCTCCCTAAATACAAAGGTGTAATCAAATTACTGGACACACTGATATACCGAGTTAAAATTACTTAACACAAGGAAGTAACTCAGGATCTGAGATTGCGCTTTAAAACAAGCTCAAACAAGGTGGAACCGCAATGGGACATGTATAGTGAGCCATGATGCACATTCACTACCATGTACAACTGGTGATGGGGACGAGCGATCTCCCCACACTTCTCACACCACCACTATACAGTAGTGCGGCGACGTCATTGATTATGTCGTCAAAGTAGCCGAAGGAAACGTAAAAGAATAAACATCACACCAACGCGACAGTGCAGTATGCCATGGAATAGTTTTGGCTCCGCGAAGGGGCTGTGCATTAGAGTCTGTGGCAGCCGGGACCTTCTAGAGCGACTGCTATATGCATATGAGTGTTTTTGTTTCTTGTCCTTTTTGAACACCTACCCCATGTTAGTTTCCTGAATAAACAACCTTTGCGCCATCCGTATTGTTGGCGCACAACACTGGTATGTAAATGGACCAGGATATTCTACTGTAAATCAAGCAAACCACCCAAACAACGCTCTGTCTTGTTGAATCCTCAGTCGAGCTGGCAGTGGGTTGCAAACCAAGGTACACATAAAAAGCAGATGCTGTGACAGGATTACTGCACAGACCACAAATAAACGTTTTCGGTCTACAACACCACTGATCAGAATAATTAATCTGAGGGTTAAGCAGTCTAGTCGAAACAGCAATTGCGTCCATATTTTCGGGAAACACCAGAACGACTTTCATCGTGATTAGCCGAAGTGTGTAACCAAGAAAAAAATCCGGAAACTACTGGAGACAGTGAACAAACAAGTCAGGAGCTACTCCACCTACAAAGCTAGAGCGATCATGTTTTACGTGGTATATTCCTGTACCTAAGCTTATTAGGGGATGACAGAAGAGTTTCCGTCGACTGAAAGTGTGGATGTGTTACGTTCCATCATTATTATCTGTTTGATTCATTTACCCCACGCTGTCTGATAATTAAATAGGGTTATATGACAGGCTGTTTCGTTGTGAGTAGCATACTACTCACGAGTAGTATATTACCCACAGGCAGCATTCAGGAACACAAGAGCAAGCTCCGAACGCCAGGAAGACGATGAACAAGACTAGCTTATCGGAATAGTGTACACGCCCTATGGCGGAAGTTTCACCAAGGGAAATGACAACGTACTACCATCCAATGTGTGTGAATGCATGTATGACATGCAAATGAGTGCACGCGTTTGTGGTTTGATTTTTGACGAACTATACAGAAGTTTGCGCAGTAAACGAGTTCTCAGGCCAAGTGTCCTCTGCGGTCACAACACTATTGCTGCTTGTTAACCTAACAGAAGAACCCTCAAACAGATCATACTTAAACAACTAACTTTGCTGGTAGAAGCGGCGCGACTTCTACAAGAAACATGTGAGTTACAGTGATCACTTATTAAACCGTTAGAGAGATCGCTAGTGAAGCGGTGATGAAGTAAACACCTCTTATCTTAGAGGTCACTACCTTAAAGCGACCGATTTTTGTGCTTTCTGGGATTGGCCACTGCATTCACAAAATGAAGATTATTGACAGGACTACTGGCAGTCTAGAATATCGGGTGATGGTTAGCTGTTGAATATATTCGAGGTTTCATCCCATGGTGAATCGCTTACCACAAATGGTCAGCCGATAAACCGTTCAGATTTATGGATTTTCTTTTCTCTAAGCTGTCAACAGCTTACGAATGTTTGACCGTGACCACAGATCTTTTAAAAAGCGCATTCCGGTTGAGGTCAGTCGAATTAAAACGTATGATTGTCATCTTCTTCCAAAGTTGAGGCAGAATCACTCACACACTCAACAATGGAACTTGCATGTTTGTTAGCTTAAGGTATATTCGGATACATAGCAAACAGTTATTCGTTCGCTGATGAGTCAAATTCAGTTTCTCATTTCTACCACCCTTTTGTCATTAACTCTAAGGAAAATTAAACACAAATATTACCATCTTGCCTACTTCTTAAACATAAGAAAAGCAAGATTTCCCTGACCCTTCTTGATTTTCCGCCTTCAACACTCGGAGACAGATTTGTACCGCAAAGTTTTGTAACTTTTCCTTCGTTGATCTGCAGAATATGTCATAATACTAAAGCACCTTGAGCACAAATCAAACGATGGTGTTACGTGGAGTAATCTACATGCTGTTCAGTTATAAATAAACTTTCACTGTACGCCCTTAGCACGTAGCCACTACATTATGACTCGCGGTCACTGATTTTTCGTTTATGGTAATCGCATTAGGCTATCACATAACGTGTCTTTTCAACTGTGCGTGTCTCTACCACCGACCTTGAGAATGACCTTCCCTGTTTAGCGAACAACATACCTTTCTGGGCTGCTCTAACATCCAATCAACTGTTGCTATGACTGTGCCGTGCAAACCAGACGTATAGATCGTACAGTTGTATTGAAAAGTGTGTGTCCATTTCTTATACAAACTCATCAACCGGATGTGCTCAATTTAGGTCCTTATTTAGGGCAAACAGAGCACGTAGGTGTTGTCGTTCTATCGGTTCATTCACCAAATAACTCCGAAAAAATTAATGACCGGGGAGAACGGTAAAGCATCACTAAAACCCAATGGTCATTTGATAAAAATGTCCATGTGGTTGTCACGTGAAAGTACACACTGAGGAGCACGGTGCCAGTGTCTCCTTGCAGATGCATGATCATTTAGTTTACTCTGGGTGACTTCCTCGAAAGTCGACTGCGCAGAATCCGCCCTCCTTTAGCTGCTGAGTTAGGCGTTCTATGTAACGCTGACACATACAGGAATGGAATGACAACATATAGGATAGTCACATTAACGTCATGACTGTTAGTCATCTTCAAAGATCTTCGTTATGCGTTCTGGTCTCAATATTTCTCTAGTGTTTTGAGGAGGTTTTCAAAGTGTTTGGTTAACAATTAATGCAACTAACTCATAGGAAGAAGCCGCCAATAGTCCAGTTTTTCAGAACAAACCATCGTGGGATTGAAGTAATCTATTGTACGTGTAAACCAGCAGTTCGCTTGAAATGCACGGTGAATGTGGTGTCTGTAAAATCGTACGTTTTACAGTGAGGTATTTATGTTTTTAGGTACACGGAGGTATTATTTGTAAGATCATAAAACGCAGTTGATACCAAAATCTATCTAGTTGACCATGATTTTTAAAAGCTGTTTCAACTCCTTCTTAACAGATATAGTGTTTTGGAAAAATGTGCACAGTATACGTGAAAACCAAGACTAGACAAATGGTTCATTACAAGCCACCTATTACGATCTGCTGGAGAAGAGTGGAGTGTTCGAGAATGCGTAAGACTGTCACGTGTCTCCTATGGAACGCTTGCTGATACCAACAGGTTCGCGCTTGCTCTTGTTGGAAGTTAAGCAAGGGAGACAGGATGTTTGTACAAAGTGTTTCCGCACACACAGAGTCGGGTATAAATAGCTTCCACCGTTGATAACAGTCACATTCTGATGAACGTTGACGAAGCTTGGCTAACCTTGTAAGTGACTGGAATTGTTTTACTGACCGTGTCATTTGGAAGCCAGGTGGTTTTAAAATGGTTTTTCTGTACCAGTGCAAAATAACTTCGAAATCCCTTTTGATTGTCGTTATAATAACAAAAGGTAAGGGGGTAACCAGGAAGAAGGGAGAAACCTGGGTTAGTTATCTTCGAATTACGTCACTAACGCCGAACAGTTACTGAACATCAGTGTGATACATGCCACAGGAGAGATACCTAGTTGCATTTGGAGTTTAGCAGATGGTAAACTCAGTAACAAGTTGTCCGTGTTATTACAGAGCTAGAAAGGCAGTCTTTATCCGCTGCTTGAATGACGACGCTTCATTTTTATTACTGCTTGTCTAAGAATCTTTTGAGCTACCCTTTCTGACCAGACGTATGACGAACTTCTTTCGCTTTGCCCTGCAATGCTCACCAGGCTGCAGAATAAGTTTCGCTTTTACAAACATAAGAATGTGAGTGCATTGGTCAGTTCATATTTTCAACGTACAAACTGACCTCTGAACTTGTTTTCTTTCAAATTAGTGGAGAACTGGATGTTAGACTGAACACGACCGAAGTAAGCCAGTACAGTTTGGGTATCGTTGTTAATTTTGATCGTAGTGCCCGCTTTCTTTACAAATGAAAGGAACTTGCTTCAAGTAAACAATTGCTTGAACCGTAGTGGTTTTGGTGGCCAATGCTAGGAAACAGCGTTTTGTGGACAATGTTGCTGCTGAATATGAAAAGTTCACTAAGTTGATAACCAAGAAGAAAAGCTTTTAACTGATTATCATGTCATTTTATTAAAAGTGAATCGATACTAGGAAGTTGTTGCATTCTCGTCCCGTGCATAATTAGTTGATGGCTGTTAACTTCCACCACAAAGTCTCGTACATGTTTTGAAGTAGAAACAGTGAAATAAAACCAGTAGTCACTGGAAAATGTAATGGTTTCTTGTTTCTTTTTATGCATAGGCACAACTGTGACCTGGTCGTTCATATTCGTGTAGTCAGTTTCATTATGTGGGGTTTTAGCCAAACTATAAATCAACGCTGGTGATTATATTCTTCACTCTAAAGAAAGAAATTTAATATAATGGGCGAAAAGTTGTCAAGATTTAAAACTCTTGCATTGGCGTTGATAAACATTCGTTAGGAATGTGCTTCTGAAATATTACCTATCAGGAATGAAAACATTTTCGTGGAATATCCAAAAAACTACTGAAATCAGCTGATACATCGATAATGCCGATAACCACCAAAAAACGGATAGATCATAACTAAGTTCGATTCTGGTTCCTCACGAACAGAAGTTGATATCGTTGACTTAACAGGTATGCATAAATCCATAACTAAAGTAAGCACATTTAGTCGGATTCCTTGTTAAAGCTTTAAACTACGTAATGGGTCAGGCCAGTTTTAATTAAAAATACTCTGTTGCTAGGTTTCACAATTTAAATTTGTGACGCAGTATTCTCCCGTGTCCTGAGCATCAGAGTTAGATAGGTGAGTAACACCAATTCATATATTAATCTGCCTTATTACTAATAAGTAGTCGGGCATGTTTATGATTTTAGATGTGACCCAATTGTGAAAATTCAGGCCTTCGGTTGGATACAAACCAGCGACAGAAACACCAACCTCAAGCACCACAAGCGCTCTGCTAGCTGAACCAGGAATCTATACCAGCGGTTCGGTAAGTTCGCTCAGCCGAAGCTCTGACTTTTAACAACCGTATCCCATCTGAGATCACAAATCTGTCATAATACTTATTAGTAATACAATTTCTATGCCCAACATTGACGTTGGTGGATTCCAGCGTGAACTATTTGAGGAATCCTACTGGGGCAGGCGATCCCCTGGATCTTGTAATGGATTCCATATGAGACAGTTAAACGGGTGGGTAACAGAGTCCACAAATGAAATTTCGGAGCTCCTGGCGTGGCTTCGTAGCTCAGCTGCTAGATCATCTGCCGCGTTTGAACACGGTGTTTCTGTCGCTAGTTTGAACCCAGCCGAAGGTCGGATTTTTCACAATTGGATCTCATCCACATTCTGCTTTATGTTGCTAAGTAGTAAAATAGCCATTAGAAGTCTATAATGTTGTTAACTTACCTTCATGTTTCTTCAACTTTTGTTACCTTTTAATGAAAATTCAATATTAGTATTGAGGTTTGTGTGTCTCCGTTTTGCAATCAACACATATGTTTACACCACACATGGTGGCTTTATTTCTATTGCCATATGTTCTGCAGATTTCGATACAGTGACTAGCGCAAAGTCTGAGAGATTAGGTAGTGCAAATCCAATGATATAAAGTTACCGAAAGTGTGCAACCAGGTTAGCCGTTGTTTTCAATCTTCAAAATTTGTATATAAGATGAAACTTGGCCAACTATTCTTTTACGTGGATGACATACTGAACCATAGAATTAATACCCAACTCTTCACAGCCTATTTACTGATCTATAGACTTCAACAATTAGTGAGCAAAACGGCAGAACCAACTCGTAAATAAAACATTGTCCCCAAATCACATATCCAATATTACTTCATTCCAGATTTTAATTCCTTTCATTAAACTACTTGGGTTTCCATCCAAAATATACGTAATTTTTTATTCTCGCAAAGAAACCTTTTGAAAAATTTGGTCTACGCTGTATATATATAAGTAGAAATCAACAAACCTCAGGTAGGTTTGAGATCGTTACAATCAACAGATGCATCTTTCAGTAGGAAAATATGCTGAACGATCTGCAGCATGTGAAAAGTGGACACTCAGAAGTGAACACTTATTTACGAAAGGGGCCGACTAGAAAGTTTATGGGAACGCGACAGCTGCGTTCAAATTTGGGTGATATTCAACTTGAAACTCAAACAATTCATACAAATAGCTATGGAAAAAGACTTCATAGGCAGAAATGACACCATCAATGAGACAACAGCCCTAAAAAAGTTGAACTTCAATCAAGCTCCCTATACACTCCAAAAGATGCATTAATAAATGTTTGTGCATGTTGAACTTACTGCTGTTAGCATCCAGATATTTTGTCCTCCCCAACAGAACAAAAGCAGTAGGTTCTGTATTTGAATCTGTTTAACCATACTAAATAGAACCAGGCTCTACAACCCTCTCCTAATCATGTGAACGAAAAAGAAACTCGCGTCCTAGAGATTAAGGAAAACGTTTTGGAAATTTACGTAACCAAGCTCAGATTATATGCGGATGATATATTACTACGTAAAGTGTAAGGAACGAAATAAAAATGGCCGTTTATCTCCAGCGGATTTCTTTCACAGTGACAATCGATCAAAGCTTCCAAATATGTTTCCTTAAAACAGGATTTTTCTTTGTCACTCCATACTCCCAGTTAAGGACTTTCATTGGAAATTTCAGAAAAAATTAAACTATTTCCAAGGAATATCACAGTAAACTAATTGCCGAAAGTGTACAATAAAATTTGGAATTAAACGGTTTCATTCGATGAATGCTATACTGCACGAATCTTGTTAGATCGCAGTTGTGGTACTGTTTGTAAACTCTGAGGGTTTGCTAATGAAACTCTGGTGCACATATTACCACAAAATATGAGATTAAAGGTATTACAATCTTCAATAGAAAGTGGGCTGGAAAGCGCTGAGAAATGGAACAACAATCTAGATTTCGGTTTTGTAGTTAGTTCTTCAGGTGAAATTAGATTTAGAGGAAGCTAGGGCGAAAGAAACTAAAAAAGGAGAAAATATGGAATCGGATGTATCAACTAAATGTTCGTGCATGAATATGTAAATTAGAACGGCAAGTAAGATCAGTTAAAACTGAGCGTGAAATTTTGTTATGCCATCTGAAATGATGAGAACCAGTTGCTTTTTCAAATTTTCTAAGGGGAACCCCACTGCAATATGATGTTAGACTTACTACATAAGTACAAAGTATAATGCTGTTCATTAATAAAGCTGTAACACAAAAGTGGTTGACCAGTAGAGTGAGTTGAACGCAGGCGTTGATGTAGTGAACACTTCGATACTATGTAAGGAATTAAGACTTTGGTGTGAATGTCGCTGACGTGATAATACCAAGTTGTATTAAGACTCAGTATAAATTTAGTATTCTGGAAGGGGACTAAGTATTTGCACACAATGTCAAAAGAAAGTGAAATGGGATTTATTATGTCCGAATCCATATCAGTTTGCATACATGAACAAACTTGTCGCGAGAACTTAGCACGGAGGTGAATGAGTAGTATCTAGCAAAACATCCAATCTGGTTTTTAGCATAGGCAAAGTGACTACTTACATTGTTGGGCAAAGCATGTAGGGCGTTGATGGAAGACTCCTTGACCGGAAGAAATTGGAGGGCTGTTGTCAGCAAACCCGTTCTGTATGAAATACCCGAACGACCTTTCAATTTACGCCTGAGAACAATAGCATGGACAGCGCGGAAGGAGTGGGTGAAACTTTGGGCAACTTACTGGTCAATTTAAATACGCGATATACAATTGTTCCTTCCTTTGTTAGGAAACAAAAGGTTTTCGGGCTTTCAGCAGCGCAGGTGCATGAAAATTTGCATCCCTGTGTAGTGACGTTTGAGATAATTGACTAAACGTAAGATGCATCTAAGACGACAGCTATCACGCTCAGTCGCCGCACACTGGTCAGTTACAGTCCAACAAAACAACAGTGGATTCATTGTGTAAGTCGTTTGCGCCCGTTCGGAATGTCACGATCTTCACCTAACTAGTAAAACGCCTGGTGGGAAAAGACAAAACAGAATACGGCCGTATCTTAAAAAGAAAGTGAAGTACTAATCTATGTTTTCGACATTGTAAAAAAATTCTCATTGATAATAACTCATTAGGACAGCAGAAGTGACTTTGATTACCTTAACCTCATTGTCAGGGAAGGAAACGTGAATACATTGAACTCTAACACAATAAACAACGATGAACAGCTGGGAAAGGTATTTGGCAGTAACCATTTAGACAAGGCACTATGTGGGTAATGAAATAGAAGCGTTTACGGTTAGTTCAGTTCTGCAGAAATGAAAGCAGTGGTGACTATTTCGAATGAATTAATTAAGATTAACTGAACAACAAACAATGAGAAACAGCGAAGTTACACATGAAAGCCACTTCAAACCAGATTTACAAACTCTTCCAAAATGTTTTTCGAATATGCAGATATTATCAGCTGCTACTGAGTTAATCAAATGTATACATAGAAATGTAACCAGAATGTCTGGACGATAATTTTGCCATCACTGAGACCCCGCCATAAAACACCATTTTATAAGTAGCGTTTTATTTCTACAACTACTCAAAGTAACTTATTTCTTAATAAAAGCGGAATAGAATTATTTGTGGATTCTTTGTCCAGCTCAAGTTTGGATGACCTATGGTCTTAACATTTTCCATCAACCAGCGCTACACGTTTTATGTAAAGCCAATATTTTAGTGCTGAATGTAAAATTTTCATTATTGTTGTCTGTGTTGAGAGGTCATCTGCGGAAGTCCTAAGATAGCCAATTTCCCATGCCTTTGACGCTCAGTGATTACACACAATACATGTAGTGTAGCAATTCCCATATGCCATTTCATTTATACTTTACGTATAACTACATGCACCACAGCGTGTGATTCTTACTGCTCCGACCAGTCTGTGACATTGCGAGCTGTCAGTTAGTTGTGGCCTACATGATTGCTCCACTTCTTGTTACCAGAGTTATTCGGACTTTTTATTAGTTCACAGTTCTCAGCAGTATACTTTATCGTTATCAAATATTTAAAAAGGACAATCTAGCTCGTCTTAGTGAAAATATTCATAATAACGGTAGCAGACAACTCACTCACAATTCTATTGCCACGACGTGCTTTCTTAGGGGTTTTTTGCCTAAAGTCAGCAGAAGCGATAACGAACAAAATGTTTAGTAACATCAAAGACTAGATAGGTAGAAAACTCACCTCTCGAACCACTGCCCGGAACGACCTCGGAATCTCAGTCCAATGCTTCATCCGGAGTGGTAATGAATTCATTTACATTGGGCAGGGTGGCTTCTTTCACCTAGAGACAGCAAGTACTGTGTATACAGATCCATTCTCGTGCTCTACCCACTGTCCCACTCTGTTAACTCCGCACCTTCACTGACGATTGTACACCATGGCGATTCCGTTTGCTCGAGATTGGATTGCTCACTTACACAAAGTGATCGTATATATGCGATCTAGCTTATCACATGCCACCCTAAAAGAGCGTTCCCACAACTTTATTCAAATCTATTTGGATTGACATCCACCTGTAAAATAGACAGTGACTGTAATCGACCTGGGGATATTTCATTGCTGAGTTGTATCATCACATGAACCTCGTTACCGAGTTATGACCTATGCTGACCTGATTAAAAGTTATTTGAAGACCGGAGAATATAACACTTCCGAATTTAAATAGCAAGTGAAGCTGTTGCCAAATAGGCCGGAAGATGGGAACAATACAAGAACGGTGCTCTAATTTCACGTTGCCAGTGGACTCACGTGCCACCTTTTTCAAAGACGCCATGAAGCAAGTGACATTCATTTTTGTAAACAGTTCTTAATATTCTACGCTAATTATCGGTATCCCAACCTAGTCATAAGGGTTCATACAACGTTTTCACCGATACAGGCGCTGTAAACCATCAGTTCAAACTTGATAACCCAACAATTTCGTAATCCAAATGTACAGTACCTATTTGCGGGGTATTTCCTTCAGTTTTTGACAACATTTGTACGCTTCTTCCGAACGAACCAGAAAAAAGCGTCGACGAGACGTCACAGACTGCCAGTAACAAATCCCCGCAATTACCCAACTTGAAACTTGGTGCCAACATGGTAGGATGCAAGTAAGCATGTTTAGTCCAGCTAACAAACATTAAGTTATCCAATCACGACTCAAGCCACAGGCACGGAAAGCAATGGCTCTTAGTTCGGAGTTATCTGAGGTGGTACTTTACAACCACTGGTTCTCATAAAATACAGCAACGCAGTAAACATAGCATTAAACTTCACATTTATATGGTTTACTTGTCACAGTTCGATTAAATATCCTTGGTATGATTCTGATAGAATATAAGGTTGTTACTACTCCAGCTATAGTTTACACATTGTGCCACTTGTTTTACTTATTGACAGAGTAACGATTTAATACACAGTCATCTACAGGTACTTTTAGCCGTAAGTTGGTTTTTGTGGACTGTGTTCAGCTGGTAACCGACTTAAGTTTGTTCCATGGTTGATGGTCATTTAGTTTGGTGAATTTTGACCATTTTCAGCCTGCCGCCATTGGATAGCCAAGGACCTAATCACTGACATACAGCTCAAGCACTTCTTTCACATACAGCATGACAACAGAATGATCAAGCGTCCACTCAGCTGTTGCAATGGTTGCTTATGACGACAAAGGTTAGTCGAGAACCTCTCTTGTAGAAACATCAATGTTTGGTGTATATATTTCAGCCAGTTGACTCAAGACGCAGAGCCTACGCCGGTTTCCCAACAAGAGCCATATGGCTACTCCACGTTGAAAAAAGGACATGCTTTAATGATGGATCCTTACAAGAGCAAACTCCAAGTCTACCGCTTCTTCATACAACTGACAGACAATAAACCTTTTTGACTGCGTCGGCTGCCGCGAAAGGTGAATAGCACTCACCTTATGCGGGATACACTCCTCTATTTTTAACTGCCCTTAGCATTACCCCATGCTGTTTGCGTCGTTCGTTCTTCGCTGGACAGCTCCGTCAACACTGACAATTACGGTCACTCCCATTCTCTCTTTTGTGTCAAACATAATCTGTACGGTGCGAAAATGAGCCATTGCAAATCCTACAGGACTGTCATTATCCCGTACCAGTTCACTCTCGCTGATGTAGAGTAAGATTCACCTGCACGACATTGATGAACCTGTTGAAGGACCGTGTTTTACAATTTCAAGAGGTAACATTTTGGGTCGGTGAAGTAGTGTTAGTGTGTGTCTCTCGCCCAAATTCGGAACACGTCCACTTCGACGAATTCATCAAGGGAGTTTATTTTATTCAGAAACGGAACAAGCTAAGTGTCAATTTATAAGGACGGACGAATGTGTGAAATTACTGGTGTACCAATTTAATACCATATAAATATAACCACTCTGACAAAATATGCCACTTGTCGGAACACATTAGTCGTGACTACAGGCAGACTGTAGAAGACTCCTATGAACCTTTGCATAAACTACGCAAACTTCTTATTAACGAAACTTAAATATCCACCACTGCCATAGACTGTCCCTCTATAAAATTGCATTTAACCTTGCCGTCAAATCTCGACAATGACGTCAGGTTCTGTTTAATGATTTTGGATCTTGTAAAAGTCGTGTGGCCAGACTTCTTCAACGACCCTCTAGTCAAGTCGTTTACTAGAAGCCGGCTGCCATCAAACATAAAGTAAAAACTTTAGTTTCAGCAATGTCGTTTATGTACAGTTCGAATGATCTAACTAGTCAGTCAAACACAACTCAACAATAGATAGACTAATGGGTCAAACCGTAAATGCAACAAGTGGGCGTTCACTCCATAATGTTGATGGCGGGTAGAGATAACTGGACTCGTCTAACGTGCCGGTCTAGCATATCGTGACTGAGCAACGCACACTAAGTTAGCTCACTCACAGTTTGATTGATTGGTTTTTAAGCCGAACCGAATCACGTGCAGTCCGCTGTCAGTTCTGTTCATGCAAAAATGCAAACGACTGGCTAAAGAAATTTCAGCGGACGTATTCACCTTCAGGACAAGGCGGAAGCTCAGCGCAGGTCACGTGGTAACTCATCAGAACATCCGTTTGAATATGATGAAACTGAGTGCACATGTTATCGTTCCAATCTGACAAAACATGAGTTAAGCGTAGTGGATTCTGTCTGTGGAAGAGCAGTCAAGATATTGTCCGATAATTTCATAGTAAAATGTGACAAAAGAATCAACAATAATAAACAACCCTCGAATCTATGCTTTCTGTGAAGTTAGCAAGCCATGAGCAAGATAAAATACAAAAGGACAAGGAACAGTGAACGAAAACCGTGGAAATGCCGCTGACGGATCAGCCTGCTTTAACTGGAAAACGAGATGTGAAACAACGATGTCCAGTGTCTGAATGAAAGGTTACAGAAAGTCCATCAATTTTCACCGTTAAAGCCGTACACAGAGCTGACAAGGTAATTGCTGACATCATACACTTGATGCTTTAGCCCACAGTAAAAGAGAATGTCTGGGGTTACTGAGATTGATGATAGGAAGAACTGGACACGTGGTGCTGTGTGTATTGCCTGGTTATACATTCAGTAAGATTCGAAGTGAAGTTGAAAACTCATTGACAGACGTTAAAGGTTAGGAGTTGACGGTTCCTGTCAGTAAATCAGAGAACTGGAAGAATGTTAACGTAGGTGCGGAAGATCGATTCGGTTTAGCGATGATATAGCAACCTATACTCTATATTGCAAGCTGTATTTCATTACACGTAGATGAAATTTGCACAGTTTGAGGCTAAAACCAAAAATGCAGTTGTAGTATACGTTTCACAAAGTGATTTTAGCATAGGGTCGATTCATCTTCACAGATCAAACTGAGGTTGAATTTTTTGCATGTACGAAATCTTTCAACGAACCACAAGTGATGCTGACTTCAGTATCACGCGGACTTTCCAGCGATAATGTCAGCAACACCAATCTATCCTGTTGCAACTAAAAGCAAACTTGTGTTGATGTCAGCGTGTGCTGCCGTGGTGGTCTGTCCGGTTGTAATCAGCGTGGTTCGTTGATGCTTGCAGTACGACCCTGAATAGCTACCGACTAATATAGACCGTGGTCTTGGAGTCGATTTTCTCACGAAAACTCGACATTTCTAGATCAACTTCCTTTAGCCTCCTCATGAAGCGGCAGTCTGACCTATGTTGACTATCTCGACGGATGTTAGGTCAGTCGGAAACATTAGATTAATGCGCCATCTTGCTAACAGTCGTTACTTTTAATTTTGGTTCACTCCATGCCATGACCAAGTCAATCGATGTCAGTCGTTTTAACCTATTGTCCACCAAGATAAAAGATGGTGCTGGATAAGTTTTACACAGTTACGGTTTGTCAGGTTGAAAGGTTTAGTTGCTCTTGCGGAAGGGTACATACGGGAAAGCCTGACGCACAGTGATCAGTTATTGTAGCGGGTGCTGGACTCAACCGACTTTGATAAGAGCTTTCTCAACCTTCTGTGATGTATCGTTATGAACTGGTTGATTGTTTGTTTCCAGACCGCGAAATACTGGGGTACGCTTTAAATCGTTACACCCCAACGGTGTAAGTTTCAGTCGCCAGCCTGACGGCTTGTCAATTTACCAGGTAGCGCCTGTTCCACTATTGAGCCTAGTTTTCATACAACAGATTGACTTATATCTGTTGATCAACTGGCAATCGTATGTGAATTAGCAAGTTGACATATCTCACAATAATACAGTCAACTGCGCTGAATTCTCTAGGTTTGAGTTTGTGGAGTACGGTCAATGAATGCAAGTACAATCATCTAGAGAAGCTGAAGCCGATGGCTGACATGCCCATCGGAGTATGATTGATATGACAGCCTTTAAGCGCTACACTGTCTGACTTACCAACACTATTTCACAAAGTATTTAAGGTAATGTGTCTGGGTAATTAAAAGGCTGTTCACGTAAGTCAGACACAAAGCTGTCTTGGTGAATGTGTCAATTTTGTATTGAAAATACAAGTGCCGAGATTTGCTAGTGAATAATGTTTGATTTCGTAAGTGATCGAGATTGTCTAGGATATTTTCAGCGTATATCTGGTGTCCAAAAGTGCCATAATGTGTTTAAAACTGAACTAATTCTTCTAGCCTACATCGATAGTTATCCATCCAAGGATTCATCGTTCTTTTAGCTGTCCGTACCTGAAACCTTCCGGTAAGCTCGAATGATCATACTTATGACAAGATAAAAGAGTAGACGGTAACAAATTAACAACAGCATGTTTCATTCCCCAGTAACAGTTTGTCTGCGTCCGTGCGGACGAATGTTCCTTCAGGTTGTAGTGTTCCAAGAATTCCGGCCATAAGCCCCATTTTGTGTGAATGCTTGTTCGGCTCCTATATTAACCTGATCTCTCGTAAGAGGTGGTGTCGTTCCACATTCGACGTTATTCCGTTCAAGTGTGGAAAGATTTGCGCAAGACAAATTTTGTCTTCTTGAAAATCACCATTTAATCGCTTGAATGAATAACAGTGATTTCACCCATGGCAGAAATTAGTTTTTAAAACGAAAAATGCCGATTTTCTAAATAAGCAAGGCGATCTTTTATGAGTTATATTAGGGTGAAATCCCTGTGGACTTGCTTGTTTGTCCTACTTGAAAATGATATTGTCGCAAAGAGTCCCTAAGCAGGCTAGAAACAACTTCATTTTTCGCCTAATCAATATGTATGTGACTCGGTTTTCTTGTAACTTTGGGTTTCTGATTCGTTGGAAACTTGTAAAATGCTCAAAGACAGACGAACTCGTGGAACAGAAGCTACGTTATTCTGTCTGGTTATGAAACTTTGAAGATGACTCCGTTTGCCATTACACATTGGTGACTCAACCCAATTCTTTTTGAAGAGCAGGACGTTTAAGTTCTCGCTCGGATTACGGATATGAGCAAGATATATCTGCATCAACTCTCAGCCCCACTGCGCCGGCATAATTAGTTTTGTGTGAACGTCCATGGAGATAGTGTACGATGCCAAGAAGATGTAATCAAATCAAACCGGCAAAGAAGCAGCTCAAGATAATGTAGAGATTAAGAAAATCGCTAACGCAACAGGGTGAAGTAAGATGAGTTTAGCTGAAGCCAAACAATTTCACAACTGGATATCTTTTAAGACATTCCTTCATTAATGTTGCAAGGAAAATTTCCCCGCTTCGTTCGATGAACTCTGAGTGTCATACTCTATCTCACTATAATTCCATACTTGCGCCGTCTCTATAAATAAGGTAGTTCAACCATAATTGAGAAGTGGCGTTATTGCTGGGGTAACATCATACTGTAATCAGAAGGTGATTTCATAAAATCAACTGCCTTCTAAATTTACTGTTAGCCTTGTATAGATTCGGTGATTCACAATGTTTGTCGATCGCTTTTAATGATTTATGGGTCTCAAGTGTATGTAGCCTCAGGAAGAATATATTGATTAAGAGAATAGACACAGTCTGAATACAAGTTGATCATTTCACGCAAATGATTGCACCTTTTACGTTTCCGCTAAATTTTCATCCAGTCTCCCTCAAAAAATGCACTGAACTTGCGTTTTGTTCTTGTTGGAGTTCGTCATTAACACACTTTCTTACCACGACCTAGATTACATATCCCGCCATGCTTTCAACAAACAATGTTGTTGAACACCGGGTGACTGACCTCACACCAGGCATAGCTGATTTACCATGTGCAAACGCACTGTCCAGTTTACTTATACATAGTTTATGGGAATTTGGAAGCTACAAAGTTTTTTGAGTGAAGTTCGAATTTTTCTAACCGATATCCCCACTACGCGTAAGCAGTCAGGTTGTGTAGAGTGTCCAGGAGGGTATTTGGTGAGTAATAAATGCGAGTGAGCTAAAGATGAAAGAAGTGAGTTATTTGGATTAAATGGCAGCTGTAGAAAACAAGTCACAAGATCAACACCACTGGTGGTTCATTCAGTTAGGCCAGGATCGAATGTTCAACTATGACCGTACTAATGTATACCATACGGCAAAGTACACAAGAAGATGTTACAACTATTCAGAACTTGTTGCCTAAGGGGGTTAAAATGAAAGACTAAGTGTAACCAAGTTGTTCATGGTTTAGCAGACAACTCTGTCCATTCATTTTCAGGTGCCATTGATTCTGGTAGTAGTTTGGGAAGTGTTGTGTTGATGAGTAAATAAGAGTTTATAGATACGAAGGAAGAATAAACTGGATGAGTGAGAGTTCTTACAAAAAAGCGTAACCTAACTTAAAAATATAAGTCTATCAATAAATACAACACCGTAAGATAGGCAGATTTTAAAATTTGTTTACTTCGAAGGTCCTGAGTGTGCAGTTGGCAATGTGGAAGACATACAACCAAGCGAAGGAGGAAATGACTAACCAGTATTCACACACAAACGAACTAGCATACTTTATTTATGGGAACAGATGTGATACTTGCTTCAAGACGGTCGAACAACCCTGGCATCTTGAGCACATATTAGGATATACTGTCAAATGTAAATCTGTTGTTCAAGCAAAATTTACAGGACGTCGATTGAGTGATGTTTGGGCTGGAGTCCATCATTCGGTTACGGAACTCCCAGGTAGCCTTGTTCTAATTATCATTGTTTCTATCATTAGTAAAACACAAAACTGGATTTTGTCGTCAAATGCGGAAGTTTATGATGTATGCACATCTAGTAAGGTAGTGCCTGAAAAGCGTTCTTTTCGGATTGAAAACCTTTGGTTATAAAGGAATTGAGCTTTATATATGTTTGTATACGAAACTTACTGCTATCGACAAACAAACTTGTGGAATGTTACTAAGATTTACCTTCTGATTACTTGAGAATATTTTCAAAATAAAAAATTATTTGAGAACTTATGAAAATTTTGAAAAAATTCGGCGTAGGTCGTCGATCGTTCGCAGCTTGATAAATCGGTTGTACTACATAACTTTCTGGATTTTTTAGAGATGGACAAAACAGTAATAATTGTAACATACTATAGTTTAGTTGAAATACTTTGCTTTGATAAGTTTTGCGGCAAGAGAGTTTTGTTATTTTCGTTATTCTCAGAGGGTTGTACACTTAAGACAGTAAAATTTTCAAACGTGTAATTACGATTTGCACATACTTGCCCGTTTTTATTTTGCAGAAGTAACACTTAGTGGAAAAAACCGATTTGCCTGTCGGAAAAGGGCCGTTCGAATGATGTGGACTCGGTGATTAATGTAGAAATGATGGTCGTGCATTGTCGTGCGTGTTTATCTGCTGTTCAATACTGGTTTTGTACTACCTACTTGTGATAGAATAGAACAAATCACAGTCATCATTTTTGCATTAACTATCTTGCCCGGTTTATCAGTAGGACAATGAATCATTAACTTAGAGGATAACTGTACGTGAAGCATCAGAGCTATAGGTGATACAACGGTTTCGGCTAATTTTGCCAACAGCAGTTCACCGCCCAGATGCTTTCTTTCTCCTGTGGGATATGTGCATCCTTTTGTAGGTGATTTTTAAACCCAGAAATGAATTTCTGATGCTTTCAATGATTACAGGTATATCTGAGTCAGTTACTTTATGTGGCATTCACATGCTGACTTTCTTCGTAGTGCTAATTATAGTGTGGTAAAGCTGTTGTAACCAAAACCACTATTGGACCTGTTAAAGTTCGTCTGGTACGTTTGTCGCCTTTTGTCTGGTGTGGTGCGGAGTGATGAATTCATTGAGGTATGTTTGGCTTGTTTGCAAAATGCCGATCCTTGGTTTGTCTTTATTTCTCCTTGTTGTTTGCATTGAACGATTATGACGAATTGTGTACCATAACTGCACATAAAATGTTTACTTTCTTTCTTTTTATAACTAACATTGTTTATCTGTTAAAACTTCCTTCATGGTACTGTTTAACATGTACTCAACTTTGTTTGCACCCGAGTGTTTTATTGAGCTCATCTCCCGTCGAGTGGTGGCTATTTGTGTACTCGTGTCTAGTTAATCCATTGTGAACTCCTCCGCTGGATAATTTGTGTGTCCGACTAATTCACATTCAAGATAAAATAACACCTTTAATTTAATTTCACCGAATAATACCGCATAGATTTCAATTCTTTTGGTAGTCTTTTCTGATGTTTTTTTGCCCTGGAACATAATTCGGTTAGCCCGACTGTCTAAACGAGTTTATTGGCCTTATTCAGTACGTGTTACCGAGTGAATTACTCTAAATCACCAACAGCGATTTAACAACCACTGTGCACGACTTGACACTCATTTACTGCTAATGTAGGTCTTCCGTGATACTTATTTTTAATATGTGTATTGCTTGACAGAAACTTGTGATAGCAAAATTGTGGTTACCTCCCAGGGTATAAGTAGTAGACTATTCTAAAGTTCACAGAAAAGTCCACAACCCTAAGATAGCTGCATAATCGTATTAGGTAATGAACTGACGTCATTACTGGTTGCCACGCCGAAATTATTGAAGACCTTTTACTCTTTACGGAATAATCGAAGTTTTACAGGACTGACGGTGACATAAACGTGATTCAAGTCATGTGACATTAGGGTGTTCCCCACACACATACCCGAGTCATGGCAGGTTTATGAAAACTACCTGATGCTAAGGCCAGATTCCGTACGGTAAAGTATAGGCGGCAATGAGTTGGGTTTTCTACGATAAGCCAGTAAGCAATAGAGATAAATGGTCCTCAAAGTTTCTAACAGACACTCAGAGAAACGAGATTATTTACAATTCCAATGAGGTATAATGTAGAGTGAATTATGAAAAATACTTGATTTTTGTTCCTAAAGCATGAATGTGGAACTTTGGGCGATTGTTAATCAACTTAGTGCGCGTCAAAATGCATCTGTCTGAATCAGCTTTAAACCCCTGGATCATACTTGCTCAACATGTATACGAAATTAGCCATATGTATGGTACCGCAGATGAGTTCAAGAGTGTCCAAAGATAAACATAGTGGATTTTGACCCAGGCAATATGTGATTTCTTTATCAATAGCATGCCCGTTCATATCATGCACTTCAACCGGAGAAGAGGTTAAAACACTTGAATTGGTTAATTTTATAATGGAGCTTTTCAAAGTGGATATATAACAGTGTCCCGGTCATTCCGTGACTTGCCACAATATTGTATAAACGGCACAAATGCTCATTCTATTTGTACTCTTCTGGTTTTGACTCGAAACATGGATGCACTGGGTTTGAAAAGAAACTGAACGTCGACAAAAACAGAGTTGCCTGGAAATTTTGCAATGGAATGTAATTCCCTGAGTGGTTGACCTTTCGCTGGATACTATATCGATGTTTTCACACGCAAGTGTTGCATTGTTCCGGCATATAAACAGTGATCATGACTGTTTTTAACAGCGCATATCTTCCCGGTCTGTAAAAAGAAACAGTAACGTAAATGCTGATGGCGCAGTGGTAAACACGGTTGCCTCAGAAAAAGCGTGGCCGAAGTTCCAATCCCGGCAGTGGCAAGGATATGCACTACTGACGAGCTCTAATCAGAGCGAAACTCCAGTCTGGTGTTTATGCTGTTCGAGAGGGGCCGACTGGAAAGTCTATGGGAATGAGACAGCAGCAATCACTTGTAGGTGATGTTCAATCTGTATAACGTAAATACCTGTATATTGAAAGACATGTGAAGAGTAAAACCGCCATCAAGTTTGGTTGATAACTATGTACTCTCTACCATACATCCCATTTGCGAACTCCTGAAAAGTTGTATATTACTACTCCATACCACGTGATGCAACATCATGGGGTACAGTGTGAAAGTTGATAATGTTGATAACGATGATGTGACAGACCGGATGGCTTCCGTTACTCTACGTGCGTCGCAGTGACATAAATGCTTCAAGCAAACTTTTATACATAAGCAGTCCCAGTGTTTGGATACCGAATACTAACACTTTTGTTTAGTGTGGATTTTTCAAATCATTGCAAACTACAGGCTGACACATATTTGCAACAGCTCTTCTTTGAGTATCGGGATTTTATAACGTTCACCAAAATGTGTCTACCTATCATCGTCCGTATTGGAACTGAACACCCATTCCATTGTAGTTCAGTCACAATTTCCAATTCTCAAGGTATTTTGAAGCAATCCTGTTGCAAATCTAACATGACAGTTCGACCTGCTGTAACGACAGCTCATCACATGATACGCTGCTATTGTTTAAGTTCCATTGCCTGCTGGCGTAGACTTGAGGAGCGGAGTGAGTCACCAATTCAGTCGTTGCCCATAAAAGCATATCGTGCTTTACCGAACAGAGGAATGTGCTGATGTTATTCGTCGACCGAGTGAACTGAACTGCGTCGCAGATGTAGCATTCACAAACCGCACTAAGACAATGATCCCAAACGTATATTACAGATTTGCTCTTTATCTAACCACGTATTACCGAAAATTTTGGTGGGTAACTGGGTCAAAATGTGAAATTTCTGAGCTTCCCGCATGAGCTTGCTGCTCAACTGGTAGAGCATTTTCTGCGTTTGGACACGTTCCTGTTGCTGGTCCGAATCTAGCCAAATTCTAGAATTTTAGCGATTTGGTCTCTTTTAAATATTGGATCATTTTCATCGTCTTGCTTTGGGTTAGACTGGGAGAGTTTCCGGCAAGTGAACATGTACACGCGAGTGAACGAACATTTGATAAGAGCATCCTATTGTTTTATTTATGGAGCTTACCAACCCAGTTCATTTAAACAAGATCCAGATGAAGGCGAAAAATTCCTTAGTCTTTAAACCAGTCACCTTGCATGCAAATTTCAAATTGGTAGAAAGAACCTGTGCATCACTGGGTGACGTTAACCCCTAAGTCATCTGGCAACTCATTTACAATCGGCTGGTAAACTTTCAAAATATATAAATGCACAGCGCAGTCTTCCAAGACACAAAACTTAATGCAACTCATCTAAGTTATTGTGAGCGAACGGGGTAAATACAAATGTGAGCCTCTCTTTCGCAAAGCATTTAGACGCACAACGTCCATCACCTCGTCAAAATCAAGCATCAGTTTCCAGCCCAGATCAAACAGTGGGACAAATAACTTGGTCACAGATCCGCGTGGCTCTTAAAATATAGACATACAACAGCGTTAGCCGAACGAAAGACAAACCTTGAGCCCGGCAACTTCATACGGCAGTGACCGTATTGTGCATGTTTGAACCTAGTGGGGCTTTCTGGGCAACACAGTAAAAGGTCATCATTAGGCGGCTGTTTACACTCATATACAGTGACATAAATTTATCATCCCGTTTAGCCGACTAGTTAATAGAATTGGCGTCACCATATTCAAAACTTCTACACACAAGTATCCCCATTTACTCACATCATTCGTAACGTTAGTATCATCACTCGGGTTTTTTGCATTCGACACCAGGCGCACTCTAGCTACAAGTAATGTGATGAGATTTCATTCAACATCACCTTGTTCAAAATTGACTGACCTCAAACATCATATGTTTCAAGTAATGGAGTAGTTTCCAAGTCCAAATCGTATTGTCGTGTGTAGTTTCTTCTGATCCTTGTGCAACATAGCGGTGCACGCACATCTCACTTTGGGTGGATCATTATGAACGCGATGTCTGCTTGCTAGGAAGTGAATGGATGACTCCGAGCATGACCGACCGAAAGGCTTCTCATTGCGTGAAATGGTTCATAGAGGGATATTAGGGTCAGGTTGAGGAGTAGACCATACTAATCATAAAAACCCGGGCTGTTCGTCAAGTAACTGGGAATATCCCGTTCGCTCTTTCTATTACGCGTGCTGCGGAGTCATTATTTCGTTAGATGTGGGACTGCGATGAGCATAACGCCTGAACAAACCGATTTTGGTAACGTAATACGGGTTAAGACAGTTTAATTCGAATATCTTCAGTACTGTACAGCGGACGATATTCTAGGCGTTAAAAAACATGATACATTAGACGACGATGCAATTTCCACTTTTGTCCAGCTGAGTGAGGACAGCGTTTTTTGTCTGCTCACGTTTCAGCACGTTTTAACCAACGTGGGTGGTTCTCCCATTCTAGTTTCATATCTGTTGTGATTTTCGGCCGACATACCTTGTCTCACATGAAAAACTGCATAACTACATACACATGAATGAAGTCTGGACCGAAATCTTCTCTGTGTTACAAAATCACACAAATGGGATGTGGTGAATCTCGTGCGAAGTTCACTCGTGCCACTGGTCTTCTGATTGCATCACTGAGCCCAACTGCTGTCAGTATAGGTTGGAACATGTAAGTCTAATTAATGTTGTTGGCTGATATAGTTACATTTCAAGTCGGTTGTGTAGTCACCACATTAAATAAACGTTTCTACGAATTTTTTCGTTTCAACCAAGTTTGCTACTCGAGGTTGTTGAAGGGCCGGTCGGTTTATACATGGCCTCGGCAGGTTTTTCGCAGTAAACTGGTTGTTAATCAGAGAAAATCATGCAGCTATTTCGTGTATACTTTTCAAAAGGTGACGGTGATATTATATGAAAAGGTTTGAGGTTTATTGATGCAAATAGGTTGAGTTAGATAATACCAAGTTGAACAAAAGCTGTGCTTCGTTGTGTGCTGTATACGTAACCCGTAATTACTGCGATGACCGATCGAAGACAACATGGTCATGAACGGCGAATCTACACCCAGATGAGCAGCTTTATGGACATGTCACAGGGTTCTCCCAATTGTGGATCAAAATTACATATATATCACTCTAGTGATCGGATTCTAGTACCACGCGGAAAAATTAAAAACGATGTTACGATCTATCAGTTGATCTAGATTGTAGCTAAACGTTGTTTGATATGTTGGTTAGGCCGGCTGGGTTGTTTGTTTTGTTTATTCCCCACTGGAAACCTAGTTGATACAGTTTTTAACATGAAGTTACTATGAAACCTTTTTATTTCACAAAATGTTCACATTCACATTCTCTTGTTTACATCAACCGTCTTTTCAATTTACCTATCACATCTATAATTAATTCCCATGACTTCGCCTCATACGCAAACTAAAATTCTTGACCATACATGTCTTGTTTTTGTTAATCAACCCTGTTCAGCGCGTGTTGCAACTTTTTCAAAACTTTCACAGGTTATTGGAGTGTTTTTCTCAAGTACTCACGCATCCAACTCTTTTCAGTTGCTATGCGGATCATTTACTTTTAAGGTACATTAACCAACAGTGGCCCAATGTTTGTAAATCAATATCGGATGTTTAACAAGTGTTTGTTTAACTGAAGTGAGCGCATACAATTTACATGTGCTCACTGAACACCAATAAGCCTACTCCCAAATTCGCCGCAATTCGTTTTGAACCCGCAAGCTATTTCTTCATTGGATTAAAAGGAAGTAAATATACAACATCTACACTGTAAAATTGTAGTTGCCGCCTAATATGAATGACAGTTGCCTTCACTCTAATTCATTTACACAGATCACTGGGAATAATGAGGGTGATCGGCAATCTCGCTGTTTACTTACAGACTCAGGCAAAAAATGTTTGATGCTTGTGACAAAAACGAAATGAAATGACGATTTAATCCTGAGAACACGTCGTTATATGAAGTACTTCACCGACAGTGAGTAAAACTGTGAACTTCCGTAGTAGAATTCATTTCGCCAGAATAACTAACTCACCAGTTCCTTTGTAATAGTCTTTGTGGAGCAGGAACGCAGCAACCATTTTGTTTATCTTGAAACAGCCCTTCAAGAAAGATTGGCAGAAACACGGATTTCATGAACTTCCTTTGAACGTTATAGTGACACCAACAAGGTCACTTTATTGGGTTTGTTAAATTACTTAACATACACGTTGAATTTTCTACACAACCTCCTATTTGCCATCGGTCAAGGAAATCGACCCTGAAGGTTTACAATTGATCCAAACTGTTTGTCTTCTTCTTCCAAATCCTAATTTGGACTTACGCTCACATGTAGTTTTATACATTTGCCAAAGCATCGGTTTTCGACGAGTCCTAGTGAGATTTGTCTCTGTACTACGTAGTAGCCAACTTACTGTAGCAGCGTCTTGTCACGAAATGATCAGCGCTCCAATCCGTCTGCAACACAAATGATATAATGTTTTGGCAAAATACTTTACGTCCTTTGGGTGAAAAATCGAAACGGGTTGTACGTTTATTGTTTTCTGTCATAAAAGTCCACGATCCTGTTTTTCTCTATTTTTTGGCAGTGATAAATTGAAGACTATTTACTAATCCGTTAATATGCAAGTTTGAAAAAGTAACCCCAAATTTTCTTTTTGAAGCTTGTCAAACGAAAAACCTTTTTATTAAACTCAAATATCTAAGCTGAGAAAACTCTGTATTAGACGGTTCTCTCTGTGTGCAACTAACAGAAAGTTTGACAGATGCGCTAATTTTCCAAGATAACCAACTTCGAAAAGGCAGGTTCTTTTTCACATTCGGGACAGCGACGGAAACAGCACATCTAAAAGCAGCAGGCACCCTACCGGCTAAGTTATAAAGCCGCAGTTAGATTAAATTGCACCCACCTACACAGAGGATTAGACAGGAAAGCAGGTCAGTGCTGTGCAATCTGGTTGCAATAGACCCAGTAGTAGTTAAGATGAGATGGCGGTCTATTACAGGTTCACTGATGGTAACCTTGAAATATACTACAAATGCTTCGCAGTTTGGTCCCTTCTCACTTGTTAGATTTGCTGCACTACTAAACAGTAGTGCAATCTCAGTGCTCGACAGTGGCGTTGGAAGATTTCTTTTTGAACCGTCTGAGAAATCCTGCTTGGACAGTCGAGCATTTGGTGAATTCCGTAGGACAAAGCAGGTCAGATGAATAACTGAGTCTAAACGTGAGATTTGTGAGCTCCCGACGTCGCTACGTAGCTCAGCTGGTTAAGTGCTTCCTGCGTATCTACACACTGTTTCCGATACCGTCTTGAATATATCTGAAACCTATATTTTTCTGCCGCTAGGTCTTCTAAGTTTTCTGTGGGTGTTAGACAATAAAAGCACTGTGTAAATTGTTCTTCAATGAACGAACTTCTGCTTTTCTCAAGTCACATCTCTATCTGTGTCCAAAGCTTACGGTTTTATTACGGTGTTATTTGACTTTACACATAGTGAGCTGCAGCTGTTGAAAATTAATAAATCCGTCATTGATAAACCAATGTTGCCCACTCCAAAGGTCTTACAAGGCAACAATGAGCATCATTCAAGTGAGTATCATCTGAGGAAACTAGATCCTCTTTGAGATCATAGAAGCAAAACGCACCTGGTTTGGACGGTATTCTTAAAACATTTAGTTATCAAAATCCATTTGAGTTGTGTGTTTGTTTGTATGTGGTCGAAATATACGGTTTGCATGGTGAACACTTGTTAGTTGTGTGACCAAAACAAATGTTTCAGCCATTACAACGAAAGTTTTCCACCCATAAGTAACTTCCCCGAAACACGCTGAAGCAGCGTATACTTAGACGAATATAACTGTTTACCTTTGCTTAAGTCAAAGAACAATTCAATGGATCAAACAAACGGGGTTTTAAATCGCCCCGCTCAAATAAGGAGAACACGAGTTGGTAAGCCACCACCTACATAGTTTATTGATTGGCTCAGTGGTACAGACATATAAAAGATGAATGACCGAAGCTAAACGATCAATAACCAACTGACGAATCGGTAAGCACTTATGCGCGTGATTGATTAGTTCGTTGCGTGACTTATCTGGCATAAGGACGCGTCATTACGTGGGCGTGTAAACACAAGATTGCCTGTCCGAGTGCTATCCAACAAAGGTCAATTTCATAGACAGGTGAAATAACAGGATGACAATGCGGTCTGCCTGGATATCACTAAGACGAAGTAAGACGGAAACGTAAACATAGGTAGTACGTTTTTACACGATTCTTTTAAGTCTTCTAGCCGCAAAGCGAACTTCACTGTGAGTGCCACCACGATAGATCGGATGACACCTGTGTAACTCGAACAACAGTTAAATTTTTGTGCCTTGTCCTTACGCCTCTGAACAGCCGCAGATGAACAAATAGCGCTAGTCTCAGAAAGACTTCTGTTAATATTGTTCTAGCATTTCCAGTGAAGAAAAATTCACAAACAACACAATGTTGTTTTGACACACGCAATGATTCCAATTAAAAAACACACCGCAAAAAGAGTAAGTAGATTTTTGGTTAACGATGGTCAAAGAAGAGCAGTCTCAGTTCATCAAGGTCAGATTTAATATCACACAGCCTAATGTGATATTTTAAGCAATCCAGGGATATTTACGTCCGACTATCGAGAAATCCGTATCAAGCCAGTAAATGTGGACGTTTTGGTTATAGAACAAATTTGGGACATATAATCATGCACCCCACACTTTCTTAACACGAAACAAACATAAATGATGTGAACCGTCATTCACGTTTAGGTGAACAATTCGGCTAGTCGGAAATTAAGGACGGATTTCACTCAATCTCAGTAACCCCTCCTATTTTTGCTTGATTTTACGACTTCCACTCAAATAATACAATACGGGATTTGTTTGACGAGCTCTTATTAACGTGACTGACTGGGTTATCGCTGATTTACGGATTATCTTAAAAATGTGTCTTTTGACGATTTCATTGTATGGTGGACCTGCTCAGTAGGTCTCCCAGTCAACGGAAAGTGTATACTGTTTACCGCCTCGGAAACGCGGTCTGCATACCAGCAACGCAGTAACCTACTAGTTAGTAACGTTCAGATATACACACGTGACAATCAGATGACACTGATTCATCCAACTCAGACTACCCATTCAAGTATTCAGTCAGACATACCACATAAAATTTCTAATCATTCTTACCTTGCCCAACAGCCCGAACCATTATATTACTCGACCAAATCTGGGGACAGTTTTGAATTTTGCATATCCTGAACTCGAAATAAAAATAAACCATTCCTCTTAACTGTAGAAAAATTGCACCATCTACAAGTTAACATTACTATGAGTTGTTGAGGATTTTAATCGTTTACTTCTGAATTCTTATCACCGTGTTCTGTCAAATAGTTTCATTACGTATTCATTCTCTAAACAAAATTCTTCCCAGTCAGTATTTGTACGAGAGTGATAATACCAACTGATCTTTCAAACTGTTCAATTGTTCATGAATCGAATGACTTGGGTTGTAAGATTTACTCTTGCCAATTACGTCCAACAGCGTTTCGGCGCCAGACACCACCGGCAGAATGGTCGCCTCTCAGAAAAAGCGAAATAGATAAAGAAAGTCATTCCCACGCAGACAAGCGTGACTGAGAGAGGCGGTAAAACAAATATCTAATCAAAGCATAGAAGCATGTGCAAATTGTTACATGAATGATTGAACGAGAGTGGGCTAGCGGGAGAAAATTAGTTACCTATTGGTGGACATAACATATAACTGTTCATGTTCAGGCAAGATGTTTTAATTTTAACCGTAAACAATAAGTACTTTGTTTCCAACGAAAAAGATCATTAAGCTTCGATAGATAGTCTCTCAACACAGACAACAATAATGAAGATTTTACATTCGGCACTAAAATATTGGCTTTACATAAAACGTATAGCGCTGGTTGATGGGAAAGGTTAAGACCATAGGTGATCCAAACTTGAGCTGGACAAAGAATCTACAAATAATTCCATTTCGTTTTCATTAAGAAATAGGTTATTTTAAGTAATCAAAAAAAATGAAACGCTGCTTATAAAATGGTGTTTTATGGCGGGGTCGTAATAATGACAAAATTATCGTCCAGACATTCTGGTTACATTTCTATGTATACATTTGATTAACTCAGTAGCAGCTGATAGTAGCTGCATATTCGAAAAGCATTTTGGAAGAGTCTGTAAATCACTTATGACGATCTGGTTTGAAGTGGCTTTCACGCGTAACTTGGATGTTTCTCATTATTTGTTGTTCAGTTAATCTTAGCTAATTCATTTGATATAGTCATCACTGCTTTAATTGCTGCAGGACTCGACTAACCGTAAGCGTTTCTATTTCATTACCCGAATAGTGCCTGATCTAAGTAGTCGCTGTCTAATACGTTTCCTAACTGTTCATCGTTGTCTATTGTGTTAGAGTTCAGTGTATTCACGTTTTCTTTCTCGATAGTGATGTTAGGGTTACCAAAGTCACTTCTGCTGTCGTAATGAGTTGGGATCGATGTGAATCTTTTTACACTATCTTGGAACATGAAAGTGTTTTACTAACAACAGTGATCAGATTAGTCGCAAACTTCAATATAGGACGCTTTGTGGCACTAGTGGAAATTACAGCTCGACTGTCAGTGCGAACAATAATTACGATATCAGTGAGAACTTTGTCAAACGGCTGAGTGCTGTAATCTGCTGAGCACAGAGTCAAGTTTTAATGGACTGTTCGAAAATTCAATCGACACTACGCTGTCTGAATGGGTGTACCGGGGATTACATCACTGATTCGCATAAGATAGGCAAGTTCGATACCCATCTTGAGTGAAGAACGTCACGGAAAAGTGTCAGGAACTCAAATTTACTGTCGATCAGTTAACAGTTGTTTAAATAAGCGTACATACTTCTACTGCGTACAAGTGATTTTTCTCTATCATGTGATCAGTCTGTATAAGTTTCATTTCCACATATGAACTAATCTTCGGTGCCAGCAATCCTCAGAACACAACAATTAATACCGTGAAAGAACCAGGAATGAACATATCTTGATTACAATCGTTAGAGGAAAGATATTCCGGAACTTTTCCAGTGGATTTTGATGCGTCTTTGAAGTTTTCGGGATGAAGACCGACCATGGGGGCCTTAACCCTCTGCGCGCTGTTGTGAAAAACAGGACAAACTTGTTTATGGACGCAAAACAGTGTTCGTTGAGTTGGAACGAGCCATTAGGATGGAGACTAATCCATCACAAAGCGACTTTAACTGTTAGGTTCCCTCTTACTAGATCCAACCAGTAGAGTATACCCTAGTATACAAACACACAAACGCGCTCACAAACGACAGCGAAAGCTGTGGATTTTGTACTTTTCTCGCCCACGAATTTCAGATAACAACAGGGAATTTCAAGCCTCATACACCCCTCAGGGTACCAGTTCACCTTAGGGACAAAGTGTTGAAAGGTCACGTGGTAACGAAAAAGACCAGAGGAAAGTTTCGGTCCCTCAAGGATTTTAGCGAGTTGGACAAATCGACAGTGAATACTTTCGTTCTATTGTCGTCGGTCGTGGGCAATACTTAGCAAACCCCACCGATCAGAATTGTTCATTGCAGGCGACCTGCGCTCAGCCTACTGCCAGATTCCAAAATTACGGTGGAGCACTATCCACAATGGAAGAAGAGTACCACCGGCTAAAACTACTAGTCATTGGTGTTACCTCTGATCTATCACACACTGTGTTGTGAAAGTACAAAACCTTCCATTATAGTATGTGTCACTTCTTTTCTAATGTTCTCAGGGTACATTTGAACAATTTTTTGTTGTTCGTACTGCTATGGGTTGTAGGCGATTAAAAATCTGTTAACACTTGTTGATGAATTGGCGAGGTTTTTAGCGAAGGGCTGTTTTCCAACCGTTCGTTCATCTCATCATTTCGGAAGGTGAGTGTGATTTGTATGAATAGCAATCGTCAGAAGTAACTCTGTTTACCGTTCGTTTGCTAATTGAAGTAACTCGTCAAAACACAAACGAATGAACTTTCATTTTTGCCAGCTACATTTTAATCACGATGTAGCGTACGTCTGACGTTTTAGACAGAATTCAAAAGAATAAACATGTCTGTTGAAGGTTTACCAGTTTTTTTGTATAACGTTTGAGTATGTTTACATCTGCCTGCTTCAAGACTTTTCTCACTCTACCCTCCAATTAAATATATGGGGCTGCTTCATATTTTTTCTTCTGGTAAACGACGGTCTTTACACACCGTCAGTTTTCTTTCAATCTGAAGTTGAAATACATAGTTCTATGCAGTTGTTGCTCATTATGCGTCGGTAAGTTTTTCAATTCTACTGCTTGTTGACAAGAAACTCAATAAAAAATGCCAATATTGAATAATGCCAATGACATACAAAAACGGGAAATTTTTTATTCAAATTCTTTACGAGAATCTCACATTGCAATTGTTTACATTTTATGGTTATTAGCTAAGGTGTGAGTTATTTGTGCCGTTTATCCCAGACTTAATGGGTTTTGTACAGGCGTCAAGTATACAAATATCAATCGGTCTCATGCTTGTTGATGAAATAATTTTATACATCAAAACAATAGTAGTAATATGTGTTTGACGATCAAAAGTCAAAGGCATATATGGCGGACTTCAGGACTGTTGACACTTAGATCTAAGCAACCGGTGTACTGCTGTCGTAGAACCAACTTCGTACACGATGGAATTTAATAATTAACTCACGACTTAATTTCTACTGTCTTGCTCAGACCCAACGAAGCTCTTCGACGAGTGTGGATGTCAGAAGTATCGAGTGCACACACATGATGTATGGTAACAGTCACAAACTTCTCCATGTGTTTATGTGAACCTTGACCATCGAATATATAATACCTATGTTATTTTACTTCGTAAGTTGTACCACTCATAATCTTAAGGCAGACTGATTTTCTCTACGGTTTCTGTAAAATACCATCTGTATTCTACCTGCAAAAGTTGGCACGCTACTTGTACCGTTTCTCTGTAAATTCATATTTTATTTATTTGTCTATTTATTCTGTACAACTTTCGTTTATGGGTCTGTAAACCAAAAGGTGGCATAAAATAAGCAGTCCTGAAGCTACTCTACTGTTCAGATGCAAAATTGAAAACACCGGATCAATTAACTATTGTCGTCAACTTGAAGACTACTCACTTTTGCAACTTGTTTATTCACCTGGTTCAAATGGTTGTCGCTGTGTTGCTGGCTTAACAATTCCGAGGCGGGATAGTAACTGCTCTGTTAACTCCAGTCGGTGACCACTCGACTGAGGTTTCTTTCCAAGTTGAATATACAGAAATAATTAACCTGTTGATCTCTGGGTCACTGGCGCAGTGATCATTACGGTTGCCTCTTGAAAGCACGGTCGGAGTTATAGACCCGGTCGTGGCAAGGAAGTGCACTAGTGACAAGCTCTAATGAGAGCAAAACTACAGTCTGGTGGTTTAACCGTTCGAAAGAGACCGAATGGAAAGTCCTTGGGAATGCAACAACTTCGTTCCATTGATGGTCTCTAATTTATACGAAAACCAGAACCTCATCCCACTCATCGGTAAATAATGGTTTCAATTGCGTTAGCGTCGGCTGACACTATTGGCCCGGTCAAAGTTTGGGGACAACCTTTTAGTGCATAACGTAGTTTTAGGATTGCAACTAGGAGATCATATAAATATGATTGTCTATCTTACTGAAAGCACCGACAACCTTAAGGAAACAGAGGTTTTTCGGTTAGAAACGCGAGACGGGATTGTGTTTTCAGAGATAGGCCTAAAAAAGTTTGTTGGTAAGTGCCATGGTACCGGTTCTGTACACAATGGAAAACCACCTCCCAGACCACGAACTTTAACGGCGGTTTTGTCAGCTTAAAATTTTTAAAGAAAACAGTGAGGAATCTGAATTAATTTTACAACTCAAGCATGTTATGTGTCGTTTTTCCCCATGGTACTAAAACTAAACGACCTTTATCCACCGCCGATCGTTTATCGCTGAGTTCGTGTGTTAGTCTCGTGACGAGAAATGGCAGATTTGCAAGGCTTTGGTAACTGTGTCCAAACGTACTAACTGACGCTATCAGAGCACCGGATGAGAGAGAGTGAATCGTTTTAGGTGGGCATCGATTGCGCCAGTATAGGGTTGGCTCTGTAACTTGGGTTATCTGGAAGGTGTCCATGCACTTGGCACATCTCACAAATATATGTGTATAAGCCCGCAACTGGATGAGGTCAGTGTGTGAGATCCGTTTGAGATTACATGCAGGCATACCTTGTGTGAAGGTAAAAGTCAGATAGCAACCGGGTACACGAAATTAATTAGGGTTATTTACTCACCTCAGTCTACAATGAGTTCGGGATTATCGTTTCCAAAGGTAGAGCCAACGGTAGTTTTCTGATTACCTGGTTGGTTAATTTTATGTATTCTCGCTGAACAAACGTTTCACTGACTTACCGCTTCATTTCTCTTAACAGTGTTGATTAACTGTTCTCTGTTAGATTTCAATAGAGTGGAATAACCTCCTTTTACGGTGTGACGTCCTGACCCACGTTTATGTTCCTAGCTTTATGTTCCTAGAAGTTATTTTGAGAAAGCTTTGGTCACGTTTGCATCAAGATCTCATTAGAAGCTGAAAGAAAGAACTCACTGATTGACAGGTAAGGAAGAACCAGCAAACTAAATAGAGGAGGATCAAGACCGATTTAAACACCTATTGAGATGAGATAGAGCTCTGGGTTGTCCGAAGCAATCACTTATTCAAATCATCAGCCAAACATTAATTGCAGCTTTTTCGCAGTTTAATGCCATAGAAAAGACGGAGGAAGTAAGGAAAATGGACATCGTGTTAGTCAGTACCAATTGGCCAAAAAATACATCGCTATGTTGTAAGTTATCTTTACTCGCTCCGGATGTATCTGTTGGTTTACTTATTTCTCAGATATTGGATTTATCGTTTTGTAACACACGTCGCTAACCAAGCACTTCGACTTTAGGAGTTGTTGATGCAACAGTGTTAACATTTCCCGAACAGTGTAGTATGTGGGGCGAAACTAGTAAATGAAATTCATAATCGAGATAGGCAAAAGTTTCTACACAAGTTTTTATCGGGACAAGTTGAGCGTGAACTAATAGCTAATTAATGAGGCCTCTGGGAATTAAACATTAAACGGTTTGAGCTTAAGTGTATTACAGAACATTGTTGTTGAAAAGTGTTTCATGTACCGTAGTTTTCAGCGGTTATTTCATGTTTTAATAAGAAGTACTGCTCGGAAATACAATTTACTTTTAGGTAGACAAAAATTCACAAATTTACTTGAAAATGTTTCATTACAAGTATACTTCCAAAACTCTTCCCAGAGCCTCATTACTGCCACGTGATCTGACAGACGATATGCACTTTGAGAGTAACTGACGATATCACAGTGCTTAAGAATGAAATTAATGTCCTGGAGATTGCGTTTTTCTGCGCATTTGATAGAAAAGCGCCGGCTTACCCTTTAGTATGATTGTTGGGAAGTCACAGGGAGAGTGATTCTACACTCGAACTGGCATATGAATGCCAATGAATATGCATCACACGCATGGTGTGTTGGAAATTACAGGCAGGAAACTGAACGGAGGAATATTATATAACCATGAGCTGTTCGGATAAAAGAACACAGAGAATAGCTGACACTAGTCGGTCCGAATGGTAGATGTTTCTCTTGAAGATTATAATATCCCTGTATCTGCCCCTTTATTGGTAGGTTTCAGGGTGTCAGCTACATCAGGAAGACTTTTATATTCGGTTTCACTTTCAATGGAAGAACCTACACAGCAATGGCTTCTGTAAGTTATGCGCAAATGTACCAAATCAATCAAGTTTGACCTATATCGTATTTGCTGTAGACAGATCGATCAACTTATTTACTAGTAACATAAGTTTGGTATTCAATAGCAACAGTGGTAACATTCACCTTTGAATGTAAGAGATGCTAGTATACCAGCGGACTATTCCATAATATATTTTATGGGCTGTAAACGGTGTCGTGTATTGTTTAGTTAGTAGAAACCGAACCGGTGAAGTATGAGCTCTTAATCTGTTAATTCAGCTGGTGAAAACACTTACCGCCTAGAGGAATGCAGTTTTTATACTTAATTTATACTTAACTTGAGCATAACCGAAGTCCGATACTCTCATTTGTATATCTCCATATCTCCATTTCGCTACATGGACACGTAATATTCTTCATGGTTCAAGAAGTTTAATGAGGAAAACAGAAGACGGATACCACACGGTCTATGATTAAAACATGCTTAGCCACATCCTTGATAGTTAATACAACAAACTGCGTGGGCAAGTAATTGAAACAACAAAGAAAGCTAACGTTAGAATTTTTACTCACTGTCATTACCACGTTATTGGTCAACCTTACAAACAGTCGTGTTTTGGGGTACAGTACATGGATATAAATTCGGGTAGCAACAAACTCAGTGAACCGTAGCGTTTGAAAATGGGCCACTGTGTAACGAACACTAAATGCTCTCGGTGAACCACATCGGTGTTGAATCATTAAAACATGATCGCCAGTGGTCGAAGCAGGCTGCCTGTTTCTATGCCTGATTTTAACATCATCCTGTGTGCGCCCGACTTGCTGTTTGGTTCCCGAGTGTGTGAATGAAGTTCAGTTCTACCCAAGCACGACACTCAAACTCCGCACCAACATTTTTAGATAACATTGAGTCCGCGCGATTCGAACCTCGGTTATTTCACACAGAAGGCTCCACTGAATCTGTTACCACCCGAATCTCCTTACGCGTGCTGCACATCCATAAATAACTGGTGGTAAGATCGTCAAACTTGTTGAAGTTTGCTTAGTACGTTTATCGTTCTATATTTAATGTGGCGTCGAATGTGGAGCTAGTTGGTTTGTGATTTGTTTGTAAAGTCTATCTTAAACCTACTTCTATTCTGCCTTCAGTTGTATGCAGTGAATAAGTATGGTAGACGCTGTAACGAGGCCACCTGCAGAGGATGTACCTCTGTTGTCTGCCCTGTAATTATCCCGTTGTTATTAAAATTTTACTTGGTATTGGCAGATGCGCTGTCACCTTCCTGCACACCTACGTGTTTCAATGAGCATATTCCCGTTTCAGCGATGGCCTTGTATCAGATCGTTTGTTGGATATCCCATTTTGGACACTTTCTACCGGATACATCGAACCTCCTGTCAGTTCACACTGAAGGTGAAACAAACTTTTTATTAGAGTTTTTTCCATTTTTTCTCTCTGGACCCATATTTTTGACGTTTCCTCACCCCGAGAATTCAGCCCCATTACAAGGACATTTTGAATCGGCATTACTGAAGTTGTCAAATACGTGTTGTAAACTGAACTGTTCTAAATCTCCACAACCGACATTCATGTCGTCAAGCTGTTGTTCGTAAAGATGTGGTTATAATCAACCGTTTGCAACTCGCTTGTTTACTTTGGGAAGTTTAAAAAAATGTTCCGAAAAGCCGACGAAGGATGATGTGTACGAAGATTTGGCGAGCAGTGAGTATCTCTTTGCTTTCATCACTCAGCTGACACACAGAAGCATACAGCCCTTAGTAGCGTTACTTCAAGTTATTCTTCATCTTGTTGCGTAACGCTGGCAAAGCAGTGGACTGGATAACTCGGAAATCGAGTGATGATCGAAGACACAGTGATGAGATTAAGCTTGGTAATACTTGCTGAGGCACCTACGATATAAGCTCCATGCTCTATTCGCTTAGTAAAACAATACATTCCAAGAGATATCTGTCATTGCTTTGTTTCCCGAAATTGGCACACTAACTCAGTTTGATTTTACCACACTTCGTTCACATCTCCATTCAGTCCTTTGGAGTGTGACGTATCATAACCTGAAGTGCAAATAGTCTACTAATTTTAATTTTATTGTGACAAACAAGGTAGACAAAACGTGTCGGCGAATTCCTTCTTCGCTAACAAAGCAGATCGTACGGCGAATTATGATTTGAAAAACCCATCTTTTCATACAGTATTATATTGACGGATACCTTACATGAACTCACTTTTCAAAGCTTCTATAAGGAACCAAGGCAGAGTTTTTCTTCAGCATGACCGAGGTCAGGAACTTCCTCTTTTTAGTTAATTACAGTCCTAATTAAACTGGTAATTGAATATGCTGCAGACTTTCGAGTAAGTGGCTCTTCGAGGTTCTCATTACCGTATACCTTGTCATGGATATGGTAACCAAAATAATGAATGGTTGTAAACATTAACTTCGGTTTGTTTTGATTTCCTCGCAAGTCGAACTGTACTTTACGTTATGTTAATTGGAAGGGCCTGTGGATAGTACTGACATACTTCATCCGAAAGGAACTTCACGTGTACGCTGCTTAACTATTAGCAAAGGTTGACGATGACGATCGGGCACTCCGAACGTTACTCACAAACGGATGTGACTGAATGTGTAAACATGATGATTCAGTGGAACCGGCTGTGAAGTCAGTGGTGTGGTGATCGATGGAGTTGCCTAATAAAAGCGTGGCCGGAGTTTTGGTCATGGAGATGACAAGGATATGCACTACTGACGAGCTGTAATGAGAGCGAAACTCTAGTGTTTTGGTAGTACTCGATAGGGGTCGACTGTACAGCTTATGAGAATAAGATAGCTACAATCAGTTGTTGGTGATGTTTAGTTTACAGAGGAACCATTGATGGTCAAGATATCAATGATAAACTTACTGACGGTGCATCAATATGTTGTGACGATTCATTAGGTAAAATCATTACTGAAGAAACAAACTGTAATTAAGAACAGCACGTTGCTTGCGGATGCTATTAACTAAGCGGTTGCTCATTTCATAACTATATCGCATTGAAAACAAATTATCGAGAATTTGCCTTCGCCGGAAAACATCTCCAGTAAAGTTAATGCTATAGGGGTAGGCTACAATCATTTAAGGTTTTATAGAGGCTTTTCACAATGTTGCTTCAGACGTAACGTGGAAACGACATTATTATATATTATTTTCCGATTTTGCTCGGAGTAGATGCAGCAGTAGACCGTATTATGTTTGATATAATCATGACAGTTTTCTAAAACTTCGACTTCCTATCACTAAGACATGCTACTCAGTGACGCCATTCAGTAGTATGTAACGAACAGTAAAGAAAGGCGCACAGATTGAAAGTATAGGTGATCCTCAGTGGAAACGGGTGCAACGAAGTTGTTCATTTTCATTCATCGTTTTCGTTCATCGTTTCACTTTCATTGTTCTTATTGATCATAAGGCTAGATATGGCACGTTCATTTCGTAAGTCTACAAATGAATCGGTAATAGACTAGTTGTTGCAATGTTTACAGGAATAATGACCGGATATTTTGTGATGGTTTACCGTCCCACTGGCGAGACAATGAACACGTTTTCAAGCCATCTCACTGTAACCAAGTTATATTAGTTTCTGTTTCAGTACCTTGCCCAAATCCCAAAGAATGTGATCAGAACTAGCGTGACCACAGGGTACGAAAGTACAAACATTTTGAACTATGGATTCGATGTTTTTGACTGTATGGCAACAGATAAGCATAATAACATTATGCAAAGCAGCACTAGTTCAGTCACCCGTAAAATGAATGGAACAACTGATAAACGAAAAGAATCGATGAAAAGAAATTCGTGGTGATTGTTCTCACGTACGGCGCCCCGCGAACAGCGGATAGCCAAGTAGGCTTGTGTGAGAATGATCCAGTAATAGTCTACTCGAGGCGGTCGACACCTCCTAGTACTGAATTGGTGTAGGTAAGAAGCAGCTGACAGTAACTGAGAGCCCGTTAAACACTGTTGACAGTCCAAATTCATTTGCTTATCATTGTTGTATATTTAAACAACCGCTGTCTGCCCATATAACCGAACAATTCATTAATGCAGCTTTCAAGAACATGACAGTTTGAAAAACAGGATAAATGTCACGAACGGCTCGAGACAAAATGATCTAACATGGGACCCGCATCAGGGCGCTCATCAAAAGGTCAAACAGGTGCACCAGACAGGACATATGCATGGACCGAGCAACAACCCTGGAACATGTCATGGGGTGACCAACACAGTCATCAGTCAAGGCCGAAGCCAACCTACTGAAGCGAAACCAATGGAGCCAGCTGCTGTGGTGATTTCGTATATAATGCCCTATTGATGATACACTGAACAACTATTGTGATGCCTTATTGCTGTCTTTTGCAATCAGTAAGGATAGCTTGAGGTCGTATTATTCAGCATTACAACAGTAAAGAACTACGACAAAAGGCTTCTCACTATCTCTGATATGAACGAATTTTATGAATCGAGCAAACACTAACCAGCCACCCCTAATAACACACACCCAATACACCCTATCTCCTAGTATATCGCATTATTCTTACAATCTGGAATGTTCTACATTTGAGAATGTGCTACTGTTGATGGCAAATATTATCGGGACCGTTCAAAGATAGTTTTTTTGAGCTTTATCTGGACCAAATGGATATTGGATTCCAGTAAAGCGTTACCATAGCAATGGGACAATTTCCAAACACTGGAGCGGTCGAAAGATTTACATTCCCAAAACGACCAGACATTTCGTGTTTTATTCTGATGAGACTATACCCAACCATTGTTTTTAAGTGACCTGATCGCAAAAAAGTAGGGTAGCTCATGGCAATTATGTACGGAGACATGGTTTAAATGAAGGATTTTCAGTGAGAATGTGTTAAAACACTACAAACAAATTCATTCCTGGTTCAGTCAAGTTTGCATCCTTGGGGTGTGTACATTTTTACGTTTGTGAGGGAGTTTTACAAATCGGCCAAATAACTGTTTGTTCGCAACGTGTTATATTAGCCATAGTATGGAGATGATAAGCCCTTTATTACAGCTTCGTATTCAGTTGTGTTTTAGCTATCACGAAGAATAACTGACATTAATGTCTTCATACGTTGGTTGCCAGTCAGCTTCATTTGCAAGTTTGACGACGGAAACTTTGAGGATGACCTACAGCTGTTGTTTGATAACACATTAGTGGCGTTGACATGGTACAAACTCGCATCTACATCTGCTTATTTTTCAGTAATTTTCTATGTTTAGCGTGTGCTGAGCAATCAGAGACATTTTGAAGAAGGTGCAGGCCATAAAATTCATTATGACAAAGAATCACCTACTGGTAAATCGCTCCTGGCGATTTAGGGTAATTCACTCAGTAACGCGTATTCGACAATTGCAATAACGCTTATTCAGACTGTCGGGTTAACGGGACTATCCTTCAAGTCCAGTAAACGTCAGAAAAGACGATTGAAGGGATTGGAATTTATACGATACTGTTTAATAAAATTACAACAAAGGTACTGTCTCACCTTGAATATGAATCAACCGGGTACACAAATTATCCAGCAAAGGAGTTCAAAATGGGGCAACTAAACACGTGTTCACAAACAGCCACCAGTCAATGGGAAATGACCTCATTAAAACAATCGGGTACAGATGAAGATGAGAATGTGTCAACAACACTAAGGAGGAAGTTTTAACAGATAGACAATGATAGTTGTAAAAAGGAAAAAGGTAAACATTTGATGCGCAATTATGGTGCAAAAATTCGTTGTGATCGTTTAGTGCGCACAGCAAAACAATAAAGGTAGATTAAGGATAGGCTTTCTACAACCAAACCAAACACATCTCTACGGATTCATCGTTTCGCATCATACCGGACAAAAGACGACAAACGTACCAGACGAACTTCGACAAATCCAACACCCACATTCAGTGTAGGTCATTCAAAGCCACAGACTACTTGACCTTATTGGAAACGCTAGGTCGCACACAAGTCCGTAAGCGGTCTGCATGAATGGTAGAGTTTATGGACGCCGACAAACAAGATTTAGTGGTGCTTAATTTATGTGTGACAAGCTACAAAATCCTGTACAGTAAACATACACATATCCTTAATGTAGTTTGTCCACTTCCGGCATTACAGCACTACGCAACACGTATCGATCGCTTATCTGATTTCAACATGACTTTATGGGGGATCAACAACGAGGAACAGAAACAAAAGCACTTCAGGTGATTTCGCATGAGAGGATTTACCTAATTCAACCGGGTTTCACTATCAGGTATGCACGATGAATTTTACTGAACTGTTCGTGCACCGTGTCCTGAAGGTGCAGACCTGTGTTCTCAGATTCTAATTCTTATAGTGTTACATAGTTTTTTGACCGTTTCGTCGAGTCGTATAATTCCGTTTCAGGGAAAGCCATGCGCGTTCAGGTCAGTTTCAGGGCATTAGCCGGATGTTACGACGGACCGTAAAGACGAGGCTCAATGCTTGTCTTCAGTATACTTAACACTGGACGATTTCGGGAATCGCCATTTTCCAATGATTTAAGGTTTAATGACCAGTCGGCGGGTGCTTGTGCCTGTCCCGTTGTCAAGTGTATACATTCGACTTGGTTCTATACAAAATAGTACAGATTCACCATGATCACAGAAATGCGATCTGTTGCAGTACACATGCACACACCTGAGGACAAAAGTGGAACTTCACTTATTCATTACAATTGGGCCATCCTTATGAGCTTATCGCGCCGGAGGTGGGGAAGTGGGGCGAGTGTTCTTGACTTGTGGTCTCATGTGGTAAATCAGACAGCAGAGCAGAATGAGATAGTGGGCATCAAGTGCTAATTTAAGTATACCCATGCAGCCGGAACGTCTGAATAAGAGCCACGACAATGAAACTAACACTGGTTAATGATATCACCGTGTGGACTAGTGGTAAACAACAATATCAAACATTAACTATCAAAAAGATAACGGCTTCACAGATCAGTTTATTGTGGCAAAAGGATTCTCACTATTTCCGGTGGTGATAAATTTAGTAAACCTGACAGCAAGCAGGATAAAATGCAACTCATCAGATAGTGAGCAACAAGCTGTTTCATGCTTTTAGAAAAACGGCGAAATAAACAGGCATCTGTTAGCCAATCAAGGTCTTCGGCTGCTCAAGCCGGTTACGCGTTCCAACAGTGCGTATTCTGCTGTTTCCAGATGATAATGCACTGTTTACATATAGCAGAAATGAATTTCAGCGATTGGCCACGGTTTTCACGAACGCGGCATTGAAATTTGGTTTGAGTATGAACGCAGGTGAGGTTTTTTCTATCCTTCAACCTTCTTCAGGCAAAGATGCTGTGCCAGCACCTAGAATTAGCACTGTTGGAGACATCAGAGGTAATTGCACAGACTTGCTACTTGAGTAGAAAGTTTTTGGCAGAAACGTCCGTATACCTCCAGTCGCAAGCTCGTGTGGCGAGGGCATGACTGTTTTCGGACGTCCTGGAAGAGGTATATGGAACAACCACAGTCTGAAGTTTAACACTAAACTGTTTATTCGCCACCCAGTTGCGTTGTCTCCGCCGTTTTGCGACAATGAAAATTAGGCGTTTTATCAACGGACTGTGTGGTACTTGAACCGCATCCATTTTCTATATCTAATGTGCATATTGGGAAATCGGTGTTCGGAGACGGTTCGGCACACTGAGGTTTTTCGACGAATAGACATGGATGGAGAGAATGCCGATACTCAAGTCGTTTTGTTGGCCGTGACACGTCTGCTGGGTGGCAGCAAACGGATTTTGAAGCATCTTTGTACGGGCAATTGACAGTAGGTGGGCAAGATCTCGGCTGTCAGGAAGGAGATGCCAGATGTTAACCACACAGGGCTGTCGCTCCGTAACGTCAATTTTAGATACTAGGAGAACGTAACATTCCTTCGGACGGTCTAGATAAATACCATCCGATCGGGAGTGTGAAAATTCAATGATCAACGGTTGTGCGGCTGTGATCTGGAGCTAGCGATGAATGTGGGTGCGAATGCCCTTGAGGTTTGGGAGTGTTAGGTCATTAACTCACACTGTCGGTGAAGAGATGCAGCAGAGGTTAGGCTTAATTATTTTTTGTCATTTATTTCTTTGTTCTGTTCGTGTTAACCAATGGCTGTCATGGTTCGGTTAACTACTCGCTCTCCTATTTAAAGGCCTGGGACATTGTGGTCTTTTACCCCTTTTCTTCGGCTTAGCTGAAGAACTGTATGTTGAATGTTTTGTTTGTTTCTTGGTTCAACTTTACAATTTTTGTTCTCTCCTTTTTTCTGTCTAGACTGCAATATTATTTGCTTTTATAGTGGACTACCTGTCGCCCCATATACTCAGTACTTCTTTTACTAGTTTAGTTCTTACCACTAGAATCGTTCTAATTTTCTTTCCGAAAGACAAGTGCTTCACTTTCATACTAGCCTATTAACTATCTAACCAACACTGACCTGCTAAACACAAGGGTCACCTTCTGGTCTTACTCCTTGGGGTTTCAACTGGATACAGAATGTGTGACTGGAACCACAAACAGTACAACGCTAGCCACTTGCGGTGGGTGTTATGTGCAGAAGTGCCTTGGCTTCAGTCATTGAGACAGAATAATTCGAAACGAGTGTAGCCAACGGTGTGTTCGCATGTATGTATGCCGTTTCCCGCTGATTAGTATTGTGATCATCTAGTCTGGAGGTCCGAAACTTGTGTTGATCAAGCTCCTGCTTTCATTTTGTCCCTACGTTTGTGTATGCTAGTTGCTGGCGCTTAGTTCACTGGTTTTAATACACTGGCCAATTTACTTCCTTTTCGACTCGCGAGATACAACAATTATAACCACTTGTCGCCTGTACATATTTAACTGGATTTGATTGAGTTATGAGCTCACGGATATATGACCACAGTAAACCTTTATCCCAGCGCAAGGCACACGAGAACATTTTTGGATTGTGATGTGCATTTTGTAGGCTACCATAGAACTTCGTTTGTGTAAATCTCATTTTTTTTACCCGAGGAACAATTCAGAAAAGCAAAAACTAGGTCAATCGTTGTTTTGTATTCTTAGTGTGAAATAATGTACTTCGGCGTAACACATATCATGTTTTGAGATCAAAAACGGAATTAAAGCCTGGGATTGGAGTCCCATTCCGCTAACAAGCAAAAGATAAATCAAGGAAGATTTAGCCAAGAACTTCCACCGCTGGTATGTGGCGCACTTCACTGGTTTGCACGCATCTGACGGAGATTGTTTCTGTGTAGTAATTTGGTTTTCTGATGGAAAGTGTATTCCCTTTACTAAGCACAAGTATTACGGTACAGGAACTTTTGACATTCATTTTTAACAGGTGTGGTTTCACCCATTTGATTCGACTTTTTAGACGACGGTCGAACTGAATACTATTATAGACAGTGATCCGGTGTGGTAACATGAATATAGCAAACGTGAGGATATAATGTAGAACATATAAGGATTAACAATGTGTTCAACGGGCAGCTGGTGAAAGGTTGATCATTTTAGAGTTTCTAAGTTTATTCACTGTATGTTTATTTCAGCTTTCTGAGGGCTTGTATTCTGAAGCACAGTTTGGAATAATATCCTTACTTAGACTCAAACATGAAGTGAAGAGATATACAGAGTGATAATGAGGAACTAGACAGTAAGAAACAACGGAACGGGGCTTGCTAACGAAAACGATGCCAATACATGCAATAATCTTAACAACCGATTCCCTTTGGATCCAGTATGCAAAGTGCATTATGAAGTTATATAAATGTCCTGCTGGCATCCTTCGGCACAAGCCTTTACTTTTGGGAACTAGAGCAAGTTGTTCACTTAGCCTAATCTGTGTACTTTAGAGGTCAGAAACAGATGTGTCCGTGTAACAAACAGCACTCAGCCTATATCTATGGGATTATGTGCGTCAGGTATAAGACTAGACGGCGGTACGCAAGCTCGGCTAGTCGAGTAACAAAATATTCTGGCGTTATAGATTGCTCCCACCCGAAGCGTAATCAAAAGCAAAACTCGTGGCACAAATCAAATTATCTCCATTGAGTTTGCCAGGATTATTTTGTAGAGAAGAAACACCACTGAAGTGAAGAACTACAGTTGGTATCAAAACTTGAGTTGTTCCATCCAGTGGCTCGACTCAGCTTTTACATTGTTTGTTTTAACGCGTGACACACCTAAACGAACTGTTTTACTTCTGGGCTGATTGCAGCAAACTCATCCGGACCGGTTGCCGCAATGACATGCCATTTTGCTCTGGTTGTTGAAATCGCCTGACTGTAGCCTCTAGGATCACTGGTTGACATCATATCAATGATTCTGTCCAGTCCAGCTCCTCTACACCCAGCGTATCATACTAAGGACCCTCAGACCAGATGAGTTTTTGTAACGGTGCGCTACAGAGTTTACCAGTAGACAGGTTAAAGCTTAACCTCACTGCTCGCCGTCTAAATGCGTTTTAGATGAGCCTGTTTACTGACGACAATGGTGGTATTGAGCATTCGGTAATGGAAGCCATGCTACAGTTTTCGGAAGAAAGGACTATTTCGTATTTCAATAAAAAACAAATGTCTCAAACGTGATATCACACATCTGTCATGGATACCCGAGGTGTTTGATTGAATTATTGTGTAACCTCAATGATACACCATATAGCTCATCATGGTCAGACCCGTTGCCTTCAAAGTCATATGCATAATACCCTATAGATGAAGCCCAAACAGACTTTCAAATTTTGGAGTTTGGGGAGTTAACCTCAAACAAATTACAGCTGATAATAATTGGTAATGATGAGTTGCTCGGTCAGGTTGTAAAAATTCCTCCAAGACACGTTCCATAAAACGAGATAGACAAACATGCTATCACTATGACTGAAAAAAATGTTCTGTTATTTACCAGAGTGACCTGAAGGCTTGCACTAGTACACTAACTCTCACTCGAAAAAATGTGTTCAGAAATGATCATCCGTCAGTCATTTGTGTAAAGTCTAAGCCAGAACAGACGATACGAGTCTCAGTAAAACTTAGTTCGAAAGTTGTAGGAGAATACTGGCAAGTTTCACGCCTTATTTCAGTTCAGGGCCAGATTCTTTGGTTTTATTAATACTGTTTCATCAGTCTTGATTCCTTAAAACCGCTTGTGTTAACAGACTGCAAAAGCTAGTCAGAAACGGGAATGCCATTATGCTGGTTCTGATTAAGGACTCCGGTGTTCTGCGAAGGAGTTAAACAGCCGTAATCCTTATTAGGTGGCGAAAATTCCGGAGACTATCCACATATCAAGGTGAAAGATACTTCAGGACAAAAGTATGTGTGTGCAAATAACCTTCTAATTTTCACGACGCCCTCTGGCTTCAGATGAGTAGGATGAAGTCATTCGCGCGTGAAGTACCAGGAGTCAGTGTTTGTCGCTGTTTCATCTAACACTGGGCTTATGTTTAAATTGCGACGGATCGTGGTACATCACTGGTGTGCAGTCCACTGGTCCAAAACAACATTGTAGTTTTCGGCCTGAATTATTTGGCAACGGTATATTCCAGTTTAAACTCCACTTCGTACGGAAGGCAAATCAGATAGTTTGGTGATTGCACAGGTTGATTTCTGTTTTTTGGTTTAGTCTTATTGAGCTGATAAGTTTATTTGAGAAAAAAATCAGACCATAATTTTTCAAACTTTATAATGACTTTGATAGAAAACTAAACATGTCACCATAGGTCCACAAAATAATCATTACAATATGCGAAAAAGAGTGGCAAACACATGGATCAAATAACATCTACAGGCTATGTGGTTCCATCTATTTACCTGCTTTTTGTTCAGCACAGCGTTGTGGGCACTCAGTTTTCCTTCATGCGGACTTGTTCAGCGACCAGTGAAAACTATCGAGCACGAATGATCAGTACAAAGTTATCCATGGCCCAGACATAGACGAAATTCATTGGGCAAAATATCTTGGCCTGGAATGATTACTAATTGAATTCTTAAGAGTTTTTTCACCAACACAAAAACTATTCCCGACTGCTAATCTGGAGGTGCAGTGATCTCTACAGCGGTAGAACTAATCACACTGAAGATAATTGGACAAGAAACCACAACTCTATTGAATCAAAACTAGTCCATTGTTATGATAAACGACATCATCGACCCAATGCACAGTTCGGTTTATTTACCAAGAAATGTTTGTCACTTGTAATACAACGGATTTCAGTTCAGTCTTCCGCAGGTATATAAAGGTGATTGCACGTCATTAGGGAGAATGATCAACGTCTTGGTGAACTGTAGTCAGCAAACAACCTTGTGTGATGTGTACCTACTGACAGTGATGATATTGTGGTTTTGAGTTCTCTTCCGTTTTCACGTTACACACAAACATTTTGGTGCCCACTTTTGTCAACACTGTCACTTTTACTTACTATCTTCCATTATATAATCATCAAGTGGGCTGAGGGGACTAGGTTTTTGTTCCTATGATTGAACTCTTCTGCATACTAACCATGGTCCATTGAATTTTTGTCCGCATATTTTTCAACGATTGAACAAGACTAACCATCCACATCACTTACACTTCTGACAAACCGTGACGAGTACAAACATTTCTACTAAAAAAATTAGGTTCTTTAAATAGACTGATGTCAATGACCTTCCAACAAAATGCTTCATGTTATTCTCTGAAACAAAATCTGAAACTGTACAACAACGTAATCATTTGTTTGTTTCCAAATTGAGTAGCGTTTATGACGGTTGGTTCCACCAAACAGCAGATGGGTTATGGACGGCCATTAGGTCTTCACTTGGTTTCACTAATACGACAATATCCATGAACGAGCTTTGGAATAATCAACCAGAAACAAAAACATTATAGATCATAAGAGTGCGATCACTTACGTTGTAGGAATGTTTGTTTGGACTAATTTCAACCAGTAAAAAAAGGGGACAGCTATTGAGAAAATTAAATCACCTAGTTGCTGTCCAACGATTGCTATCTCACAGTCTAACAGATGTATGACAGCACTAGCATTTTGACCTTAGTGCATACATAACCCGACAAGATGGAAACAGCGGCCACACATTACGGGATTAGACAAAGCGCGCAATTTTGGTCGTTGAGAAAAGGAAGCGCAACAACTGAAAGGAATTAAGATGCTTAACCTGAAAACTACTGTAATTGGAATTATTTGAATACATGCAGTAAACTGAAGGAATATTCACCTGTATCGTCTAATACTAGCTCGCATACAAGCACAGGCAAAGCGTAAAAATGTGCTTCACGTAAAGTCGAGATAGTGCATTGTGCATCTGAGGGGATGAATATACAGCACCCACAAAACCACCAGTTCAACAGACAGAATATTTAATAAATCCATTGATTCAACTCTATGTGCACTTTCTTCAAAAATTTGTCCGGATTGACATGGAAACGTGTTAAATAGAGGATAGTTCGATAGTTTGCCCGAGTAGGCACACACACAAATTTGAGGTGGGACCTAACTGAGGTTGTGGATATACACCTGGAAGGGCAGTGAGGGCAGTTGAACAAAATTCCAGAGTCAAACAGCCTGCATGCCTTAAAAATGTTGAACCACTAGGGAATCAATAAGATTATGTCGGGGAGTACCAGTTCGTTGAAACAAGTGCCTCATGCATTTAGAAAGAAGTTGGTGAAATAACAGGGGGAAATGACTGGAGAACAACAAACTCAGAAGAAGAGAGAGTGAGAATACATAGACATTCAACGAACAGGGTTGAAAACAACTTTAGATGTGAAGCAATATATGTCATCTCACTTTAGTAAGAAGACCTTTAAGATGGAAAAGGCACAAATTGTGGCTAAGCGTGGTCTCTAAATAGTTAACAAATTGGGACCTAAGTGCAAACATATTTTCGATTTATATTTTAGGATTAGAGTCGAGAATACGCTGGAGATTCGTTTCATTGTGACAGGAAGTCAAAACTTCAGTACATTTGGACGCACTGAGTGATAAGTAGCATGCATTTGACCGAATAGCCAGTTTAATGGAACCGTTCTACAGAAAGAGGACAGAGAATATCTCCAAATTGTGAACGCTAAAGAACAGTATCTGTATATGTTAGCGAAAATAAATCCTTGGGAATGAGCATGGAGTTCAGATGTAGGAAGAAGATAAGTTGAGAAATGATTACACCTGGGAAAATTACCAGAATTCGTGATTAGTGAAGGTGATTCTTGACCACTCAAGTGTATAACAACATTATGATGGGAGTCAACTGCTGTACTGTTTGAGAAGACAGCAGAATCCACATGTGGATGCATTGGTATGACCATGAAAACAGAGACGAAATGCGCTACGTCTGTTACCCAGGGATGATAAAATTTAGTGAACAATACATGACAATACGTCAACAATACACTGATGCTGATGACACACAAACCGATATGGAATAGTGTAGTCATTCTCTTAACGCTGGGAGGCATATTCAATTGGCAAAACTTCGTTGCGCTTTTCTTCGACACTGGTGTGACGCTAGCAGTTCTCCAATAGTCAGTAATTTGTCATTGTGCGACGCACTGTCTAAATATATCTACGACCTAAACAGTCAAGATTTCAATACCTTCTTTTTGTATAACTGGTGACTGTCTGGTCGGCCAAACAGTCCTGTGTTACATCATTTTTTTGTAGGTAAATGTGCATCTAGTAGGGAAGAAACTGTCAGCTGGAGAAAGTGGCTCCCAAGTAGATTATGAAGGAACAGTTAGGAGACTCCCAAAATTACGACTCATTTCCTCAGTATCCCGAGAGGTTTTTATAGGGCAAGATTGACATTGCTTAGTTATTTCAATCGCTTCTATAGCTATCAGAAATTTGCCACAAATTATTCGTTTGTTTTAACGCCGTATATTTCAACATTTCAGTTATATTTTATTGAGGACGTTAGTAATTTCGTGAGCACCACAGGAAAACTATAAGAGTACACGTTCCTTCATCAGCCACTCCGTTACTTTGGAATCCAAAATGCCAATGGCCACTTTACATCAGATTATCACATACGAAGCAGTAATTTTTATTTGTTGGGAATTTATTAATGAAGGTGTGGAAGCCGAAAAGACAAATTTTTGGGTCTACTCAAGTGGTTTTATTGTGTTGGCATTCGAACCGTAACACAAAATCTCAGGCACGACAGTGCTGGGGGATGGAATACAAGATACAATCGGATGTCACTAAAGGAAATGCACGCAACAGCTGGTTGGGTCTGCTGTGGAAAATCGAATGAGCTGTTGTCATGTTTTGAGGTAGAAACTGGTAGCTTGCATCTACCAGTTTCCGTGTTCTAACGGTAATGTTCATTATCATTATATCAAATTATCAGTTACTTTACACCGAAATTACGAACTCTTAATCGGTCTGATGCAGCTTCCAGCTAACGTTTACTTCTACTTCTGATGTAACAAGAGTCGCAACATTGGGAGGATTTGAAATAGGTTTGCTGGTTTTAATGCACGCAAATATATGGTTAGAGCAGATGGCAATACCGTCCCTGTTTAGATGACTGAGAAATATAAAAAAAACAAATTTCACTCAATCCCCATAAGTTAAATTTAGACGAAATGCTGCATCTTGTGGACTTTCATGCGGAATTTTGTAACAAACACTTACTTGAAAAATTTACCATGGTACGCAGCATTGATACTAGCAGTCGGTTCAAAAACAGATTGTTTGCTGTGTAACAGTACAGCGGTATGCAATGAGTGCTTGTGTGGACTTGAATTCACAACTGGGTGTATGTATGAGCTTACTGGTTGTTGTTTCACTTCTCCCGTCAATATGTCGAAAAAGCGTTTAGTGATAAAGATTACTGTATGTTTTATAACGGGAGTTGTTCTTCAACAAAATAACACCCCCATATGTTTGTCTTACGTCATAAAATCTAGCTGCTGTTCGATAGATTTTATAGGCTGGATTAATCACCTTGCAGTCTCATTTCAAATCCAACTGGAATCGAACCACCGAGAGAAACACTATGCCCAAACGCGGCAAGCGCTCTGCCAGCTGAGCATCGAAGCCACGCCAGGAGCTCGGAATTTTCACGTTTGGACTCGGTTGCCTACCCATCCCAGTGTCTCATAGGTGCTTGAATTGATTGTGCACAAACACTGCCGAAGATTTTTCAAAATGATTGGAATTTTGTTAGGATGATTTCGCAAAGTTTTCTTAAAAGTTATTCAACAATGCAATTACTTTCTACGATATTTTTTTATATATAAAGCCTTAATACCAGCATTATATTACTAAAACTGACTGCAGCTTGTTTAACAAGGACAACACTTGGTAAACTTATGTAGTCTGCAATTTTATGGCAGAGTATACAGCTTACTCACCTAAGGAATCACTGTCGGATTAGATTAAATAGGTCTTCGAAACATTTAACAAAGAGAACAAATTTTCGCTGACATTAATGAAACGATGTACAGTAGACAGACAAACAATAGTGCGCTCATTTGTGAGCAGTGAGTTGTTAATTTTACGCATCCATTCGTAACTACTACGCAGCTCAGAAGCGATCTGGTGTATCAGTTTTTGTTCGAAGCACATTGCTTAGTAAACAATTTCACTACAGTAGCTCAGTAGTGCTTATTTTTTATCAGTCTGAAACTGTCAGGAGTGTATTACCAAATGCAAATTAGATCTGTTCGATACACTCCACCCGAATTCATCGTTATCATTTATGGACTATGTTCATTTTTGTATAAGCATCTAATCCACAAATATTTTAAACAAAATAAGAACAAGTCTAGTAAGTGGAAGTGATTGTATGCAGGAATAATATGTTGGATTTCTTACTCAGAAGCTTGATATACCAGGATAACAAACAAGTAGAACAAAATTTTCTCTGTTTCTAAGCTGCCATTTTTTGATTTGTCTTCATATACTTTTTACGTGATACTTAAAGGATAATCTAGATGTCTGGATATGTAGCGTGAAGTAAGTGTCCTTTTGCAAATAAAGCATTGTATCAACTGTGTGTTGATGAATTTTTATGTGTAAGGAGGACGTGTTTGGTGAGGTTTTGCTTTCAACCTCAAAACTGTATGTTTCAGTTTAAATGCAGCCTTCAAGCCGTAATATGTCAAACACTGTTACAATGCTTCGGGAGTTGTCCGATTTGAACAAAAGTTGGCTGGTTTTTGGTACAGATTTTTATCAGCTTTCATATACTGAAATCGAAAGTTTTCTGAAACTCGGTTTTGATGGATGAACCAGACCAAAGATCCTAGGGTGGGATAATCGTCAAAGCTATTTAACAGCTCAGCAAACGGGAATACACGCGAGCGAAAATTGAGAACGCAGTACAGTTTGAACAGTCCCTATAGAAACGCATGTCAGTACGTTATTTGTGGACGTCAGAACGGGCCGGCTGACGTTAACGCGGCAACGATGCGGAAATAATTGTCAAGTGTGTAGCTCAAACGTATGCAAATCGGTCACAAACAATTTTATCAGTCGTATGAGAATTGGGTAATGAATTCGAAGGAATTAGCTCCGCTTTCAACCAAAGTTGAAGTCTCTTGATTAAGGAAAGGAACAATTTCACGATTCTAACTCCTACCTACAATAATAGGTGCTCACCTGGTTGTGATAACATTGCACATTGAAACTTCTGTGAGAAAAGTGGACGCCGCGCAATAATTAGCTGAAAGTCGTTTATACGGACGATAACAATCTTGAGGCAGAAATGTTTCCTTTTTGCTTTGAACTGTCTTCGGTATTCAACAGCTTGGTAAAACGCTTCTAGTTGCGGGACACTGAATCATCAGTGAACAAAGATGTGGTGATGAAAACGATCGTCAGTCACGGGTTGTTGAAAGTAATGATACATAAGTTGTTGACAAATGGTGAAAGAGTTTGGTTGACAAATACTGAACAATAGTCACGACTGACTGCAGGATTTCGCATTTCCATATTTATTCTGATCAATCTACCTTCAAAACAAGCATTAGACATGAGTTCCGCTCTCAGCAGAGCTCATCGTCGTCACCACTAACACAAGTATAAGTTTTGTACTGTAATCATGCGCATTATGACACTGAGGGTCCTGGGGATAGTTCACGAAGGGACGGAGCAGTAAATCAGTACAGATGTACCGAGAGAAAAAGAAAAGAGAAAGCCAGAAAAAATGGCTTTAGGATAAAGAAGAAATGGAAACATCATGCGGAAACAAACTCACCATTGGTTACGACACCACACCATGTCAAAGAGTCTTTTCATCCACCGGTGTGGATGGTTGCAAACTTTTAACCGGATGGATGGTACTGTAATACTGGGAATTAGGGACTTCGAATAGCCCTAGAAATCGTATTCGGATTGAGACCTCCCACGCAAGTAATAAGGAGAAGACCTCGTACTAGTTGCAGTAAGCAGTTCATATTCATGAGACTAGAAGCCAAATTTATGGTTGTACAACAGTATTAAGGAAATCACAGTCACTAATTGGCTGGTCGTATTAGCACATACAAAGTCACAAACTGAACGTTAATTGGTGCAGTGCGGAACAAAGAAATAAGCGAATGACAGAAGGCGCGACATTGAAACTGTTCATCCAATCCTGATATAGTGTCTTCAACGTGACGTTCGGATTGGTCCCTTGTTAGAACGCCTATTGTATCGGGGTTTGGACAAGCAGTGAATCGAGTAAATTTTCACCACAGGTACATACCATCCTTGTTCATTAAATCGGTTTCGTTGGTCATGAACTTCCACGTTTTTCAAATACATGCTTTGGGAATATCATGTTGTTCACATAACCACTCCAGTTGATACCGGTTGACTCGCGGAGACACCGGTGATTGTTTACAACACCGAGGGACCCGGTCTTTAAAACTTAGAACAGAACTGAGCATACACGCGCATTGTAAATCCTACCTGTAAGCTGATGAGATGACATTGCCCAGGTGATGGAAGTGATCGACGGTCTCCAGGTACCTGTTACCAATAACTTAACAAGATCAATGTCAGCCAACTCTTGTCGCAACCTTTCACACTTTGAAGATGTAAAGGGCGTACCATACAAACCGTCTGTTCCATTTAATCGATTCAGCGCGGACTGCATATTCTTTTCAGAAAAACTGGGCAAATTATTACCGTCCACATGCTAAACATAGGCCGGATTAAAACTTGATAAAAGCTCCCCTCCAAGATCTTCTGAACTACTGAGTACTGCTTCCCGAATGTCGTCCATCACTACATTGAAAATGAAGGGATGATCGGACAGCCCTCTCGAACATCACTTAAAATAAAGACCCTTGAGCTAGTCACCTACAACTACACACTGTGCGATCAGGTCGGACATTTGAAGGTTTTTTTTGAAATGACAAACTTCACTGGCACTCCTTTGTGACAAAGATAGCCCCATATTACCTTTAGGTCCAAAAATATCACGATCGTTGGTTGAACGAAAAAGTCTCCACACCTCGTTGTCTGTCACAAGGTAGTGGTATAGCCGAAACATTCGAGGCTACGCCAGAAACCTTTTTGTTCTTTCTTTGAAACGTTCTTTTCCCGTAAGGAAATTGAATACAGAAAACAGTATACTGATGTTGCGCGATTTATGTCCGGACAAATTCCGCTGCATCTTCAAGAGTGCATACTACAGACCATTTCTATATCAGTATGAGAAAGCGAAAAAGACAACGGAGAAAGTCAGTTGTCAGAGTGCACAATTACTGTCACCACCAAGGTAGCTACAAACCTACAAACAGCTGTTTCTTAACACACAACACGAGTCTGAACTTTCGAGTTGCAACAGCTTCAGCTGAGCGCAATATTCGCCCGTGTGACGTTGAGTAGATAACGCAAGATGCCGTTGTGGGGTCGCATTGGTGTTGAATCATTAGAATATGACGCGCAGTGTATGATGCAAGCTCTCTGTTTTTATGCCCGAACGTGACGTCATATATCTGCGTGACCTGTTTCTTGACCCACTCTTGGATGTGCTCCACGACCCTGGTTCGCAACTGGCGCTCAGTCCTACCCATATAGGATGCTCCGCATCTACATCTATATTCATGGATAACGCTGGATTGACTAGCTGGGGTACCGGTTGTTTCACATAGGGCGTTAGAATCCGGAGTGTTTTGAATGGGACCACTGGGTTTAACTGCATTGTATGTTCCCGTGATAGGACTGACCAGACGGCGGTGAATAAGCTGGCATTCGTCATCACTCTTAAAGGGAAGACGAAGAAATGCCAACTTTTTGGACACTGTGTCGGGTCGAATTCCTATACCGATGGGTTGTTTAAATCTTGTAATGAACGATTTAGGGTAACCGTTTAGTTGTAGCGTGGTCTCTAACATGGCTATCTCTTCTTGCGCAGTATCTTCAGTGCAAATACGTCTAGCCCGATCAGACAAAGTACGCACCAAACTTTGTTTATGGGATCAGGGAACAAAGCCTTCAAAATACAGGTACTGACCTGCTCAAGCGTTCTTGCGATGGACGTTTCGTTGAATCGAACCATCTGCATTACTTCTGATGCAAATGTCCAGAAATAGTAGACTGTTTTGATTCTCGCCTTTCATACCGAAATGCACGTTTGGACGCAAATAATTCATTTGATCAATTAGGCTCTGTGCCTGCAGCTGATTGTCTGCGATGAGAAAAATATCATCGACGTATCGCTTGTATAAGTGCACTGAGGATAACTGTCCTGTCATTTGTTGCTCAAGTTTTGCTACGAAAATGCCTGCCAGAATGGGGCCAAACGGATTACACATAGCTACTCCATCAATCTGTCTGCAAGCTGAGTCCTGTTCTTTCTTTATCTGATTCCCTGTGTTTCAGAAGCGAAAACATTATGAAACCCGCGAGCATACTGAATGCGATGGAGACAAGAATACTGACCTTGTGTTTGCCGCCTGACGTTTTGACACTCTTTTCGGAAGTGGAAATGAATGTTGATGGACAGTTGTCACGAACACCTCTTCAATCTCCCGAATAGAATGGAGAATAGTCGACTTAACCAACACACTTCCATAACCGGCTATGGAGAACGCAAGATGAAAAAATCGAAATCAGAGCGTTGTGCTCTAAAACCATTTTGGTTTTCGACCGAGGATCGTCAAGTACGTCATAATTAACCAAATCTTCATCAATAACGGCTGAATTGTTTCTCAACATGATCACCTGTCAAATCGTAGCTGCAGGGTATAAACATATGAACTGATGACCATTTGAGAAAGTTTACCCGACAGAGCAATTTTGAATATATATCATTCTAATAAAGATGATTTGTATATAAATGCTAATGTGGACAATTTATACCCAAAATATCGATAGAATTTTGCAAAGACTTCATAGGAAAAACACCACCGTTATCGCACGTCTTAACATATTCATCTACAGTAGGAGAAGGGAAAATAGATGTCGTTCATGCGGTGCCAAAACAAATCCAAAAGGCTATCCTAGACGATCGAAACGCTGCCCAACTGATAACTGTTTGTTTTGATTGATTGTGGGTTAGTCAGAGAATTACTTAACGATAAAAGTATTATCCGTCTCTGCAAACAGCAGTCCCACAGACATGACATCTAGCAAACATCTCAGAAAATTGTTTAGCGATACTTTCAGTGCGTTGTAACTACCCGTAACAGGTCTCGTTTCCCTAATAAGTTTTATTGCTGTGGGTATATATGAGTTGGGTGGTGACGTCAAGATCAAGCTCGTTAATAAAATCACATAAGTTGTGGATGCACTTTCTGCCCGTGCTTTTTACTTCTATCGGTCACTGGGGTGTATGAGGTTGTAAGAAATTTCAAAGGTCAGTATCGTTGTGTCTGAACAAAGAAAGTTTCAACGACCTCTACACAGGTCGTTGTAGCACATCAGAACCCACTGATTCACGTATTTAGGCTGTATATTGTTCGTTTCAAGACATTACCAGTTATTTTTAAGTTCCAGATACGAACTTGTCTGCGGTTCCACAAAACCACATGGAGGTAACATACTGAATCGTGGCCGGCTAAAAAGTTGACCTCGAAATGGTGATGAAAGAGATGCCTACATGTAACAGGGTGATATATGATAATTCCGGTTGTTTTTACAGTGGAGGTTTTTTCGTTTGACGATGATGCGTTTGTAGTGTTAACCATGTTCAATCAGACAAACTTTCGTGATCGGCAAACTCAACATTTAGGACACCACAACAGACTCAGTTTTCCAGAGTGATAGGAAAGAAGCATGGAAAAATCGAGTCCATTCAGCCTAACAGATGCTGTAAAGTAAATACCATAATTAGAAAAACCAGTGCATGTGGAGCGTTTGTGTACGACTCACAAACATGACTGTGCGAAAATTCCCATTGTAGTCATGATAGATACTCTATAGCAAACAAGCTTGTTTTCAGCGATTCATCATGAGGCTAAAAACTTCATATTTATGTCAAAATTTTTACAGGGGACTCATTAAACGAGTAAATGGGGAACAGGTGGTTAATGAGGTCAATCAGTTCAATGTCACGCTATAATCAACTACCCCATCGAACCGTAGGTCTTGACTAGCTAACAGGGTGGGGTTTGGCCATGGCAAATCCAAAGCCTGAACAAAACGCTTCTGGACGCACAGGAGTGGGTTGTATAGACGACTTTCAATAGCTTCAGCCGTCGACAGAATCCTACGCCATACAGCCCTCGACCGGGTGGCTTTAACTCGGTAGATTTGACGAAATGCGTCCATATTATTGGTAAAGTGGGTTGAATCTACCGGGTGCGATAGTATGACACTCTTTACAGATTTCGTTATTCTACTACTGAGCCAATCTAGGTGGAGTTCCCGGACCCGTTCAAATAAGCGTCTGATCGTGAGACCAACGTGACTGATTCCAAAGGAACAATTGAGTGACTATACACATAACGAGGCTGCAGAAACAGGCACCTTATCTTGTAGGAGTCTTCACAAAACCGGATTGAACGTGAAGTGGATAAGTAATTTATCAGTGTAAGGTGTATTAGCCGCCTTAGTGAATCACCTTCTGATAGTTTCAGCTAACGTGTCATCCTTGAAGAGTAACCCGATGTTTACAGTTTTCTTTTCCGCTTGATACAGCTGGTCCCTTTCACCTTGTTGTTGTACAGCTCTGTCTACGAACCTTTCCGGGTAGCCATTTTGTACGAATATTGTACGTGTGAAAGTCAATTCTTCAGCATTAGTCTCATCCATGTAAATTCTTACAGCCCTGTCCGTCAAACAGTTAGTTAGATTTCTTGTCAGGGCGAGTGGTACAAAACTGACGAAACGAATGTACTGACCATTCCACGTACCTTTTCCCCATGTTGCGCTTTGAACTGAGCCATAAGCGTGACGACGCAAACGTATGATTGTCGAGGAACAGTGATATTTGCTCTGCTCCACTATTGCTACCGGCTGGTTGGGACAAACATTATAAGAAGGTAGCTTACTGTTTCTGAAAATTATGTTTATCCTATTGTCTCTTTACATCAACAATAAGGGCTATCACTAAGCTCTGTCCCAAATACATTCGCCACGTTGGCTATGGGTTAATGATTACACTGTAACTGCCTTTGAGCAGTTGTTTGCCACAATAACAACACAAAAATTCAGTCACAATCAGTGGAGTAAAACTAAACGTTGGTATGCACAACCTTGCTGCTGTGGAAAGTCTCGATGTCGCTATACGAGTAATGCATGTGCAAAACCAATTTGCGAGTTCCAACATCACACAGTATTCTCTTTAAACTAACAACCAGTGGCTTAATTTGTCTTCCCTGGTCGCTGTACGTAATAAACCCCTTTGTGCTAGTACAAATGTCGTCGGCAGAAAAAGAACTAAGGAAACGCGAGCCTACAGCTTGGTCTGCCATTTGTTTAAGTTGGCTTTCTTGCGTCTGATACCACTCCGATAAACGAAGAGACGCCAGTTCCTAATGGACCCAGGGGTAATCCATCAAAATCTTAGTGCATTCACAAATGGAGTGCCGAATCTCTTCCAAGAATTAAGAAACCGGCCTACAGGCCACTAGTCTAATAAGGAACATTTATGTTTAAGCGTGCCAGAGTACGTTAGCCCACACTTTGCATCCGGTGACTTTCCTCAAACACAGTAGTCCGTAAAGCTATTTATGGACAGTAGAAGTAATCATTGATATTTTTTTCTACCATCATCTTTCCACCCTTCGACAACCTGAACGAGCTCCGAGACCCCTGTTCCCAGAAAAACCCATTTACATTAGACATCATAGAGATGTGCTGTAAGCAGGGAATGTGGGGGGCAGACTATCTGTTCTTTGTATGACAGTGTTGCATATCGGTCGGAAAATCGTCAAAGAAGGTGGCGTAGCTGGTTATGTGGACTGGAATCCAAAGACCGCTTACTGATATTCTATCTGGATGGTCTTGAGTTAGTCAGACCAAGGTGGTTAAAGTCAACTCAAAATTTATGGTGAGTTCAGTTTAGACCTGAACTTAAGAACAAGATTCTGTCATCACCATTCTAATATCCCAAGCGGTTAGTGTGATATGAACCAGCCTGAGAGGTGAATGTATTTTCAAGCGCTCATGCTAATGATGTATATTCGGAGAATTTTCCCAAGTAAATTTGCAGAATATTTAATGATCATATGCAGTGATTATTAAGAACCCAGTGGATCACTATTTCCATAATTGTAACTAAAAGCTCGGAGTTCACTTCGCGTTTTTGATTTGGAGTTAGTTAGTTCAACTATTTTGCTACAGAACATCTTTTCAGTACAGGACAGCAGATATAGCCTTGTATGACTCTCTGCACGGGGTATTATTTTCTGGTTATACTCATCCTTTAAAAATGAGGGAAGTTACTTATCCGGAGCTAGAATTCAGGGACCATCAACAAAAAAGTTTGCATCAACTCTCGTTGAGTAATTCAGAGATAGTAACGGAAACTTGATCAAAAAGTCCTGCGCATAATTGTGCTGAAAGGCGAGGGATTAAAAAGCTATCTCGTCTTGATTCTACTCCTACCAATGAGGTTGTCGTGATCGCCAATCACAGAAGATTTAAATTCATGTAGGTATATGAAACTAAAAAGCATACTATCCAAAATGTTATTCTGAACCCCTTCATAAGACGACTTTTGCAACGACGAAGACTGAAGACTGAAGACCTGATTGCACTTTCACAGTCAGCCTAGATCCTCAGCAATAGGTCGTGGTTAAAGAAATTACTGACGACGTCAATAACAATGCTTCGTTAATAATCCCCTGTCTAATGGCATTCGAAACGCTCAAGAAGTAGAGCCAAATATCTGATTACAATGGTATGTTCAGTATGAAAAGTACCACTGACAGCGTGGCTGCTGCGAGAAAAGCGCAGTTTTGCTTTCACTGCCGGTTCGGTAATATGCTGTAGGTGAATTTAAAGATCATTGACGAAGTCACAACACATACTAAGATTGGTAGCTCACAGCTACAGCCCTCTGGTGAATTCACCACTAGTGTTGTTGGATAGACAGTGAGAAAATGCATGGGACCGCTTATTATGAACACCTTTCAAAGATATAGAGGAAACAAATAAATTGCTCGGAATGATATTGTCACGATTCAGAAACCACTTAGACAGCCTACAAGTTCACAAGTAATCCGGTTTGGATTGGATACTGGTTGTTGTCTTGAAAAGCTGTGGTATAGAATCAGTGCAACTATTAACAATATATTTAATCAGTCTTTGTCGGCTGGCTGTTTACCGTAAAACTGTAGTCACATCTATCTTCCAGGGTGGGTGCATAAAAAAGCCAGAACTATATCGATCAGTCGCCTTTGGCGGCCTCTGAATTGATGGTAGGCTATTTAGATGTCTGTCTCCTGGCTTAGTTGCATACCTTGAACAGTGTGATTTCCGAAATTACTATCTTACACCATAAACCCTTTGATTTCTTATGGCTTTTGGACGTAGGTTGCGGGTGGACGTTGGACATTGATGTGATCCGTCTTGATTTTTCCAGTGCTTCGTACAGCATTAATCGCCTATTCCGCTAAAGAAACCTCATAATTGCGACCTCAGAAAGCAATTACCCAGATGGCTAGGGGATAATATAAACGAAACCAGGCTCAGTGCCAATAGTACTAAACAGTCATACGACTGGTTCTCTACCAGCAGTGTCGCTCCTATCTTTTGACCTCAGTTTTTGCTTTTTGGACTACCTAGCATCGTCGATTTATTGGTGTCACTTCACTTGGATGGCAGAAGTTTCTGGTCACTTCTGCAATGACGAGAAGACACGGAAACTTCACGGAGCTTTATAAACTGACAACCGTTGTACACATCTTGTAGTTCAATATCAACAACCCTAAGAACCGGAACAGTCACATTTAAGATGAGACCCAGTTAGGAAAATTCAGGGTCTTGGGTGGATTTGAACCACCAATAGAAACACCATTCCTCAACGCTGCAAGCGGTCTACCGTTTGAGCTAGGAAACCGCGCCAGGAGCTCTGAAATTTTTCATCTGGACTGCATAACCCATCCGTCCCACTGTCTCTTATGGAATCCACCAAATGATCCAAGGGATCCACTGCCACAGTAGGATGGGCATGGTGTTTCTGTTACCGGTTCAAATCCAGCTGAAGCCCCGACATTCCACAGTTGGGTCTCCTCTAAAATCGTAAATCTGCCAAACTAATTATTAATAATACAATTCACAGTCAAGTTGTTTTGAGTGCTATCTTGTTTACACTAAACTACTAATATCCGTACGCGGATAATATCAGTAACTTGGTGACAAAAACTGAGTCTGTCTACTGTTGGTGCAACAGTGTGTAGTGGCATACAAACCACTGCTGAGCAGTCCTCACATGCATGCACTCGCAGTGGCCTCAAACAACTCTTCACAGTTCGCCACCACCACTGCACTCAAAGTCATCCGCATGCACATCCACCTTTATCTCGGAAATTAGTCTATGACCCGTGATTCAATCCAGCGTATTTATCAGGGCTTGTAAGACGATGAGACCACCCGCACATATGAACAAAACTTTCCTAGGTATCTAGCACAGCGTTGAGCAAAACACTGCAACTATTGAAGAAAATTCGTAAAACCCACCACCCTGAGATAATTCCTACTATGTTCACCCCCATAAATCGCTCACAACGGTAAAGGGGAATGCAGTCCTTATATTCAAACTGACTTGACGCTAACTGAAAGGATTGAGAGACAAGGCACTCAACGAATTATGAATTTCAGAAAGTTGTGTTGCCCGCAGCGATTACCGCGAAACGAAGATGAATGTCCGAGGGGTCACTTGCTGAAACCGGATTATGGAGGGGATTGTTAACTATGTAAATAGTACCATTTTATGGTTACAGTTTGCTCATTTTGGAGCACACTGCCAAACTGTATTTTCACAATTGAATCGGCTGAAAGTTCTAAACATTTTCTGGATCGGAAGCTACGTGGAAATCAATCTGCACCCCAAGCTTCAAAGCCACCCTCCTTGTTCACTTCCGGAGGTCACTAAATATGCATATCTGGCGGTTGATTGTTTCACTGCGCTCCAATGTCTGTTAACATTATGTTTGCACACCAGCACAGTTTAATGTTCATTTATTCGCATTTGTTTTCTTTTAACTTACGACTGTAAAGCATTCAAGAAACATGGTCCCAACTAATATTGATTCCGGGTATTTTTGCTCTTTTTTAACGGTCTACGAATCCAGGATCTTATCATGTAAGCCAGTCGCTTTTTAGCAAAAAATGCACATGCATTTCGTAGGGCTTTTTTTGAAGTTGTCACCTGCCAATTGACTAGGTTCCTCAACCACTGATGTTCTCGACGAACCTCTACTCTTTTTACCGACAGAAACAACAGCGGGTTAAAATTGACGAAAATGTTAGCGTTCGACTTGCGTGTCTTTGGTTGATGTATCTAAAGTGTGCTTTTATACTTCGTCAATTACCACGTCAACTGTGTACTAATTAGACGCGCGAGTTCGTTTTTAATTGGCCACTGGTCAGTTCAAACACTCACTTCTCTTGTGCATACATGTCCATTTGTGAATGCTATGATAATAAGAGCAATGGACTAATGTTCAGGTGAGCAATGTCCAGAGTTTTAGTTAGAACTTTTCGTTAATTACTTTAGTTTTCATAGAAGATTGTTAAGAATTGCAAAATTGTCTATCACTTCAAAATTTCCGAAGCTGCTTTGGCCAAAAATGAACTTCTCAAGTGAAGTGTATTTCCAACTGTCAGAGTAGAATAATTGTGACAGACCTCTAAATCACGCTTCATAGAGTTGCACTTTCTAAATTTTCACAGGTTAAGTTGTATTAAAGTAAAAACCACCAGAAACTATCCTCTGCAGTTATTTTGTAAAAAGCGACTATAAATATTTATCCCGTTGGGGTTGGAAAACGTCGAAAGCCAGGAATATTGATCCGGTTGTTCCTGTGTTGTTCAGAACCTACTGAAACATCTCATATATGGACATGTCCAAAAAATCTTACGAAAAGGAATCTGGCAAGATTTATGAAACGAAACTGTCAGTCACACATGGGCTGATCAACAGTGCAATCAAAATTAATGGCACTTTGGTCAAAATGGGAAGTACTGATCTTAATTTATAGAAACGCGAAACACAGTTTTACTTAATACCCCCATCTGTGAAAAAAAAGATGTATTGCAATCTGTTAACAATTCGTTCACTTTTATCAGTCGCACGCAAAAAAAACGCAGGTTATATAAGACGAACAAATATTCAAACAAAGTATTACTTCGTCAATAACGCGGCAACCCGATGAATTGCTTCAACCACTTCTGTATACATAGCGCTGGCCGGTTAGTTCTGATCTACATAAATGCGTTAAAGACCACTAGCCTCGAGTTCTGATTGCACAACAATACTCTGAATGGTCTAAGTGGATCAAACTAATGATGATGTTTTGGGCTGTTCAAACTGGCCCATTACTGCTGTCCACCCTGCCTTGTGTCTTTATGAATTTTATAAGATATCCGTTTGCCAGTAATGTTCGCCTCAACTTAACTTATTCTGCCTGCAGCTTATCAGCGGATGCAAATCCGTCTGGCCCTATAAAATGGGGTCCTGACTAAACCAAGCATGTACGTCAATAGGGCGAAGCTGGGGAACTAGAGATATTGCTCGACCCACGTTGCTTTACGATGGACTGACCTCTGTAACGTCCCAAACACAAGCATGGCGTTGAATACATCCAGAAAAACTAAGCTACCATTTGATTCATTTTCGTGAGACAAAGACAGGTTATAATGGATAGGGTTAAGAAGGTTGAAAAACATGTCGAAATGATCGGTATTTTTAACACGTCAAAACACTTTGAATATACTGTTTGTACACTGCGGATTTAGCGGTATTATTGATGAACTGCCGTTCTATCATTCTAAAGAAGACACCGGCTAATGTTAGGCTACTCCATCTATTTGTCTATAAGAAAGATGGTCAAAAGTTAACTGCTGTTTTCGGTACACCATAAGATGAGATACTTGATATATTCAAGTGGGATGCTTGTATCACAGTTCTGACCAGAAATATGATTTAAACACTTAACTATCTCACGAACAGGAACATTTATGAAAAGAAGATCAACATTATTCGAACACATAGCTTAATAACTCACCCATATGCCTTCTAAGGTTTCTGCTATTTCAACATAATCCTTTAGGCAATGAGATGGATAACGGTGTGCGGAGGTGATCCAGAATTTCGACTGGCTATCAAGTGACTCTATGTTATACTGGACTTTTCATATACAAAATTGGTCTCATAGGTGCCTCCTTCCTTGTGTATTTTTGGTGCACCCCTGATTCATGTTATTTCTTTGTCAGATGGCTTCATGTGCCTAAATTTATTTCCAGAGATATGACCGTGCAACAGCAGTATCTGCAGTTGTCTCTTCATTTGTTTACCCAGCAGTATATTATTTTCACTAGTTTTATGCTCCTGAAACCTTCGTTAGTCATTCAGACTGTTCATTTTCGTCACATTGTTTTGGGTAACAAAACCAGTGACTTTGTCCGGATTTAGAAGCATTAAGTTCTAAGTTTCTCCCAATTCTGTCATGACTTGATGGTGTTCTCGTTTAAAACAACCTGCTTTTATATTTCATTGAGAATTTAATTTCCATTGGCATCGTTTCATAAACAGAAATTTTTGGTTGCTTCAACTTGAACATTACTCGCAAGTGATTGCAGCTTCCACACTCCTACTGGCATTTCAGACAACCCTTTTTGAGAAGAGGGGCCGGACACACGTTCATTTCTATCACAGGCAATAAGTAGTTAACATTTTTGCCACGGTCAGAAGTTGAACGCCGGCCACGTTTTAATGAGGTCACCTTGTTGATCACAGTGCCAATGACCCCATACAGGGGCATGCTAGAATTGTCACGTACCTTCAGCCACATTAGTTTGTAAGTAACATTTAAACTGTCCGGTCGCTTCGAGAGGAGACACGGCATTTATTCCGTTACATCTAATTGACAACCTAATTATTAAGGTATGTCCTGAGATCGCACTCACAGGATATGTGCTGTTACGGAATGCCAACAAAGGCCAAACTCTAGTTCAGCGCCTCATGTGGAATCAGGCTGACAGCAATTTCTACGGTAATCTACATTGTGCGCGCAATTGCAAGCAATCTTCGTCACATCAAACGAAACTGCCTACTGCGCATCAGTGCAAAGTAAACATGTGAAATAAGATTGAAGTCAGTCATAATACAACTCATATTAGCATACAGAACATGGTTCATCATTTCCTGGTTTTGTCTTCTTAAGAATGTGAACTGAGACAACCAGTTGGTCAGATACTTGGGATTTTAGAACACTCTGGAGTTTATTAGGCTTTCAAGTCGTTTTTGAATCCTTTTTATCGCTTATTTAATGCTCTGTAGAACCCCTAGAGCACCGTATGTAATACGAACAGCAGAAATCTGTCACCGCGTTTTGTAGAAAGCAAAACGCCTCTCAGACATCGGAGTCGATTTCTTCTCTTCACAGTTTCTGTGCGTGGACATGAAATCTTTTCCAAAATCGGCAGACACCATCAGGTTTTGGAAGAGATCCAAGAAGCAGCTTATAAATTAGGTAATAGCTTTATTCCTGAGCAAGTGTTGTTTGGTTAAATTTCATCGGGGAGAAGCCGCAAAACCGGTAGTGTGTTTCTGGTAAATCTTGATACTATCCATGTAACAAAGCATCTGCTGCGTCTGGCGTGTTGTTTCTTTCGCTGGATAGAATCCAGCTCAAGTCCAGAACTTCCGTAATTGGTTCTCTTCTAAAACATGTAATATGTTTGTAACTGATGATTATACCTGACTTTGGAATCTGTTTGGTCAGTAAGACTGCATTTTACTGTGGAATGCGAGTGATGTATCGATTTCCGTGGAAAGACTGTTCAAAGACAAATAACTTAACTGATGCTACTAACTAAGACCTCCCAGATGTCAAGAGTTGGAGACAACAGTGTACGATCTTCCACGAAGACGTTGAACAACGCTTAGCAATAAACCAACGATCCCAAATGGTCAAAACAAGATTGGTTTACAATGCCACGGTGCTATTGAACAAATGATCAAAGTTAATAAGTAGACAACCTCAACGGTTTCGATCGACAGATTGTTTCCGGAAGATAATTACAATTTGATGCCAAATAGGCTAAAGATTAACTATAAGCACATAATATGACATTCCTACCCAACAGAGTTCTTTCGAGCAGTCAACAGGTTCAAAAACGATAGGGAGGAGCCGAGCTCCAAAATGTGATGCACGCACCACTCAAGCAAAGTACAAAAAGCGACAAGTGGCTGTTCGCACAACTGTCAATTGACGCGATAAAACAAAACATCTAGGTCAAGGCCAATTAAGGGCCAGAAACAGGGGCGGTGGAATATACAGGGATAAACGTTTTGGGGGAATTGGGTTGGGTTGGATTTTCACACGACTGTGACTTCGAAATTCGATACAAACAGTGTTGACGATAATTTATTACTGCACTAAACGATGCAATGGTAAGCAAGGTATAAGCAGCAAACTTTAAACGAGATTCTTAATGGAAACCTCAACTGTAAAGTACGCTACATGCTACGTGGTGTCAAACAAATACTGTATAGTGTAATCAACGTAATCCAAAATATTACAGGTGTCTGACTGAAAACCGTGTCAGTATATAAAATGAGGGACGTAATAGGGATAAGTTAACCGCCGCAAAAAACAAAACCAAAGTGAGTTTACAAGAGAATCAGTTATCCACGGGATAACAGAACGATTTTGTAGGCTAAGCGGAACCGGTAAATGTAGCTAGGGGTTAGCAAGACTATCATCGGAAATACCAAAAATAAAGTCCTCTTGCAATCGGAAGAACGTGACAAAAATAGTGAACACAAAATTACAGTTCACGACCGAGCGGATAAAATATTTTGGACATGTATAACACATGATTGAAGTAACGTCAGTTGCAAGACGTAAAGCAAGACATCAAAAAAGGGGCTGTCGTCCTTGTTAACCGTATATGATATTCTGTCAGCATTGATGAGGATTTATAATGAAAGGAGCAGATGATGAATGAAATTGCAAAGTGGGAAGAAATTGTGGAGCGCGTTACAACTTGGACTTAAACAGTCAGAATTCTGTCAGTCAACAAACCTTGATCAGACAAACAGAGCGCATTGCACCAAACTAAAATTGTCAACAAACTACAATAATCATAATTAACTCTGTAAGGATCAGCTCAGAATTCATTCCGCTGATAAGTTTTAATGTTGTCTGGATCCAAACTCATCACGTTTTCCTGATTATTGTAACGATGTGACCAAATATAGATCGGTTAACAAAGAATTTGATGGATGATTTGTGAAGGCTAAACCATGAGTTTTATGAAGTTAACGAGTTACTCAGCGAAACGAGACTTTCTGTACTACGGGGAAGTTTCATTGGACACGTCTCTGTTAATGTTTTGTAAGTTTGTGGAGAAATGAATGAAGTGTTCTGGTTTGCAAATTTTATCACTGAAACTCAACTGAGAATGTGCTTCGGAATACCATTTTCAAGCAGGTTAGCTTACAAGATTTCCCTCTCTGAGTATGCACACATAAAATTAGGTTACTATGTGGCCACCACCTGAACGTTAGACTTAGACAGCTTTTGGCAGCTACCGCTGGGTACCTGCTGCGACTGAGTTCCCACTGCTTCGCGTGGTCAAGGTACTTTTAATCAGTCGCCTGTCCACACTTGTTCCTTCTCCTAATCTTTGGAAGTCTGACCACCTCGGATCAATAGGTTTTTGCCTTCTGACTGGTGAACTACCAGATTGATCACGTTTGCGGGTTCGAATAAAGTGAACGTAACTTATAGTTGATGAGAACTAACGCATTCCCACAAATATTTATGTTATCCCCTTTCGTAAAGAATTACTATAGTCGAGTATCCTGACCGCGTTTTCACGGGGCCACCGTGTTTACCACTGCGCCACTGACCTCGTATTAGACATAGTTGAACCATCATATGTGAACGCTGAGCAACAATGGATTATGGGCAACACACAAACTACCCGATCGTCTCGATAGGAGACAGTAAGTATCCTGTAAACTGCAGTAGATGATCTCAAGACTAGAACTTCTTTCCAAGTTGAAATTTTGGAAATCATCAAATTTCTAAAGAATAGTTTGATTACTGGTGAGTAATTGGAGATTTTGCCCTTTTGGCTCTGATCAGCACGACAAATTCGTTTCGGTTCCGCACGCCCTCACATAAACCAATGTATGTTGTCACGGTTAGCGTTCTGATTGCGTGCCTCGGGTCGAGTTGTAGTGAAAATTTTCGTAGACTGCAATCACGTAACTATTTGTATTAAGAGACATAATGTGAATAACAGTTTCACCAGGATAGCATAATTACCGCTGAATTTTATATGATTAAAGTGAGAGAATGCTTCAACGGCTGATATCTTTTCGCGGCCAGCCGACCACCAACAGTAACTAAGCCAAATCGGTCCTGACACGGCACAATGATTTAAGCGATAGGTTCACTGTTGTATAAAGTGATGACCCTTTGTGGGTGTTGAAAAATGGAACTTTTAAACGTTCAGGAGCCACGTGCTACGCAGTTCAAGGTGATGGGGTCCCAAACATTTATGGTGAACGATATGGATAGATTCACGAAGTGACCTGGTAATATGTGACCGAAGTATCGCAGAATTGGAGTATTTCCCCTCCGTTACCTCAGATAGCTGGAACACATTCATAGCTCACGCAGATTCTATTGTAACGTTCAGTTGAGGGTAGGGTAGTAAGTTTGGCATTTTGCATGGATGGCGTATATAGACTTCTGTACCTAGATGGAAAATTCTGTTGATTACCCTCTCAACTTTTGTGCGTTTCGTTCTAATCACGATTCTCTTTATAATTCATACAACCCCCTCAGCCCATCTTTTGGCGACCTTCCATGTTTCTGCGATTCGATGATGTTTTTGCTGCATTCAATATATTTTGTTAGTCTTTTTGCACCAAACTGTGGATTTAGTACCCCATCGCGTGAAAGCCAGTCGTCATGCCCTCCTTTTCACAATTGCGGCCGTTTTATTGTGTTGTACTTGCGTGTTTAATTCGCACGCATGCAGCGTCAAAAGACTGACTTGCTGGTTCAACGTTTGTTCGTTAGCTTTCGGACGCGGAAAGTTTAGGCATTTCGCAACACGTTTCTCGTTGTTAACAGTACAGTAGTGACCGACTCAAATTGTCTTGACTTTCGGGATCTGGTTTGTTAGCACGATAATCAACTTTATTGATAACACCGCTATATCGATTGCATCTGATTGCTTCTATCTTAGCGTCAAGTAGCTTTTAAGATAGAAAGTGTCAATGGAGTAACCTTTGGGATAAATTTGACAACATACAAAGTCGTGATCTCACAACATACATCATCTGAATCAATCTTCATGTATCTTTATGCACGTTGTCACGATGTGTAACTGACATGAGAATTCGATTCAGAGATCCTGTTTGTTTATTATTGTTTGGTACCATCATGCCACATTTGTGCACTCACCGTGCGTGTGTTAATGTATTACCACGAAATGAAAAATGGATTGTTTGATGAATCTTGGAAATCTCGTATCATCGGTAAAATAGCTTGATTCAAGCAAACACATACAAAAGCACACAAGTTCATCTCAACGAACGGTAAATGCCCAATGAACAAACTTTCACGTTCTAAATGATCATAATTCTTTCAGCTAGTCACACAGGTTGACGGGACTGACCTGAGTGAGTGACGCACATAAGTATGCCATGTGGATGCCACTTGGGTCATTTATCAAATTAAGTAACTTAATGACACCCTGCAGATTTAGCTGACTCTTGACACAATCGCTGGAGGCCGTATCTCTTTTCGTTCTCACTGAATCTGGGCATTGAACGAACCTTTTGCCCGTTAACGTCATATCAGCTTTATAAAAAGAAATATCCTAAACTTGGTATACCAAGTGAACGCGTTCAGCTTATGTGACAAATAAGACAATCGTATAGATTGGTTGACAGTGAACGATGGCTGTTCAACCACATTCCCACAGGGGAAAATCGACCGTGGTAAGCCTCGTTTTCTTACAATCATGAGCTGGGAAAAACCGTTACCAGACGGTCTGATATTACTGATGAGTAGTCGGGGATTTTGGTTAATTTCGCGTTGAACATCTCCCACAATGTATCGCAGCTGTCGCATCCCCATAGACTTTCCAGTCGGCACCTTTCGAACAACAGAAGCACTAGACTCGAGTTTCGCTCTCATTAGAGCTCGTCATATCATCGCCAAGGCCTGGATATAAACCACGGACAAGCTGTTCCTGAGGCGACCGTGTTTACCACTATGCAATTCACCTCACGTTAGGCACGACCGAATTATAATTCGTGGACGCTCAATCACTTTCGCTTGTGTGTAATGATCAGTTTGCCCGATTGTCTTGAAATAGAGACACAGTTACTGTCTGTTAACTCCAGTCAATAACCCCACGATTAGGACTTTCTAGACAGGTCGAACTCACCGATCTCAATAAACCTGCTAGGTTCAAATCCCGGCAGTGGCGATGATATGCACTACTGGCGAGCTCCAATGAGAGCGAAACTCGAGTCTAGTGCTTCTGTTGTTCGAAAGGGGCCGACTGGAAAGTCTATGGGGATGCGACAGCTGCGATCAATTGCGGGTGATGTTCAACTTGAAATAGTCCGATATATTTACATCACTTGGACTAATGTAATTGTCAGTGACACGGACCTATATCAAGCCCACCCACCCGTGCTGCCAGGCAAGGGGTTTCGACCCGTTCGGGAGTGAATTTGTCAGAAACGGATACACGAAGGCAACGGTTCACTAACGTTATCAAAGTGTGACACCAGCCACAAATTGAACCGATTGCCCACAGAGACCTGCTGCTACCAGGCCGACTCTTTAGGGACCTGACGACCTGTGTGCGAGTCGGTGAGCCGTTGCGTGCTGACAACTATTTGACGACGTAGATCTGTCAGTGTTCATAAGTTTTTGTTTGTCAGCCAACCGCTTAGATTGAAATCGGTTCCAAGGATAGGTGGCCCAATGTATTTTACTGAGACTGACAAACGAACAATAAAGATGAGTTTTGTTCACAGTTTGGACATTTTTTAAACGATATTTGCGAACATATTAATTTGTCCGGAAATAAATGCTGTTATCTCCAAGTGCATCACATCTGTGAAAAAATTCAATTATAGATTTTTTACTGAGAATTATTAAAAATTAGTGGGTAAAATAGGTACTTAAAACAGCCAGTACTGTCGATGAGTCAGTAATGACTGTTGATGGGTGGTACTGATTCAGACCTGATGTTTAGATTCAACTAATGCGGCTCAAAACACGTTTGAGGCGTCGTTGCTCGTCGACACTGGCCGCATCAGCCTTTCTTGGAAGAGCCCAAATCATGCCTTTGTCCCGTTACTGAAAAAGGAACTAATCGATTCACTCAAACAGTTGAAGGAGAGCATTGATATGATTACATTTCATTTAATCAGGGGTAATAGTACTGTCCTGATGAATAAAGCTGATCAAGGATAGAGATTGTACGAGGTTCTTTCCGATCCTACCAAGTTTGAGCGGATTCGCCTCCTGAAAACAATCAAAACTGACCGGAAAGTCATCCAAGAAACATGTTTTGTTAAAGAGTGAGCCGATCGACGAAATGACGTGAAAACCACTTAAACCCGTAGGCTAAACAACACCACAATCATGCAGTTACGGAAACTATGTAAAAATGGTGTACCACTAGGACCCATTCTCTTCATGGTCGTCACCTCAACAACGACTAACTAACCGGTTGGGAATGTTGCTGAAACCGATCGAGAAGATTTTCGACTTTTGCTCACTGTTGAACCAAAACATTCATGCAAAAACCACTGGCATAATGTAAGTGCTTCTATGACAGTTCGATGTAAATTGAGTTTATGAGGCCAGTGGTTCACACAATACGTAAACTGTGTAGTGTAGATTATGAAGAGTCAGAGTGTGTGTTGCTGTGAAACAACTTCAAAGATAACAGATAAAGAAATCCTCGAAACTTCGTATTACACATAAGGCATCTTTCGACGTAGCTAAGATGAAAGTTTTATTGCTGATGAAATGGGCAACATGCTCATCAGACTGCTGAGTTCTGCAATACGACGCGGTTATCACTCATACGTACTTGTCATCATTTACACCACACCTCAGATCCCAACGCCACCGGTTAAAGCTACATTGTCACTCTAAACCTAAGCAAACTGTGTATACCAGTTCGGATGTGGGCTTCCGTGTCAACAGAACGCAGAGACAATTACACTGTCGAATGACCAATCGCGTTGGGAAATAGGTTGAACACAAGATAGGTCAGAGTGTTACGTCGATTACACAATCACCACGAAAACGACAATCACTTTTATCGATTGCCCAAAGTTTTTGAATGTACCTTATCGCGTGAATGCAATCGCAACGTCTGGAACCTTTTACGGGTCTTGCAATGAATAATTACTACCTTTCGTGTAGACCCCTCGTAGCAAAACGATGCACCCCGGTCTCTGTAAGCAGTGCGATTCGATTGTGAGTTTATTATTGCCCTGGCGGCGAACTCTAAGTGCAGTAATGTATGTGTTTCCAGAGTAATTTTAATCGTATGTATGCGACTTTCTTCTTTATCTTATTGGTGAACAGTTTGATACTGTTAAACAAACAGTATGTGCCTGTAAAAATGCAATGTAATCTTGACGGATGCATCGTACAGTCTTACGTTGGATTCTGTCGCCAGGTTTGAATTTGGAACGTACTGTATGAGATTACTGTTCTACTTGTAAAGCCACAAAAGTTTCATGACAGAGTCAACGTTTGCTTGTCGTAAAATTTTTCTTATTTGCCTGTTCAAATTAATTTCATGCAACATTGATTTTTCAATCAAATCAATAGAACTTTAGCCATTCGTTTGTCAACATTATTGTAAGCGGATGGCGCACACTTACGTAAACATTCAATCAAGGTTGCTGCGTGAGGCAATTTGAAGCGGTTACAACACTGTTGAACATTTTGAACAAACTAAGAATGACAACTATGAACAAGACAACAAGGTGGCCGGTAATAGAATTCAAAATTCCCAACTCAACACTAAAGTTCTCAAAGTTTTAGTCAATAACATGAATGTTAAAGGAAATTAATGTAATGAGAAGGCAAGCTTTAATGGCTCTGAAGAGAGTCGTGATATTCTTCATCAGAAGCAATTTCACAGATTTCTTCCAGTAAGTTCTAGGCACTGAGTTTGTCACACGCTGATGTGGAATAGTCTCTCTTGAACTGATTGGTACATACCGTTTAGTAAAGCTTGAACTACTTCTCCGATGTTCCTAAAAAAATGTACTTCTCTTAAAGCATCAACTGGACCCCATTGTTTCATTGGGATGCAAAACGTTCCTGTTCCTGCCGAATGCCATATCAGTGAATGGCAGCCACCGGGAACATCCAACTGGAACCTTCTTTCATATAAATAAAAGAGATCAGACGAAATTTTGATACCAGAACGTGTACCAGTTTGCGCAATTATCAAAAAGTTGACTTCTCTATCTAACAAAACTGAAACAGGTACTAACCAATGAATGGAATGATATCTCATTTTTCACCAGATGTCTCGTGAGTAACATAAGGAAAGCTGGAGGTTGCCATTGGTGTCACTTTAACAGTGTCCAGGAAGTGAGCAGGGAATACCAAATCTTCTCATTTACTAGATGACAATTCATAACTGGTATATTAGACTTATTCACCTGAATGTTTCTTGACTTGCTAAGCAATTTGTAATTATTTTCTCTTCCAACTGTAGACAAAAAACTATTCTAGTGACATATTTTGCCTTTATGTGATTGTTGAAATTCATTAAGACGGCAAGAAGACATACATTGCGAGATGCAAGCATTTCGTTTATTCTCATCAGTCGAATACATAAAACATTCATTTATATAGGTTAAACGCATGGTGACAAAATAGTGAAATGAACGAACATCAACATGGGAGTAGTCTGGGTTCACTGCCACGGTAACGAAATTGATTATGTATTCGACTGATGAGAATAAACGAAATGCTTGCATCTCGCAATGTATGTCTTTTTGCCGTCTTAATGAACTGGATAAAGGGAACTCAATGTTGAAATTCAGTTTAAACTAGATGTATTACTTTGGTCAATTTAGCGTGAAAACATTTCGTTCTGCAATATGCATATTCTGTCATACCCAATATTAACTGACCTCTACCACTTAGAAATCATAGAAACGGATTTGCTGCAGAGGATACATTGAGATATGTCTGACATGGATTTTTGCTCATTTCAAGTAGATCAATGTTGATCCGGTTACAAATGCTAGTTTAGAGCAGCGGGCAGTATACACCATCAATGGTTGTGTTGTTTTCTCAATGATCACCATTCAGCGGCTGGGGTAACATTCGGGTTGGACAGACACAATAGCAGTAATGGTCATACCCAGGCACTTGTCTATTCGTACAGGCAAATACTTGGGACTCCACGGCACCAGTCCTGTGTTGTGCTTGCTACCAAACTGGAAGAAACCCTGAATTTATAAGCGATTCGTAGATCAAAATCTGTTGATCTCACTTTTCTTGGCCAGATTTTATCACGAAGTTTTGTTTGGTAAACCTAGTAGATGTATTTATGTGCATGACATCTATCACGATAAAGCTTTTTTGTGAATTTTTGCTTTGATTCAGCAGAAGGTTTAACGGAGATATTCGCCCAGTTCAATCGCCTTCGTTTTAGGGGTTACATCTATGAAAATAGCAGAAAATCTGAGGTGAGACCACATTTCTCTAATTTTACTATTAGGGCTGAAAGAAATGAACGGCAAATCACACAGAAGTATTGGCAACAGTTCATTCTACTATTTTGTACTCTGGTCACATTCCGCCCTCAGAACATTGTATAAGTGACAAGACCACATTGTGATTTTTCCTGAAATGGACCAAGGCAATTTCAGCCTGCACTGTCTTTTTGATTTGGATTCTGGATGGTTTACTGCTTCAATGCGAATACCTTTCACACAATACTTCGTACATGGCAAATAGGTTGTTTGAATGGGACAGACTTAAATTCAGGAGAATTATCAAAAACTACTCAGTAAGTAGTGATGGTTTCTTGTTTTATTTTTAAGAAGAATATCTGATAGTCACATAACTCTTAGTTCATTTTAATGACCGAATTGATTACGCTCATAACTGATCGTCTTCTCACTTATTTTTAGCACATACTGTCATCCTGCATGATTATCCACTCAACTCTGAATGAAGTCCTACTCTTATACGACCAGTGTAATCTGGAAGATAACGCTTCGCTTTTTCTTCACACTAAGACATTTTGATCGAGTGGTGTATGTTGTGCATGGCGTACCTTCTTTCTAGCTTTAATGCCTTAGATAGCTAATTACAGCTACCATTGCAAGGAGAAACCCAAAGAACTACGAAATATTTTTGACCTAGGCACTATCAAGGGAAAATGAAGTTTCCAAAAGAGCAGAAAGGGCATACAGGTATCCACCCCCGACTGAACCTAGTGTATCTTCATTTCGACCTCCGAATAAATTACTAAACTGCATAATTTTGTTTGTGGATGGTTTTCGCACATTACCGTACCAAGTTAAGCAAAGATGTGTGTCCGAATAACCTATCTGATTTGCGGCTTATTCAACAGCAGTTTTGTTGCACGAACTAAACCAAACCAGTGCTCATCAGGTAACCGAGAAGACTTCAAGAGTGGTCAAAGGAGTTAAAACATTTCTCACTTGAATTTAAGTGCTTGAGGTTGTTCACTCAGAAGATTCTGTTCAACTAGAAACCTTAGTGAAACACACCGAATATGACCCACTTTGATTCACTACAACCCAGTGAACTAGCTGGATACCACTTTCAAACTATCAAATTTAATCTCATAGTGTTAATCTCAGGATGGCTGAATGTCCGGACAAAACAAATCAAGCAACGTTGTTCTCTAATTCATGAAATCCCGGAAACTTCGTTGTTTATTGTTTTGCTTTTTAGTCCATAGTACCTAATGACAGTAAGAACAGTATTTACGAGTCCTGTTACTTATCTCCGGTGTATATTCCTTTGAGTGTTTAATTAGGTAAGGTGGTCTGTTACGAATATGATTGCGCCGGATAGTTCCATAGGTCTTGCTGGTTGCAAGATAGAGCAATTGATCTGTTCTGTAATCGTTGAATTACTTGTGAACAGTCTGGATCAGTCAGATCAAGTAGTTTGTGTAATTTGTCCGACCATTAACAGGGGACGATGGTTTTTATTCCGCAAAATTTTAGCTACGTTCAGTACATTCCACTTGGTGGTGCCCAACTAATGACTTCAAATATCTACGATAGACCAATGTTACAACAGAAACCATAAAATTACAGGTTTGTTGTAACCAAATGAAGTTGGTCAACATTGACTTATCAGTTTGAAGTGTTTAATGATCTCTGTAGAGTACGATGTACCTATATTTTCGTCAATTTCCCTACTGAATTTACCTGTTGACCAAACACAAGTCTCTCAAATCAATCTTTCCGACCATATTACGAATAAACTTACAATTTGGCCCGATCATAAGTGCACAAGCAGTTGTCTTCTAAAGGATGCTGTCGCAAATAAAGAAGCCACATCGAAATGATACAACAAGCATGCTGGTTTTCAGTTATTCTCCACCAGGTTAGGTACATTTAAGCGATATTGCAATTTTACAGTGACGCCAATTATAGGATTAACAGAAGTATGGGTTCATGGAGCGGGACAGGTCGATGCGAACTGCCACTTAAGACGTAACTCAAACTGCGGCCTATCTCGCCTTTAGGATGTAGAAATATACTATTTTAGTTCCGAAGCCTGTGACTAGTAATTCTGGGAGCACTGGAGTGCAGACAGATCCAGTGACATATGTTCGACAAATTAGTGCTGTCGACTCGTTGACTTTTACACGGTGGATTGCACGGAGTACTCTAATTATATCGCGTGAACGAGTTGAATGAACAAAACAAAAGAGAGTGGTAAAATTAGTCATTTTGCTGTTTCGTTGTTGCTTAAAACGATTGGAATTACCTTAGATAAACTGTATCCTGCCGTTGATCTTTGTGTCATTTTTACGACTTCCATAAAAGTATGGAGTAATAAAAAGTATCTCAATGGCAGTATAAAGTAGACCCTTCGATAAACGTGAATCACATTATCCAGACTTGAAGTGCAATGATAAACTCTGTCAACTAATAGGAGATTTTAGTTGGTATAAAACGGACAGCACTATTAACTGACTCTAACATTTACTTTCCAACAAACTTTCCAGTCACCTGTTTTCCAGAAGAAAAAGCATTATACAAGAGTTCCACTCATATGAAATACTTCATGTGTTCCTTTGAAAATTTGGGAAACGTAAAAGCTCAGATGAGGTCCATATTGATCTCGTAAGTCGCCAGAAAGATGCACAATTGCATAATCACGGTTTACAATTTAAACTGTCAACGAAACAGCAAAATCTGAATTAAATATATGGATAACAGCGTTTGAAGCTCTACGGAGTTAGTTTATCACCAATAGTTTGGCACATCATGAAATATGCTAATGAGGTGACGCAGTTGAAATTCGCTAGGGTCAAATCTCAGTAGATTGTTCAAAATGCAAATGAACAGAAATGGCATAAAATCCAACAGTTTTAAAATTATTAACTTCCTGGAGGAACGAATTTTAAAACGATGCAAAACTTTTCTATTGTATGTCATATTTTGATTAACACGAACATTACAGTTAAATTGTAATCTCTTCAGCCACTGTCTATTGTTTAGAGGTTATGGATTCTCATAAACCTCTACTAGCTTGCTTTCAAGCAAGAAAGAGTAGACAGCTCCTGTTCTTCATTCATAAATGGTAAAACCTACCTCCGTGCAGAGACAACCCATTTTGCGGATTCACTGTAATGTAAATTACGCAATTTTAAAGGATAACAATGCGACTGAAAACGATCTCAAAATCATTATGTCAGCTACTTAATGCCAGCTATATCGGTAAGGCTATCGAACCCAATGTGTTTCGTGGTAAATAACAGGCAGACATTAAAAACACCTGTAAGTCTAAATAACTAACAAACGACCTTGACATTAATAGTCAGAATTATTTCCAAATTGCTTTTTTTTAACCAGGTAAACTAGGTATAACTTCTAAAAAGAATGCTCAAAGAATGCGCAGCTGACGTCAAAATTTGGAGATTTTACCTTTTTTCATGACTAATTACGTCAATCTGGATAATTTGATTTCCTTTGCCATTTCATATTTCAAATGAAGAACTTTTCCAAACAATGTGACTAACCATTTTAATTCTATCCAGCTGAAATTGTGTTTCCGAATTCTGTTATTCGAATCATTTAGACAGAAGGTTATATCACGTTGCTCTGAATGTTTATGGTCGTCGCACAACCGCAATGTAGAATACTTCACAGCCACCTTGTTCAACAAATGCCATCCACTTTTCCGTTCTAGGTTGCATTTACGATATATTTCAACCAAACGAAATGCTAAAAAATGGAAGATTTTTTAATAGTCCATATTTTCTGGTTGTAGAAAATCAATTTAACTATGATATACGTTGCTAAAGGTAGTGAAAGACTAAAACAACGTGGCTTGCGTCACTGCGAGAAAACCTCTAGAATTTGACCATCCAGAATCAAATTACTGAGATTAAAGACCACCAAAAGTTTACAAGGATGAGTGGTCATTTCGTTTGATTTTTCACCGCTTGAGTCTTGGTAGACTATGTTGATACATGGTTTGCCAACACCATTGAAACGCTTAAGGGGGAATATGTCGATAGGTTTTTCAAAATATCCCTTGGGTTGGTTAAGTTTACGTGATAACTGATTGTGTCAAATAGAATAATGGCATCCTTGGTGGTGGGCTCGGTGTTTACGAACGTGCAACATGTGGAACTGATGGGATATATCCGTGGCGGTGTTAGCTCCGGAAGCTCAACAGTCGGCTTATCAGAATCTATACCTCCTTTGCTAATAAGTATTTGCATACAAAAGGAGTAGTTTTGGAAGAATGCTGTTGATATGATATAATATTTATGCCGGTCGACACGAAGGCTTTTCAAAACCTTGCTAGAACAAAGAAAGCACCGCGGATTTGTGGCGAATAACGTATTCTACAATTACGTGTTACTGCACTAACAACAAGAGAAACTCTAAGCGGAAAGCTCTTGTTCTAATTCCTTTACTGAACTGCACAAACAGGAGATTGAAGTGACTTTGACAAGCCAAATGTCAGACACAGAAAGGCAAACTGGTTGACATATGGATACACAGTGTGCATGAGCTGTGTGCATGGAAAAGGGCATGACAGGGAAATCGATTAAAAGTCAACACATCAGTAACTGTAATTACTTGGCACAAAGGATGTGGTAATGTACCGACCTGTGCCTACGCGATAGATATTATGGATTTGTACAATGCAGGTCACTAGGCGTATATTATTCGGATGATATTGTCATCAGGGTTGAATATCTCTGATTGAGGATTATGTCATTCATTCTCCAGCTAGAAAATTCCCCGCCCAACTTTTCTTCTGATTGAATGAGGTTCAAAAAGCAACAGTTTATCCTTGAGACCATTGGGCATTTTCAAAAACTGGGCATGTCACTTGATAAAACAAATATCCAGATTGTACGGGAATTATGATAACGATTCCACTTTTTAATTTTCTCACGTGTTACAATGTGTGGAAGATTTTGGATCGCCATTGGGTTCGTGCTCAAAATTATTCCGTGCAATAGCTCAGTTGGTTCTTATTTATACCTCCGTGATCAGTGGGTCTGAAAACGAAGACTATGGGACGTTTATTGTAAATGATATGAGTAAGAAGCTAAATGTGTTTCTTTGATAAACAAAAATTCTAGTTTTAATTTCCCAATAGAACCCAATAAGGATGGATAATTGTTATGTGCAGATGTCAGTTTGTCATCCTGAAGGTGGTCCGGTTCAGATGTGTACTCACCGGAAGCAGAAATTCAAGTGACATCTGGGAGTTACGTCTCTATCATACATAAAAGAAGACTCGTCCACAGTCTGAGGTGAGAAGTTTATAACACTACCCTGCTTTTATGTGTTCATGTTTTTGAGGTCTCACTGGAAAACAATATACAACATGCTGTTTATAGGGAACTAGAAGTTACCTGAGCTTCACTCAAGCCGTTCTGGCCTGGAGGTAACGCTCAGCTCCACAATGCATCTGTGAGCTTTGGTTTATATGTACACCTGATTTTTATTTCTAAACTTCATCATCATTTAAAATTAGTGTACACACATTTACTGGTCTGGTTGTATTAAGATGCCAGTGTCCATGTGAGAAGCTGTTAGGCAACCAGACACATTCGCACGTTGTCTTTCCAAAGAAGTCGAAAACGCAAGTTTTCTATTGTGAAGTGCAGTAGAATCACAACTCTCAAGGTTTTCATCGCCATTTTTCATGTGCTTTTTTGCAGCTGTGGATGATATTCCAGTTCCAGACTTGAGAATCTCTTGATAATCCGTCATACACTATGTTTTTATAAGTGACTTCAACTTACTGTAGCTGCAACCGACTTTCCTCTAGTACGACTCGTTCAACAAACCTTGTTGTTATGAACTAAGTTCTACAGTTCTTGCACGAGTAAGTTTGGCCAAACTGGGGCTAGAAAGAGAAGATTTCCTAGTAACCAAAAACTATATTTAGGTAGAATCAGGTAGCCGGTCACATCGCTACGTAAATCATGAGATGACAGAACACTGATAGTAAATATTACCTGCCGACAGTAAATTAATAAATGTACCAGTGATACGTAGTTTGGCAGATATGCTGATTTAGAAGAGATCCGATTACGAAATCTCTGAACTTCAACTAGATTCAAACTGGCGATGGAAAAATCATCTTCAAGCACGGCAAGTGCCTTATCAGCTGAGCTGCGAGGTCACGCTGTAGAGACAGGAACTTCAGATTTGGGCCTAGTCACTCATCCGATCCACTCCTGTACGGAATTCACTGGATGATCTGGCGGGTTGGCTGCCAAAGCAAAAGTTCTCAACCAGTTCACGCCAAAATCAGAAGAAAACTTTCAGAGCTCTTTGATGCTTTTGGGGAATTCCGTGGCAAATTGATCAAAAAACTGTTCAAGTTGTCATTCTGCCAGATGATTTGGCGGACAATGGGCTACGGGAGCAATTGAGTACAAATATAAAACATCTGATCTTTTGTCGTGGCTGCGTAGTTCAGTTGGTAAAGGACTTATCACGTCCCGGCGTGTTGTTTCTGTCGACGATTCGGATGCAGCCGACGTTCAGTTTTTCGTAATTAGGTCTATACTAAACCAGAGTAATTTATTTCGAAAAGTACATCTACACACCTTCTGTGCTACCAACGATGCATTTTTATCATAGCCTATGACGTTACGAAACATAATTGCTAATTATCCTTCAAACCTCAACCTGGAAGTTAACAGCACATGTCAGGACGTTTCTACCTCGAACCCTGGGCATAAACTAACAGTAACATCTCTTTAAGTCTTAACCAACATAACCAAACCGGGCATAAATTGACAAGCAGCGGGCTGGTTGTCAGAAACAAAAACAAAACGTCGGCTGGTTGGCATAGTCCAGAGACGAAGGCAAACATCGTCATTGCTAATTCCTTAATGCACCGCACTACGGGGGCGGTTTAGACAGCAGATATTCTGTGTGCGCCCCCTGGATGGCTGGACAGTTTTCACTAGTGCATTGGATAACAAATCGTATGGTAACAGTAGTTATTTAGTTGTCTCAAAATGGTAGATTATGCTGGCACCACAAGTGGTTTTAATGATAAACATCCTCCGAATCGTTTCTTCATAATCTAAATTTAAGTTCGTAAGCGTTGAGGTAATCATCGAGATAAATGGAATAGTTCAACAACCCATCATGAGGAGTACTAGTAGAAGTTTCTGACAGTCAACAAAATCGATAGGTTTGCAACGGCATTGGTTTTCTTGAACTTTCAAGTAGCAGCACGGATTAGATGAGCATTATTTGAGTATATTATTTAGAACGGTGGTAACAAAAAACGAAGAATTTTCAGAGAGGTGCTTTGGTTTGTATTAATTATGTTGTTAGTAAATGGGAATTGCCTGCTTCTTTACTGGCTAGAAAAGCATGGACAACTTTGAATGGTTAACAAACTTCAACAAGTGAGCATTCCTTAGTAGTAGTTCATCTTACCGATTAGAACGATCATGTGTATATCACTGCTTAGATTAAAGTAAACCAAACTTTATACTAATGAGCCTTTACAGCATTGTAACGGACGCAAATTTCCTACTTTATCGTACGTTTGGTTAGACTATAAATAACTAATTTTGGTGGTCTTATTGTTCAGGGAAACCATTTTGCTTGTGAATAAAAAAACTTGTTGCAATTCGAAACCTTGTGGGGTTATCTCTGAAAAAAGTATACGGGTAGACTGTTTCAAATGGTTAAAAATCCCTAGGGTAGTTAACAAAGATGACATAGCACATAAGCTGGTTTTTATTTATTCGTCAACAAACCAATTACATAACATTCATGTGGAACATGGTTGTCTTGACGAAAGGATTAAAAAACAAATGGCAAGTTCAAGTGAGATCAGACAAGTCATAGGCAAGTACGGAAACAATGTTTTGACTGCGACACACCTATGTTACATGAGACTATATGAGATGTTACTGGTGACCGTCTGTACAACTGTGTTAGTGAACATTCTCTGAAATGAACGCGTCAATAGGGTTATCATTCAAAATAAACCAGCTTCACCCAAACCAATTGGATACTTCAATCTTGCCTGAATTAGTCGATCACAATCAGAAAATGACGATTCGTCTCTCTGGATGTAACCATTTATTCGGTTAGCATAAAGTTCGACCTGCCGTCATTAAGCAGTGTAGCGAAGCTTAAATCGATCAGGAATCTTCAGGAATTCGCTGTTTGACATATATAAAAGGTTCCTTTTGGGTGTGATTGGCGCCATGACTTGCTGACGAGATTTATCCTGAAAAAGCTGGAAAAGAAGATACTCTGCTATACACCGATTGATTTTTCTGTTTTTAATACCTCGATCAGAGCCTTTAGTTGTCAGTAGACAGTGTCGTAATCAGGAATGCTTGGGCAAATTCCTACTGGCAGTCGTGTAACGTTTTTGCAGATTGAATACTTGAAGCTGTTGCGCAGTAGATGAATATCTTATGAACTGTGAATTAACATGCATACAGGTTTTTGGTAAATATATGGTGCACATTTTTATCATCGAGCCAGAACCATGACTTCTAACCCGACTTTGAGTAACTAAACATTACCCAATTTATAAAGTTACACACAACTGCAGATAATTCGACTGAGTTATTAGCATATTTAATTAATTAAAATATATTTTATTGGCACGAGAGGCTGACCACCCTGCTGGACAAAATTACATGCTTTTTGACAGCACCAAGATTTGTCAAATTATTGGTCCGTTTGCTGAAGTTATCGTAATTGAATGAATAAAGTCAACTGTGACATCAACGATTGCCTATTTTCTTGTAAAATTCTGAAATATTATCTGCCTAGAGCATATAGGGTAACGCACATTCGGTAGTACTATCAAACTGCCTTATATTATGCGTATCCAGTGGGTGAGTAATTAAAATCAATGTAGTCTAGATTCGAAATAACAAGTCGAAAATCTAGGGAGAGAGTTAACTAGTACCATTAGGCAAAACGATTTCCTGTTAATTTAACAAGCTCAACAGACAAATGGCTAATGGTTAGTTCAGCTTTTATGATTTGTCTGCCTACATTTTAATATAGACCAGCTTAATACAAAACATACTGGTGACCTAGAAGTGCGGAAAACCTTTATACATTTATCCAGACGCAAGATAGAAGTAAGTGAACTTTTACGGTTTGGGAAATGCTGTTGTCTTTCAGTAGTTCTTCACGTGAACTGGATAACGTTTTATATATAATAGGAACTAAACAATAACAACGTAATAACATGTCGAAAATCGGTTGGACAGTATAATCGGACGATGTTTATGAAGTGACATTTACCACAGTTAATAATAAGTAAAACATAACTCTCGTCTTTTATGTTATTAAACTAAGTTGTTCCATCAGTGATCATGATACTCACTTGACAGTGGTTATTCGTAAAATGATATTTTACTATCCTACCTGTGTCTTTTATGTATCATGTAATTTATGAGACGCTACACTTGCTTCGAAAATACCAACCATACTTTTCGTTCCAATGACGATAGTAAATGTTTCTGATAACGGTGCACTTTGAATGCAAAATGCTCAAGTACCATCAAAGAATGTAAGTGCATGTACACTCGTATTCTTTTGAGAGTTTTCATGGTTCAGCTGTTTTTCATGCTTTCAGGTTAAAACTCAGATCTGTTGTTAAATTTACCGCCATTCTTTCTGAGGTCAGTAACGTTCAACGTTCATTTTTATTGGCCCTATTTTATTAACACACGGAATTGTTTGTGAACTTGTTTTCCCCAGCTTATTTCTTAAGGGCCTCTTTTTTCATACTCAGAGTTATCTCATCTTATGTGGAGTATATGCCGTTTAACTGGTCAAATCAATTCATGAGAGCACACAAACAAACTTCCAACTGATTCCGGTCTTTCTGGCTTTACCGCGATAAAACAATTCTTCTTTGAAATGTGTTCTTCTTCAAGTAATCCATTCCACTTCTCAGGTTGTTTTGTCTCCTAGTGGAGAATATTCATCTTTCTAATGTGTACTGTTTACTTTCAGGGGATGTAGGTGGCAGATAAACTTTTGCTAGTTGCATGGTTAGGCAATTTTGTAACGTTGTTCACATTCTTATTAGTTCTTTTTTGTCAAAAAAGTACTCTTTTGCAACAATGTTGGGTCTGTGACACCTTAGAGTGTTCCGCATTTTGTAAACTTTTCAGTTCGTTGCTGAACATTCTATTTAACCATTGAGTCGATACTGTGGTAAAGTAATATTGCCGTGTGTCATACCAGCGTGCATCAGTGGTTTGAACCATGTACTGACAAACCAGATCATGCAAACTTACAATGAATCGCCGCGTTTACCAGCTCGCCATACAGAGTCTCCTAATCCGCTATCCAAGCACAAAATCGTCTCGATGTGCGACAATACTCATATGGGAGACCAGCTCTTCTTGATAGGCAAATACCTCTATTATTCTTGCTTTTAACACAGAGTACATTTTGCTTGAGAAACTACATCAATGGCCATGCTGCTTTGTTTCATGCATAACATTGTGCTGTGAGTATCATTTCAAGGAGGTAGGAATGGCTGAAATTTCATTGTTTTATTAATTCTATTCTGTTAACCAGCTATGTATGCGATATCAACAACTAAAGAGCGGAGTGAAGACACAAACGGATGACAACTCATAAGGGGACTCTGTCGTATAAAAAAAGAGGCGGTGATTTTTGTCCGACTGTTATTCAGTCTCAAACTGGTAAACACTAAACATATATGTTATCGTGTATTTGTTTCCGGTAAATACCGTTTTATTTTTATGTAGCTGACAATGGAGTTGGACCAAGGAAGTTGAACGGTCCGTGCATGCCACTCTAAACTTGTGAAAAGTTGGTAAAGTTTGGGAAACAACTGTTAATTTGATGAAATGCGGCGTCACCTACTGACGTGGCATTCAGCCTCTGGTTTAGAGCCAAACGTTTGTGGACTTTTTTTCAGTAAAATTTACCAGACGGTCATTTCCAAGATGTGATCAGTGGTTTACTCTGGTTTGAACTTGTTTTTAGTTCATTTGTTTACTTCAGCTTTGATCTGAAGACTGGCTCATATCCTCATGAGGAAACCGTAGGAATTAGTGTGCTACCAGCCTCATATTGGTCAACACCGAATCATCATATCGGTCATATTGGATAACATTTTCGCAACGGCTCGGTTATATCAAATCAATGACTTATCCATGAAGTGAAAGCCACACGTTCATATTAACCTGCTCAGTATTAACAAGCAGTGAAAAATTGTGATAGAGTTAGATGGCTTCCAACTTCATGTTTAAGATCTTAGTCCTGTATCCGAAGTGTCTAATTACAAATACCTCAGGCAAGAGTTCACCTACACGCGTAAGCAGAAATGTGCACTATTGACGAGCACTGTCAGATATAAAATGCAAAAGGTACCGATCGTAAGGAATGTTGAATAAGAAAAACTCTCGTCCCCGAGTGGTGTTCAACGTCTGCTGGATAACCTTCTGAAATACTCCGCATTAAAATGTACTACTACTGGAATAATTTAAAACATCGATTTCAGGACATTTGAGTAAAAATAAAGAATCGCATTCGTCAATTTTTCGTTAATTAATGATTATATTCTCTCAATGTAATAATGTACTGGTGATACGTTTGTTCCTAGGCTCCCTTGTCCTTTAGTTGAATATTTTCTATCGTGTTGCTAAGTGTTGTACGCAAATGATTAGAGGTTAATCGTCTATCCGACTTTTAGCAATAAAGAGCTACACTACCAATGTTAACAAGCTGTTCTGGATTCTCTCAGATGAACCAACGTTATATGCTGTCTTCGTTGTAAGCGGTCAAAATATGCTTTTCTAATTAGCTTGTTAGCTTTCCTTTACTTCTTGAGAAACTATTAATGTTACATACACCCCGCGGTGAGGGAATTCTGCCTTTTATATTTCATACAAAGTGTGGTCTGTAGATCAGTGCGAACATCAGAGGCACTGGCAGGCATTATATTCAAACTCAGGATATCTCAAGATCCTAGGAGGTCATGAACGTACAACGCAATATAGCATCCGTGACATATATTTAAAGGTTAACCTTACAGGAAAGTTCGTTTCTATTTCCAGTGCTTTGGCGATACACCATGGTGATGCACTTTCCGGAACACCCATGCCTAATGAGTAGGACAAACAAATACTGGTTTTATGTCTTTGGGAACCATTAGCTACTAAACAAACACCATCACTCCTACTACATATTGTGTAATTGTAAACTGGTGGGGGATTTTTAGGTAGACCGCGTTTCTGTACATTATCCGCAAATGCTTTTGACGCGTACCGTGGTCCAGTAAATCCAAAAAATCTGCAATTACAACAGTAAACCTGAATAAAAGATTAACTACTAAATTCATACTTTCAAATCTGTTGTTCGTACAGTGGAATGAATGATCGTGGTTCACCGACTATCTCGTAAGTAGCAAAAGTTAGTGGTCCAGTTTTGTTCTCCCGAAAATCTTTGATCACTAGACATACCATGTACATTATCTTACTACATGACCGCAGCAGACATATCGCAGTTATTACATGAGGAATTCATAAAACTCCCGAGTAAATTTTTCTGCTAATTTTGAAGATTGCTCTTATGGTAGGCCATTATCGAGTTCTGTGACATATCGATCACCCATAGGATTACTGGTTTCAAGTTGATTCATTTTCCATCTCGAGAGTTATGTGCACGTACAAACAAAAAATGCGCGTTGCGTAGAGCAAGTGATATTTTCAAAGGATATACTTGTGTCACAAACTGACAAAGGTCACAGAAGCATTAATTTCAAACCACAAAAAGCGTTTATCGATCCCACAATGTTTAAAGTTTTTCCCTGAATTTTAAATTGAAAATAGCAATGAATTCAACTTATTTGAACAGATGGCACTGTCACTTTTCACACATTCTTTTATGGCTTTTATTCATTTGGCGATTATTTTACGAGTTCATTCGGTAGATGGTTGTTTGTAACTGTGGCTACGCCTTGTGTATCACGTGCACGGTAGTATTTGGACATACGCCCAGATATGGATCTGATGGCGAAAGGTTAGATGCATACCAAAAATGTTGAAGCCTGTCACATTTGTGTTATAGGTTACTGCTTGTAATTATTTTACGGATAAAACATAAATACATGCCGCTACTTGCTCTTGTTCGTTTCGACTTCACAACTCTGCTTCATATAAATTGTTATGTAATTAGCATGCTGATGAGTAACCGAAAACAAGCTTGTTCGTCACACCATTTTTTGATAGCTACCCTGGGGATTTTTAACCATCTGAAACACATATTTGCCCAATACATTATAGTACAATGTGTCTAAACACCGCGGCGACTGTAGGAAGAAGAAGAAACGAGCAAAATGACCAAAACCTAAGTGAAACACAAGTACTGCAACCAATAGCCCCAATGACTTCATTCCCATGACATTTTTGATGAGATCTTCGGCGACAAATTAACACCGATGTCACGGATCAAGCTAGAAACGTGATAACACTAAGTAATTACATATTCATATTATAGATGTGACTTCACATAGTCTACTGAACACGTGGGTGCAGTTTTAGGTCAAATCCATGTTGTATGAGATGCTTATCGCATTGCAGGCGATGGACTAGAATAGGTAAACCAGAAGTGTTCAAGTCACCGGAACTCAAACGGTTAGGTGAACATGCTTACAATTACACTAGGATTGCTTATTTAGAAAACGTGAAGGCCAAATGAATAGTTATTCATACGATGTTCTCTCTACAAGTAAACAAAGCTATAAATACACAAGTAAGATATACACAGAAAAAGAACGGAAACAGTGGGTTGGAATCGAGCTTAAGAAGATGTTTGATTTAAGGATACGAATTGATCCAAGCTAGCAGCGCTGAGCACTATGAGCAATATTTCATTTCAAACGATGTGAAAGATATTGATAACAAATGACAATAATGAGAGGATGCTTCATATACAACGGTTCCTCGGGTCTCTGCTGTCTTGGCCAACCCTTTCTCCGTTCACGTTTTGAAAACGACTGCCAACGGCGTGGTCGGTATAAAAACAACGGTGACCAAGCTGTGAATAACTTAACCAGCCTGTTCACACGGAATTGTTTTCTATCATGTCAACTGTATAAACAGGGTTTCAGTCTGAAAGTATTGTGTGTTTGCACGTTACTTATATACAAACACGCATTCGCTCATTAGTTCTGCTAACAACGTATTTGTCCCAACGGTCGTCAGTTGAATCCATTTCTCAGTTATTTTCTTTGGTGGTTATAGGTTACAGTGGGTACTGCGGCCTGAGAACAGGGAGGGTATTCTCTGAAAGCTTAAATCTGATGGAACGCCGACCAAACTGTTGAGTTATCAGGTAACAAGTCTGTAAACTAACCTCACCTCCACCCTGTATCCATCCTATCTGAATACAGTGTACGAACCGTAATTCGGTCAGATAATACCTTAGAACGACTGGTGATGCATCCAAAAGATCCCGTTTCTATGGGTGACCAAACAGACTGTGTTTACGAAATCATATGCGGTGATTGCAACGCCAATTACATAGGAGAGACAAGCAGACAACTGAAAGTACGTGTTGCCGAACACAAGAGGCACACAAGGTATCCTCCTAAGGACGCATGTCAACTTCAGAAATTAGAAAAGGATTCGGCCATCGCACTACATGCACTGCCAGAGACTCACAACGTAGGTTTTGATCAAGCCCGAGTGATTCACAGGGGTCTGCCTTCCCATGCGGAGCGCTGCTGCGCTGAAGCTCCCATTATTTACACACAACACGCTTGTGTTACTGGCACTGATTGCAAACTCCTGTCCGCAGTGTGGCTTGGATGGATAAATAACACCAGACGCAGATGAATCTTTTCCACATTAGCCATAACCCCCTTCCGTAATGGGCAAACGATTCGATCAACCAATTCAGTTGCAGTACAGATTGACCTAACCACGGCAAATCTTACGTGACCTGCGTTCCTTTGTTAGTGTGATTTCGATTACAACAATCCTGAGGAAGGCCACCCGAGGTGGTTGAAACGTATTGTATTACAACTTGCTCGTAACGTTGTGTTATTCTCAATCCATTTATAACTAACCTCAGTGTTGCTACTTTATGTACTGTTCCTCATCTAGGAAGTCCTTTTCAAGGAGAACCATCCCCTGAGGAGTCATTTCTCCTTGTTCAGTAGAGCATCTGAAGGGATGTGGGATTCTAGTGGAATTACCATGCGATTGGAACGGGGACCATAGTTCCACGTTAGATTTGGCATAAGTCCACTTTTTGACATCAGTTTTGATAACCAAAATCTAGAGACACCTGACTTGTTCATCTTGCAAACAACCTCAACCGTTGATGTCGTTGTCTTCACGGCTTTAAACGAGTACGTGTGAGTATTCTGCATTTGATTTTAAAACCATAGACTACAAGTGGATTTTGAACATCACACCCCATCATATTCATTCATCAATGCGTTACAGATACACGGTACTTCGACGGTAATTTACTGATCTATTGCACTCGGTAGTTCCAGCCTGACAAAGCACTATTAGTCACTACCCAGAGCCCGCGCGAAGACAATACTGCAGAACAACTTCGATTACGTTCACCTTCCACCCGATGGTGCGTCATTATGACCTAGAGATTGAATAACCCATTGCAATCAGTTGTTTCATTAGGTATACAACCTACTGAAGTTGATTTAAATGTTCTGTTTCACAGACAATACATAGTGAGCCCAAATGTTGAAACCAAAATGACGGGTACCAGCAGACAAGACGAAACTGAAAAGCTCTGGAACAAAAACAGCACAGCTAGGCGACAGCTAATTAGCTGTATTTACCACAAAACCCAAGACAACTTACAGATTGCACCGAGGATTTCCTAAAGTATGTACAATGATAGGGATGATGCTCCTACCAGCCACACTGTGACCCTATTGGATGACGTTAACGGACTATTTAATCGACCTCTACAGTAACATACAAAAGTTAGAAACTGCACAAAATGCATTGCTAGCCAGAAAAGTGAGTTTGAAACCATCCTGAGGGACTAGACTGAAAATAACGAAATACTGCTACGTACTGTTGGCGTATGCCTTAAACTGTACACAGTGAAGTACCAACCCATGAAATACCGTATGAGATCTATGCTGTCAGTCGCCTCTTCAACCAAGACTCAGCACGCGTTTTCGAGAATGAGCAAATTGAGAAGAAAAACTGCGGTTCCGTTTGCAAAATTTACTTCAACTTCATCTGTTGAAGAAACTTAAATTTGTCATGAGTGATCTGATATGCGAAGCAGGCTTTCAGTTTTATATGATTATAGTGTGGCTAGATTAAAGAAACTCATAAGTTTGTAGCAAAATAACCAATGAAAAGTAATCTCCATTGGTGGTGTTATATTGTCCAGGAAACACGTTTCAAATAGTAAACATTCCAACTTTGATTTAGTACAGAATGAACTTATATTGTGCAGCGTAACTCTGTGAATCAAAGTAAAATTACGTTTTACGTGAATTTCAGCAAAATTTCAAGCAATCTTCGCGTTCCTGTGTCACAAATTCGGTGTTTGAAATTAAGTTTTTTTGTAGTACTCAAAAATGTGTGGTTTTATTTGGGACTCCAACGATGGTGACTTTTTTATTCTGGCACAATAAAAATGGAATTGTAATCATTTGTGTTTAAATAAAAACGAAGTTATTAGTGTTCCTATTCACAAACGGTTTGGCTCGAATCAAATTCTTGAGGTTAAAATGATGAACCTGCGTTTCTCGGTATATATTGATGATGGTACCTTAAGTACACAGGAGTTTAAACGGCCAAAAATCCACAAGTTACATTTAATTCAGAATGTACTTATCACGCACGGCGACATCAGAGTCAAATGCAATTCAAACGGAAACCTGAAATAATTCTCTGACATTAATGTCACAACTTTCATCAGTATTACTGTGGTTGTCAGCAATTATCACGTGACAGATATTAGTTTCCGATAAATCGGTATATATCACTACTGTTCTACTCATTACCAACATCAAGGGTCTCGGATATCCAATCTCCCATCAATTATCGTAGTCTTCACTGAACTCCCTAATGGACACACAGACATTCCTACCTGGACCTGGTCGCGGCTTACAGTTGCACACAAACTAATCCCAAACCAGTCATCACGAATTTGACGATATCTGTATTCTACTTTTCTCTAGAAGGATAAGAGATGCAGTCTGAATAGAAAAACAAACGGAATAATCGGTAACCATAGGAAAACAGATATGCACAAGGAAGGGAAGGCAGACATTTCATCAACCACGTGTGTGGACAATTTTTGGAGAACATTAATAAGCTATTGGGCAGAAGTATATGTAGGTTGGACCATCATTCATTATCGGTCGATGAACAGATAACATTATTTACGGCTGGTTGTCATAGCAACTCTAATTTTGCCCTGTTTTGTTCTATCTACCCAACCTGTGGTTCCCTAATTTTCACAGTCAAAAAACGGGTTGTAACTATTTTTGTTTTTCGTTTCATTAAATGTGTAATTGAATAAGCAACCGTGCATTAATTATAAAATGAATCTAAGCATAAAACCTCATCCCAATAAACTGTGGCGAAGTGAGATTGTTACGTAACACCTCAACTGGTTGCCTTATGACAGTTACTTTATAACGTTTCAGAAACATGTTCAAACAAATTGTTGCTTTGGTGAGAATTCAAGTCAAGCTAAAACTAATCGTATATTCTTTTCATGCTCTGAAAAATAGAGTTCTATGGGCTAGTCATTTTCATCAGTTTGTTTTCTGTTGATTTTCATTTGGACGTTATTAACTTTCACTAAGTTGGGTTGTGTTCGTTTGGTTCGGTGGTGCCAATCAGGCCTTCTATTTGTCATAACTGACTACTCTTTTCTCTATTAGGTCTGATTACAATAACTGTCAAGTCCATCAAAAATGTTTGTGGATACTGATTTGTTAACGGAAATCACTGCTGCCAACGACTGACCGGGTTTGTTTCTGACTGAGGCGATCGGCCAACACTTCAGCAAGTACAAGTTATTCGTGGAAAACGGCTCTTCATCCATTTTTTAAATGTCTAGAAAAATCTTTGGTTTCAAACAAACACAAGCGGGTTTGGCCCCTGTCAAATGCCCCTACTATTCAAGTACATGTTCAACGTAACATTTTTCACGGATGAATGTACCAGAACAAGGCATAGGAAGCTGAGGGCGCTCTTTATCACATGAATACGTGCACCTAGGTAACTATACCACACTACTACATCACCTGTTTCAACAAATGATGTGGATGAAGAGAGGGTCCCAGCCTGACTGATAGAAATCTCTATTCAGAATCTGCGCGACGTGAATGCTCCAGTTTCGATGTGGTCCTGGATTACGGCATTTCATGACGGGTATAAGTGATTCACATGCTTTACTCTATATCATGGTGATTCTCTGTCCTTAGGTCCTCGAAAGGTACACTGGAGAACACCTATGTAGTTCACCCGATCGATCGTCTATGGTGAAGCATAGCAAATTCGTTTTGCGTTACTTACCGGTAGAAATTGATCGTAACAGTTGTTAGCAGTGTTGACCGTACAGATAGACCACAAATTTAGCAAAATGGTCTAGAACAAAACTCAACCAACTATGAAGCGGATGCATTCCGATAAAATACAGTTTACCGACACTTACTGTCTATATGATTGTAAGTAATTTCAAGATATGTTTTTATTTTGCAAGCCATCGTATAATCAGGTCAGTGAATTTTGTGACCTCAGAAAGGTTGCATCGATTTTCACTGGTTTTAGTCATAATTTTATTCACATATGCATGGGGAAAAAGCGATTGAGAAATCGGTTTCCCGAAGTCTTTTTGGGCCAAAACGTGGGCAGTGATGTTTTATACAGAAAAACTTCCAACAAAACAAGCCACAGATATAATTTCGTACGTGTCCAATATGACTGTCCAGTACTAACCGAGGATCAACAATTTACTCCATATTATTTTTGTTTTTGTAAATGCTTTACAATAATGTTTGCTATTTTTAGCTGGTGATAAACAGCAGGTAGGAAAAGTGGTTGTTTTACTACAACCACTCGATTGTGGGACAATGGGGCATTTTGGGATTGAAAATAGACGTGAAACTTTGTTATACACACCTATACTCAAATTCACGAAAGCTTTACCGAAACGATTGCATGATATGCACAGTAAAGAACTGGAATCGAGGTCATTTTCCAAAGCATTCTAGATCATGCAAGCATGTTACACAACGCATCAATAGGGAGTAAACCTCGCTACTTGAAAATGCTCCTAAGGCAGGCTTTACGATGCTCCTCCTTCGTCAGAAACTGTAGGGTTAGTAATGCATTTTTGCGCCGTTTTGAAGACTTTCAGTTTGTTTTTAATTGCCGACCTAACGATTTCTCCACATATTACTTAGCCTGCGAGAGAGAAACAGATTAGTTAGTTTAGCAACTTCATCTGTCACGTTCTTTAACCCATACAAAAATAAAAAACCGTGTGGCAGAAGCAAATGTGTCGAAGCCAAAGTGTTTAAGTTGTCAATGCATACTTTGATCAATAGGAGCTATGCGATATTTTGAATCTACCACAGGTTTTTACTTTTGTGTGACAGAATAGAAATTTGGTCACGTAAAACAAATTAAATACTGAAGTAAAGAGCTGCGAGACAACTCGACCTCTTTCCAGACCGAGTAAATCAACTTTCTCGAGTAGTCTGAACTCCATGTCTAAAAAAATATGATTATGGTGATAAAAACTAAGATTTGTTTAAAATGATTGTTAAGCCAAACTAGAGCAGAAACTGTGATCTGATGTCACACATCAGGCGTTGGTTTCTTGAGTGTTTCATGTACATACAAAGGCTCCAGGGGATTGAGCGAAAGTGAAATTCATAAAGTACTGTTCTTTCTTGTTGTGAATTCTTCAAAGGAAACCACTGTATGCGCTTCACAACCTACAAGAAACAAACACTAAAACGAACGAATTTTGTGCACGACATGTCACATCTGGCGGTATTAACTCCAAACAATTGATTTCCAAGTGCACCATACGCTGGGTACGACACGCTGATCGTGTAATGAACCTTGCTAAAGGAAGACTGATCAACTGTAACCACAGAACATGTCACAGATAAACACACATATAGGCTCACAACTGATTGCAATTTGCCAGTACGTAGCTAACGCGTACGACAACAATCTTCTATTGAAATAGGCTGTCCCTTATGTCACTCAGATTGATGTGAACGTGACACATCAAGAGCACTTTAAAGATGTTTGTCCAAAATTCCACTCTCTATTTTTATGACAAACAGACAAGTACTTTTGTTTGAATTCAGATTGACGGCCAACATAAGGGTCAGTTGTTTTTAGGAAAAACATCCTTAACAGTGATTTTGGATCAACCCGAAGGAGGTGCTGATTGCGTTTGTTCTGTTCTAGTTTGTTGATTGTACATTATACCATAAATATAGATCCCCTCCAATTCCGTAGATTGCTTCCCCAATACATAGATATTGTTCTTATCCCGTTTCCTTGTGTTTTATCAACAATCTTGCAACTTTTTCCAATTTATAGGATATACTGAATACGTGAAGCTTTCATTAGTCACGTTGGCTGATGAGATACTATGTATGTTTTTCATGGCTGCAGAAGTTTTTCACCTTTCACCCCATAAACATTGAATGTGGACTTTCATTCGGCCAGTTTTTCACATTCCAGTTTTACTTTAAAATATTCTCAATTCGGTTTAAGCACGCTGACTTAGCTTATCCTGTTTACCTGGCGGGACCACCTGCTCTCAATCCATAGGAGCCAACTAACCGTTACGTTCTTCAGCACACCCATGTGCACATTAGCCATGCGAACCTGCTAGACACTGAAATACAGCTAACCTCTTTGGTATGATTCAAATTGGGACCGAGAAACAACACTTCCATTTATTCTATTCTACTGCACGTTACTAAAAACCAAACAACTTTAATGTCAGTGAATTTTTTTGAAAACAACTATAATTAGGCCATACACGGTCGTATATGCGGGTTGTCTTAAAAGTTTTCACCCCGATATAAAATCCGGAGTCAGAATCAAAAGACTTATTTAACGAACAGTCGTCTTAATCGAGTCGGGTGAGGGAACGGGGAGAACACAGCGATGTAGCCGCAAGCAGACTGGCTGATAAGGGGCTGTATGTGCATTTCGAGTCATCGTCTCAGTGTTTTAGCTACCAAAGTCGACAATCAATAACATATCGCCAATGACACCGTTGTAAAAATTTCAGCGTTTCAAAGGGAATTCTGCGCTGGGAACCGACATTTATCAGTGAACTTGAATTGACAAAGCAGAAATATATTTCCCAAACAAGTTATACTATTACGCTAACATTTCACTGAACGATGGAATTCAAAAGCCGCATCCACGAATGAGACAGATTTATAAATTAAAAAAGACTTCAAAAGCTAACAAATTTTTATAAAAACAGACAAGTTATACTGTTTTTAAGTTTATCCTGTCATCTATTGTCCTTGACATTATGTTTAATAACGGTACTCTCACAGCGACAAGTGACGTATGATATTTCTTAGTTTTGTGGCCTTGTTACTGAGACGTCTTTCTGCCCATTTTATTCTTAAAGAAGGCAACTTGTTGCATTATCGCAGGTGACATAAATAGTTCATTTGAAAGTGTTGTACAAATTGGCGTGTTTTAACTCTGGAGGCCTGTGTTGTCTGGAAAAATGTCGTGCGCAAATCGGGCCGGACTAGGTACCAGACCGGAACCAGATCATGCTGGGGACCGCGAGTAATATGACAATTTGTCGTTTTCAGAAGAAAAACTACCGATACCAGAACAGTTTCTGCAATCCGCAGTTGAATCGTACGCAGGTATAAATAGTCTGGTTAACATATATCTGTGAATACTGGTACAACAACCGTCAAAGTATTCTACAAAGCTGCATCACACATGAACCAAAAAGCTGCCTTAATTGGACAGTAATCTATTAAGTATACGAATCTGTCGATTATCGCTAGAGATATACTGTCATACCGAGAAGTTAACAATACACCACGCAAAGATAAGAGGAAAAGAAAACAGAGAAGCAGAGTCCACAAATTCACAACAGATGCTCGAAATGTTCTTCGGGGTTTTTCTTGATTACAAACATTCTCCTCAGACATGATAACAGCAGACGTTGTACAGTAGTATCAGAGGTTGCAACGTCTTCCAAAACTACGGTCATTTTGAATCGTTTCAACGTTCATGGATGTACTAGGCAGACCTTGGGTTTGGGGTAACCTTAAAAAAAGTCCTACAAAGTAATATCCATCGACTGTGAGAGCCGTTATTTCATCCCGGCCGATGTATGGAAGCTCTAATATCCTAACTAGACGTTCCCCCTAGGCAACAATTATAGTGTGCTGCTGCATTATCTTGGCAAAATCACATGCAATAATGTATTCTCAGCCGTTTCGGTGCTGGTGCCACTTTCTGATACAGTACTTGAAGATAGGAAATCAACGGGTCTTAGATGAGTGTACAGAATTAAGTGTTGACCGCAAAAATTTTATCAAATCAAAAAGATATCATAATTCTTGTTAACACAATTCCGATCCAAACCGAAAGCTACAAACAACGTTGATTACATTCAGACAGTGTTGCTCCGTCAGTAAGTATTTTTCAGTGCGTATTCTCTTCTGACAAATATCACGTGACATTATACAGTTTTTAGTACTCAACAATCGAATCTCCTGCAGTCGGATATGACGGTTTAGCTGTTTCTTGTAGCCTTTGAGTACTGTATGTACAACGGGTTCCAAAGTGACATTTTTACGCCAGCCAACAGACGTCCTTTCAAGGACTGTTTTCACACTTCGTGAGACAACAGTAGCACAGCAATCATCTGTGGATATGCACGGTTGACCACTTCTTTGCAGACCCTAAACGCTACCAGCTGATGCAAACTTTTTCACCATCCCTCTAAATGAGTTACAGGTTTCGAATTTTTTCACATTACACACTTCAGTGGTCTTCTCCACATAAATAAGAACTGACTAAATGTAATGTTTCTCTGTCATGTTACTGTTACTGCGTTCTTTTATTTACTTTCGAGGAGTATGACCTTGTTCCATGACATTACATTCGTCCAGACGAAGTTATGCTCTGCTGCTGTCCAGCGAAATGAGTTGAACAAATCGTGATCTAACATAACCCAGGATAATTGTATTCAAACACATGTACTAATCTAGTCAGTCAAGGGTCGAAAACTCCGACAAGACCAAGGTGAAAAGCGAGCAATTACTTCAAACAGTAATCAGAACTGGTTGCACCTGTTACCCGTACAGTCCTAGAGAGGTCAGGTAGTGGACAAACAATTTATGCGGGATGCAACATCTTTTGCTCGGTCATCTCCGATCCATACATACAGTTATCGACATGTCATCCTAGATCGCAGTTACTCCGTTTAAATTTCCGTGATAAGAATGTTTTGACAACCCAAACGTAATGCTCTTCGCATCTTGCATATATCTGTCTTCAAGACAGAGCAGGTTTGTAGAGAAAAAAGCGGTTAGAATGAATGATTTTTAACTAGCTGTCTATATCGCCCTCGATAAGACAGTAGGTTGTCTTCATCAAGGTACAATTGTATAGTCAAATGGTTATTTGAGACATGCTGGCGCGAAGCAAAACAGTATGGTTCCACAAGAAGGTGACAAAACTGGAAAATGTTTACACCGCCTAGTGTTTTGTCCACAAGGCTGTGTAACACAATGTCAGTGTCCACCTGAAAACATAATGGTATTTCTCGGATGCTCTGGGATAACTGTTAAGTTTCAATGAATACTGTACTAATTTGCAACTCTCTGTCGTTCACGGACGTAGCGTTTATCATCCGTTGTTATATGAAAGTGTTGTCGTGATTGCACACTTAGTTAAGAAAATGTCATATTCTACTTTATCCGTGTTTGTTGGTTCCAAGCCTTATGTTGCCTTTCAAACAGTGAGACGCTTTCAGGTACTTTATAAGAGGCATAACTGGGAAAACTCCGGATTTGGGTGGATCCGAAGCATCGACAGAAACAGCATGCCTAAACGAGGTAAGTGCCCTGCCAGCTGAGCGACGTAGCCATGCTGAAAGATCAGGATTCAATCAGCCATGTAGTCCACTGTCTTGCATGATCTGTATGACATAATTTTAGGTGATCTGTTTCATTTACTGCCCACGCGAAATCTTCCAGTTAACTCATGGTGAAACCCATCAGTGCCACCAATGATCACTGAAATTAGACTTTATGAATGCCCCTATCAAACTGGCCAAACCACCCACCAGTTCATGAATATGTTTGTCAACGGCCAAGTTATATCGACTGTGAACCCGGCAGGCCAAAACACTGGTACGATGGAGCCGAACGATTTGACCTGGAATATGTGTACATCCGTGCCTGTAGTTACAGCAATGTTCTGTGGACGTCCGCTAGTCCAACCTTTTTGGGTGGCCTTTTTTAGATGAACTATGCAGTGTCTGTGAGGTAGTTTGGCCTTCGGATGTTGTTTTGAGGTCTATAGTTGTGGGATGGTTGATACAAGCAGTAAATGGTGTAACAGCCTGATCGTAACTGAGCCGTGCAAGTAGCTGCCACAGTTCTGGCTACCAAAGCGTGCTAGATGTTGTCGGTTTGGCTGTCAAAATGCAATGACACCGAGTATCGTGCTTTAAGCAAGCGATTAAGGCATTGCGCATGGCGCCATTTTAGTGATTAAAAATTGCGTTAGTGACCCTGCTAATTTGATCAGGGTATTCTGGCAATGGGTTTGTTAACCTGCTCCTCAGAGGATTACTCTCAGCGGATCGATGCGGCGTACATTTGTGCCAGAACATCACTGTTGTGCTTACAATCGACAAGGAATAATTTGTAATCGCTAGGTTAGTTGCTTTTGATTACCATATTTTGAGGTGCAGTTGGAACATTCATTTCGCCAATGTTACGACACGATATCACATTTTCCGTCATGCTTAATGCCGAGTGGCGTATTCCAAAACTAGAAGTAAGTTCATATTTGGGATAAAAAAATTACTGAGGGCAAAGGAATTCAAAAAGATCCAGGAATATCATTACAGACGCAGATGGAACAAGGAAGGAAACGCCATGTAAGTTACAGGGAGTGTGAAGTTGGGATCAAATAGCTTCGGGGCGTAGATGTAATCAAGAAAGCCTCGAGTGCGATGGGACGAACTTAATTTCTTCTGAATGACTCAAAGATTTTCAAAAACTTTGGGAAATTGGGGTATTGTAACATGCAAGCCGGCCGTCTCTACTCTGATTGCCCGTCATACTTGCGGACCAACTTCGGGGCAATGTGCAGACACCAGGGGACAGCGTTTTTCCGAAGTAGGGGATTCCAGCAACAATCCTGTAAGAGGAAACAACACGAATCAAGCATGAGACAAAGGCCCAGTAAGCCATGCACACGACTTACACAAAAGTAAACTAAAACGGCGTCGACAACACAGCAGCACGCCATGCTACACAATTCGAACTCAACCTGTGAGCGATTGCTGGTTTCGACCGCACATTACAATATAATGAGATAAACCAGATAATGAAATCGATCACCGTCCCACTTTCCAGCTATTGTTCTGTCTAATGTTTACAAAGTTTGACGCTAAGCTAATTTATCGTTGATATAACTGAACCTTCACAATGCGGCTGAGTTAACTGATTGAAGCTGAAACTGTTTTCCGGGAACTTAGACATTTCAGGGCTTAGACTGCTTTAGAATTGTCAATGGGTGTGCCTTTGCGAAAATAATAGAGGATCTGTGAACATATGGAGCCGATAGATTGAACCGGATTAATGTACACTTTAGTCCATCACCAAGTTGGCTTGAATTTCATGAAGTCCATTCCAGTAATCAAGAGATGAGGTGCAATCTTGGGATTAAACTCATTAAAACATGCGCCAGCATGGATTGGGATTTTCATTGATGGCCTCCATAAAATCTCGATAAAACAGGTAGTTCGTTTTATCAAGATTTCCAGTGCAGTGCCGATAAAAGGTGGACTGAGTAATCAAAATTGAATTACTAGAGCTCCAGTGAGTCGTTTAGTCGTCTGAACAAATGGATATTCAGAAATTAAACCATGCTCTCTATTTTACTCGTGATGTAAACCGGCTTAAAGGATGTTACATTGGACATGGATTGAATGTTACGGGCTTTTGCCTGAGTTGCAGCGTTCAAGTTTGCTGACAAACATATTTGAATGCTAAGAACCAAGAAAGACAACGTCGCTAACTCATTTAGTTATTGTTGGAACGGTTGATTACCTCTTACTTGCAAGCCGAATATGTATTGAAGAAGTAACGATTTATGTAACAATCATAACCAGTGAACTATCCACAGAAACATGGGCGCGTTCGTGTAGATAGCTGGTGGCATTTTCCGAACACATGTTTGTAAGCAACGAAGTATTGTCGAAGGCTAAGAATGATACTCAGAGATCGTGTGATCTCTAAAAAATATAGGTCATTCTAAAAGAGTTTTTAGCATAGACATTTATCAACAGGTTTTAAATTCTCATCCGACCACCGTGCAGCATTTTACTGTTGAGTAGTACACATGTTTAGTCTTGATCTCATCCGTGGGTACAGCTTGTGAAGCCTTGGGGGTAATGAATCCTATATGTATAATTTAACAAAACTCAACTTGTAAAGTCAAACATTTCTAATTGATAAGACTGAGAATGTTCAGTCTGCCTTTGCTGAACGTGCACACCTAACCGTTTTTGTTTGGTTGACTGATGTAGAACACGAGGGACAAGGTGGGCATCATTTTGTATCTGTAGACATGAATATTTGTCACTTTCACATGTTCACGCAGTTACTTCATAGCAGTGAAGTATTTTTTGGTCAGTGGAGGTTTGTGAATGACCGCGCTACTAATCAAAACCATGTGGAGCGGATGTACACCGTTTGACCTCTTCAGTGGTAGTCGGGACAGATTGTCTGGCTAGTTTGTGCAAGATGTCTGAATAGGCTATGACTGACAGTCGATCGTCTGTAAGAGGTGGACAACGCAGCGTAAGCCCCGATGACAGAGCCTCAAGCAACATGCGGTGTAGATAAATATTTTAAATAGTATGGACGTGGTTGTTTGCTTTATATGAAAAGCTGGAACCTTCTGCCACTCAGATGTGCTACGCAAAATTTATTCAGTCAAAACACTGCAGATTACTGACAAGCTCCTGGCGCACTCTTATTGTTAGATCATCTAAAATAAGGTTCCGTCGATCGATCGGGTGCTGGTTCATGATTGGTGATAGTTTTTCAAAGCATAACAACTCAATATTATTGCAGCTGAACATTTACGAGTAGATCAGAGCTACATCTATTGGGATCTGCTACATTAGTCACATCATGTGATTATATGTTTAAATGGTGTTGACATTTGACCCTAGAAGTTTGTGCAGTCATATAGCAAACAAGTAAAAAAGCGTAAATTTTTGAGAGATTCATTACCGGGTCGTTATACTTCTAAAAGCTGATTAATATATATCTGCCAATGCGTAGAATAGACCAAATAGCGTTAAACAAGTAATATTAGCAGGAAGTCAGTGTCCGACGCCTCTACTCAACAACCAGAGTATGGCAATCACAAAGCCCATCATAGGCAGTCAGTTACAAAAGTGGTCTTATATAAAACACTAAGACAGTACAACGTGGATACTTAGCAACTCTGAATCCAAAGCTTTGATTACAACCCAAATATTGTTTAACAGGTTACAAGACTTCGGTACTTCATTCGGTTTCAAACTTCAACGAGTTAATTTGGTTAAAACGATCAAATGGGATCAACTGGAATCGTGTGATTACAAATTTGTTTCAGTATAAAGAACGATATTAAATTTTTGTTAAACGTGGAACGTAAGAATGTAGGTTTATTCTACCCACCAAAATATGTCAACAGATGTGCTTGGATGAAGACAACTCCCATAAGATGCAGTGTCCCGGTAAGATTCCTTAAATTTTACGGACAGAAAACAACTGGGTTGCTGAAGGCTCCATAGGAGACGGCGCTTGTTATCCTTCTTTTAAAGCATACTGACACTTTTGTACACATCTCAAGTTCATTCGGAAAATTTGGCCGTATGGTTCTTTTCATTTGTTTCCAAATGCAAAGGTGAGCTAGATGAAATTCGTTAGAATCTCATAAACATGCGGACATAACTGACTGGTATCGTACCAAACTAGGGTCTGCAGTCTGGTAGATGCACACTATCAACTCAGCAGGACGTTTAGCTTGAAGTTCCACAGGTAACGCACACGACAGTCATAACAGACTTAGAACTTGATAGTCAACGTGGTTGCTGATCAACCATGTTGTAAGACTAGGAAGGTCATAATTGACCGACGTTGTTAGTAAGTGAGAGAAACAAATTGACTAGCACTCATAAGTCATCATGACCTTTGTATCCGTTTATGAGGCCAGAGTTCTTGGTTGAATTAATCTGCCGAATAAATCTTTGTGATGGCCGTAGTTTGAACTGTGGTTCATATTCTCTTGAGACAATCGTGTTGACCACTGCGCAAGCGGCCTGATGGATGGCACGGCCGATTTGTTATATATAAGCGCTCAACCGTAATGTTCGGACAAATGTGACTGACGATTGGAATGTGATAGGATATTTTGGTCGCAAGTGGTGTGACAGTTGCCAGTGTTAAACACAATTTCCCCGTGACGGTGTTGGCTCAAGTTCACGTCCAGCGTGTGACCAGGACTTCTGCCACTGAAGAATTCTGACAATATAAAAACTTTCTTTTTAGGGCGTTTTTACGAAACGGGTTGGCTGGGAAGTCTATCTGACTAAAAAACTGCCATCAGCCTGAACCAGCACTGAACTTCACTTGCCATTTCGAATGATCTTTTGCGCACTACATTTGGCTAAATATTAGATTTTTATCAGAAGTGCTGAGACTGAAACCCTTCACATCTCAAAAAAGCATGAATTGTCAGGATTGCGCTTGGAAAAAGACCCACATTAAAAACTTATAACGGTCAATTCACAATTCTGTTAATCGGCGGTTACTGTTGCAACCAGGTCATAGGTACGCTACTCTCTATCGATATTTTCCCAACGAGTTTTTTAGCCCGACAACCTCATCACGACCGTACAACCATACAATGCAGATAAGCAGACTCCAGTGTGATCTACCTACTACTCATAAAGATTGGCACTTCAGCAGTCGTTATTTCAAATGCGGCATGAAACTAGACAACGAAATTTCCGCTTTGAATGTTACCACATCAGAGGCATGAAATTGTGCAGAATATTTCGTGCTTGTTGTCTACGATATTTCAATCTATACAGTTAGCGATGATAATGGACCACTTATACACGGCCTGTTAAGCTTTACGCAGGTACTTTAAAGAAATTGTTTTGTTCCTTACGTTCAAGAGAAGACCATTTTGTAATGTTTGAACAGAAAATGTATCAGTGTCACTGTAACACTTAATTCGAAGCGCATGTTTTGTTTACAATGCTCAGAAAACTCATCTACATCATAACGTTAACAAGGTTGTGTATGTTATTTTGTAACAGAAATCTTGTCCGTGATAATGTGGTTACCCAGTAAGCAGAACTGTCAGCGGAAAGACGTAAAATTTTGTCCACAATGTTGAAAATAATTGTATGAGTACATTGGCCATTTCGGATGATCGGCAGAATACAAGTTTTATACTCATGTATGGCAAATATTTTACCCCAGTGCTCAAACACAATAAACGTACTAATCTGGTTCCCACTTTTCAAAACACATGTTAGATTGGCCTACTTGTAATCTGGATCAGAATTAACTCAGTATTATCTACAACGGGCTTAATTTGCAGGTATACGATGATGTTAGTATGTGTTATATAACAGAGTGCTGCTCGGTTACCGTAAAATGAACATACAACTGTATTTCAAAAATTATCTTGAACTTACCAATACTCTGCACACAGGTTCTGAAGCGGAAAAGACAAATACGTTGCCACCTTTAATCTTAAGAAGAAACATCAAAGTAATTATATTATTCTCAATTATTTTGTTATTTTCACCTTGAACACACCAGAACAAACGTTATTTAGTGGCACTTCGGATAGCATAATACTCGGAATTTCATTTTGGCGGAAGTATTCTTAAAACACTGGGTGGTCATGTTATTTTTTTGCACGATGAAAAGGAAAATCGATTCCAAAAGAAAAGACAACAATTTTCTAATTGCTCTTTCATGTCCAACCGTGTCTTTCATGTGTTCATTCTTCTAAAAATTAAAAAACCCTTTCAAAGATCTTAATTTGCTTTTTAGTTGAATGAATAAAAGCCGGAATTGGTATGGGGAAACATGAATGAGGGAACGCATTTTTACACTGTAAATGTAAACCACTAGCGATACACGTTTCTTTTTGGTTCGCTTACCTATAAAGTCGATTTACTTTCACTCCTGCTGATATCATTTTGTTAAGGAATGTGCAATTATTACGGGGACATGATGGTATTGAACACAGAAAAACTTCAGAAATTGCTATCTGTGACTAATACTTTCTACTTCCTATCCCACTCTGAGAAATATAAAGACGCTGTTTTCCAAATATATTTTCTCTAGCCTACTGTTTAAACTTTCCGACAAATGAATATATGTGGCATTAGGCATCGAACATATATGAATTTATCAAAACATTAAGTATTTTACTTGCCACATTTCATGATGTCATTACAGGTATGTCAATAAACGGTAAGGTTAACACATGACTCTCACAACCCAAAAGTTTTACGTGCGTTTTGTCAGCGCTGAATGCGAACACTGCTTTTTTATTGCATTTAATTTGATGTTCAATATGAAGTGTTGAAATGTTTCCTTCCGACAAAAATCACGAGTTTCTCAAGTCTACCTAATCTTGTGGAACAATACATGCACTCAGTACTGTCGGCGTGAATGTGAAAATGGAATCACAGGTCACTTCAAACTACACGGTGACATCTCATCATGTCTACTACCGTTGCCGAGTTTCGGTCTGACGAAGGACATTATGCTGCCTCCCTTTTGGATAGCATCGGGCTAATTTTATGGGTGTAAATGAAAGGTTGAAAGCATTATCCGTATGCTGCATATATAAAACAAGGGGGATCTGTTAAATTAACGCCATCAAATTGAATACAAACTCCCTTTTCAATTGTTTGCCAGAAAAGAAAGACAGAACAATTTTATCAATCTTAGTGACAACGGAGCATTTATCTTCAATCGCATTTCTAAGGCGAAGTGAAACGATCCTAATATCCAAGCCTAATAAAGACACATGAGTTGTCATTCTCGATAAGGTTGACTACTTAAGTAAAATGAACTCGTTACTGGAAGATACAACCAAATTTGTAAGGAAGAACAGCGAGAAGGATAAAACGATGGCTATAGGAAAAGCTTTAACAAAATCGTTCCGAAACTCGAAGCAAACGGGACTTATCGATTCAAGTACGTTTTCGAGAATCATACCAGTGGGCACTGTCATACCTAGACTTTACGGTTTGCCTAAGGTTTACACAAGTGGAATACCCCTACGACCGATCTTGGACATGAGTAATTCCCCATATCATGCAACTACGAAGTGGCTAGCTGGGATGTTAGAGCCTGTAAGGAGATAGATAGCGGTCTACAGTTTGAGGGATTCTTTCGAATGTGTTGAAACCTTGAAGGAGCCAAGCGTGTCAGGAAAGAGAATATTCTCATTTGATGTAACACCCCTATTCACTAATATCCCGCTCAGGGAAATAATTCAATTTCTAGGCGATTATCTCGAGAACAACTTCATAAACGTGGGATTATCGACAGAAGAATTGAAAAGGTAGTCATATAGTTGTACCTATAATGTCCAGTTCCATGTTCCCTGTAGACTATGTCGACAAAAGGATGGGGTAGTAATGGGTTCACCATTAAGACCATTACTAGCTGACATTTTTATGGTAAAGATTGAAAATCCTGCGCTAGCAACCATGATTAACTCGCTCACTCTTTACAACCGATATGTAGATGATACCATGTGCATAAGTGATAAATCAATAAACCGCGGGGAAATACTGGAACGCTTTAAGTCTGTTTATATTTGTACCTTTTAAAGTCGACAATGCCTCAGAAAATACAAGCAACAAACTTAACGTAAACCTAAGCAAGATTTATTTTGCAGAAAAACTACGTGTTCAGTTTAATTCCATACCGATTTCGCACCCTCAGTCGAAAGATACACTGCCTGTTCATGCTGCCTTGTTTGTTCCTGCGGAACAAGCTATTTAGACCGTACGACATGGCAATTATCTGAACGCATTCGGACCATCATCCGGTGTGGTTAACACGGGGTTTGCCAAAATCTTGCTCGTCTTCTATCGCTGCGCACCTAATGGAGTCCAACCATTCAATCGATCTCAATGACTCATTCCGTCCTATCTACCGCGCTCCTGGTTTAAAATCAAAACGGACCAAAGAACGCCTGTTGGCAATCGCAGAAACCATGGTCATCCGCCTACTCCCCTTCCTATCATGTAGTCGAAAACGCTTCGTCAAAATGCTGACTCTTCCATGGTCTGGTGCTCACGTCAAGACGGAATAGATAACGTAATCATGACTACTATCGTAGCAACCATCAATAATTTACACAATCGACTTAATCTTTCCGAAACTGATAACGAACATGATCAATTCATATAAATGTTGTATTTAGCTTGATGACGAATCACCGAAAACAAGCTTGTTCGCTGTATGTTCTTCTAATGTCTAAACCGGATGTTTTCATGCAATCTTTTCGAGTTAATTGAAATCCTGACTGCCAAAATTAAATAGACTATTACATACTTCAGAAAAGACCCCTATTTATACATAGTATCTTGCGCGTATTTTGAGTTTCTCTGTACTACATAACGAGGAAGATAAACAGCGCATTGATGTTTAAAGGGAAACGCAAGTAAATCTGGAACCAATGCATATGTTTGCAAATGATAGCACATTAGTGTCTAGTGTGAACTTAGTGCAGCATTTGTCAACATGGTTGCCCTTCAGGGAGTTCGGACGGAGCTCACAGTTCAAACATCGATCTTTGACAAGATCAAACCTCGTTTTTAAATTTTATTAGCATCATCTCTGACTTATGATTGTAGGCAGCGGTGGTTCACATTCAAAGATGAAGAAAATTCGGTCAGTAGGGATTGTGGTCTGCTTGATTAAACGGACAAACAAACACTACTTCACGTTGTGAGTTGAAATGATCGTTCTCCATGGGAGGTTTGGAACCCGCATGATCCTAGTTTGAACGCAGAGGCTAGGCAAGCAAAATGGAATACCATTTACCTGAAAATTTTCCTTACCCTAGTTACCCTTTTCTTATTCGGAATAAACCAAATTGCGGAAACTCTTGACTTTGCCGAGATTCGAAAAAGTAACAAAGGCGGCATGTCAGGAAGCGTCCAGCACTCTGCCAGCTGAATTACAAGGCACTATCCCTATCTAGGCATGTTGTTTCTCTTACTAGCTCGAAATTGACTGAAGCTTGGGTTTTCGCAATTGGTTCTTCTAAAGTGACAAATGCAACTAACTACCTGGTAATAAGTTATGGTCTGATAAACGAACAAGTTTTGCTGCTCTCATGACTTCATCCGGTAATATTGGACGACTCGATCGAAGTCTTCTCTTGAGGCTGCGCTATTAAAACGTTGGTGAGAGTATCTCATGTTGTTTTGTCCCCAATTTTATTTGCCATTGATGCATAAGAAGTCAACTTCTACGAAAAAAACTACACCATACAGACTGCTTCAAACTTTAACAATGGCTAGTAGCCGAAAGCGCCAAAACTTATTGCATAGTCCATAGAATGGACATGGACAAGTGTGCGCGCTCAAATATCTGCCGAAGAGGGATATTTTTACTGTGTTGTTCACGTCAATTTGCTTCAAATAAGCATTACATAACTACTGCCAAGTGAGGTTAACAGGTCCAGAGTTTGTTAGTAGTTCGACAAACACGGTAGACGTACGTCAGGAATAATCGAGGGTAACTCCCTAATGCTACCTGGTATATCTGAAGGCTGTGGAACAGGTTGCGTAAATCCCACCGCTCTTCATCGGCTAACAGCTGGTGTCCAGCCTGAAAATCTGATCATGTACTGCATTGCAATATGGAGTGAGTTCTGTGGTGGATTGCGCAATAGAAGACAGTATGATATAATTCTGGTCCGCGATAAATTCATTACCCTGTGGCAAATGAGAAGCACTTCGAAAGGAAGAGTTAACTTTGATAGTTTTTCAAGCGGCTGTCCTGTATCTTCAACAAACTCACGGTTAAGCTGGGAAATATTCTAATCAACTGCTGTAAGACCGAGGCGAAACTCATAAGAGTTGTTTTAAATCAGTAAATCAGTTCATTTCACAGTGATAACATTTAACAATCCCCTTTTGGTAAACTTTGTTTGTCTTCCATTACTGTGGTAACATGAGTTTCATGAAGTAAAGATGGGTATGACAAATTCTTTTATTGCAGTGTAAAATAATAGTCCCTCGAAATAAATCTTTTGTGTCGGATTCACTCTATTCTGTCATACCCCTATGACAGCTCATCTTTATTATTACGAGCTGAGAAAATTGTCAGCCACTGGGCTATACTTGTCGACACTAACTTACATCCCTGTAACTGATTTATTTGTTGATTTTTAGGGGTATGCACATAATTTCTATCATAAACCGAACAACTTTTGTTGCTGACCATGTTTCTTAAGTGAACTGTTTGTGATGACGGGATTCTGGCCACTGATGTGGTTTCTGTGTACGAATGGTTTATGTTATTAGTGGACGGTGAGATTACTAAGAATAACCCAACTACACCTAGGGAATTCCGATATTATTGAATGTGGATCCCATATACCTGTGAGCATATAGTGTCCCATAGATTGAGAAGTAGTCGACGGTTTTGTTGATACAGTGATCAACCAAGCGATCATAAACGAGGGTTCAAATCATGGTGTGGCTTCTCCGTTCAGTTGTGTATATTTTATTCAACTTAGGCGGCAATGCAATCTAAAACAGTCTCTATACCTAAGCTTTTGTGACAAGGGTTATCAAAGTGTTAATTTTAAATATTGCTATGCGATCGGAGCTCGAATTTACTAGTTTTTAAGACAACTATGCTGGTCGGAATATACAAGCCGATGTGTCATACAAACATGACTGAAGAAATTTGTGTGTATTCACTCACAATTAGTTTCTGCTCGATTGATTAATTTGATCTGTGTTTTAATACTGAGGGTGGTGAGAGCGGAAGAACTTTTATAATGTATTAATATGTCAGTATCGTGCCCCAACCTACTTGTTTCTGCGAATGCTTCAGCTACTCGTATTACACCGCTAGATAAAAATAACACCAAAGTAGTTGTTGCTAAAGCATGCTATTATACTCGCCAAGCTTCGAGAATAAGAACTAACGTATGTATCGCTACGGACAATTCAAATCAACCATTGTTTTCCCACACTTTACCTATCTTTGAAAGCTGATTGGACCTCGACTGATTTCATATTGAATAGGCACACAGAAATCATATTTATTCATTCAATTTGTATTACCATTCGACTGACTCACTCGGTCAATATGAGATCGGCTAATGACACACTGGTTTTTACAGGCCTGAACAAATTGTGGTGGCAGTATGAAATTTTGACCAAAACCATCCTGTGCATACCAGGTATATTATTTTAGAATTCAATCAATATAATAGCCAGATGAGATTTTATCGGAAACATGTGTTTGTTAAATCTTTATTTTACGTCTGGGACACTCGCGTTAAGATCACATGTTCATCGACCACATAATCAGACCACTCAGCAGGGAAACAATGTGCCATTGCAACAATTCCAGTTAGACAGGAAAATGCCAGGGTGACATAACGCGGCTTTTCACAGCAAAGGCTTTCATCTATCTGTATTTAACACTGAAGAATCTAGTCGGAATTAAGCAAAATTTGATGAGCTCTCATAACTGAATTTTCACTTGTGCCTCATGCTTAATCGACAAATGGACAATACAGCATGTGAACACTTACATAAAACTAACAAGTACAAACTGATGAGTTAAACGTACTTTACAACTTTTGGTTAAACGCTGAGAATAAAAATTTATTTCTGTGCTAATGGTTTTCTTTTTACAATGACTATTCTAGCTCAGTTCAAGATAAAGTGCGCGGAATTTTTTCAGTACAACACAATAATCTGGAAAACACTAAAATATTTCAATAGGTGCGATCAAAAGGCTTTTCAGTGTAAAAACAGTGACGGGATACTCTATGGACTGAGGACGTAAAACGTTTATAGATTTCTTTCATACCGGCACCCGATGTTTTGTTTATTGTTGGATGCAAAAAGGATCCGTGAGAGGAAAGTGACCAACTAAATAAAAATTACTGATAGAACCCTGATGAATGTCTTTCTTTTTCCACTGTTGAAATTCGGCAACACCACGGGAATACTACAACCATCCCTGTCATTTCAACGCCAGAAACGAACGTTTGACAAGGACTATAGTTTCTATCTGCCCAATTTACCGTAGTTTTATTCAGTATGACATAGTGATAATAGAGTACAGAATTGTATTTGCAGATCACGTGGTGTGGCAGCAGTTAAAAAGTCTTATAAATGAAAATTCACTCAACCTGGTTTGTCTGTCTGTATACGGCAAGGCAAACGGACAAACCCATTTGTGCTACCTTTCGACACATACGACAGGAACAAACAATCACTGACAAAATCTTATTGTTAGCGCTAGCAAGAGATCAGGAAAGCAACTGAGGTGTTGTATTTTGCTGGCAAGAACAACCGTGTGAAGTTAGCACACAACTTTTGTCTAACTGAAGCACAATAAACGCCAGTTAGGCACTACCTCAGTCTATAAAACTTTAAACGCCAGGACACTGTCGCACAATGGATTTTCAATAAATTGTACTTGGCTGAAGCAAATGCATTTAGAAAACATGTTAGGGAAATGTGTCATATGTGTGAGATATTTATTGTTCTATACGAACAGTCATCACCACCCATCAGTAGTATTAATTAGTAAAGAAATATTGCGTAATAATCTGAACAAAATACCTGCGCCAGTGAGGATTATTTGAGTTTTGTTAAGTGACAGTTGTTGCGTCACAAATTAGACACTAGCCATACTGGGCCACACGTTTCGCATCTATATTAGCCTTTCGGCTGGATGATTCTGAATGAAAGCACTAAACTCAAGTTTTGTTCTTATGAGATCTCAAGTGCAGGGCATATATTTGTCAGGACCGGAATTTTTGGATGGAGAGCTCAAGGGTTGGTTACTACTCCAGGTACCTCATGAACGAACCGTAATATCCAGAAGCCCAACAACAATCTCTCACAAACAATTTTTCAGCATGTCCAACAAATTCCAAAGCAGATTGAACGGCACTGTTTTATTTTGCTTAATCGATAGTGGGGTGAGTAGAACTTCTCAGAAAGATTTGGATGACTGAATTTACTGAAACGATTAAGTTTTATAAATGTTTATTTTAATTTAATGAGTTAGGTTGTTATGACTACAGCACCACTGATACTTGCTCCCCGTCTTCCCGGCACGATATGTCTTCCGGCTGGAACATTTCAGACGAATGTATCATATTTTCTGACCCTAAGATTACAGTATTCTACAAACGTTACTCGATATCAGCCTATGGTTAACCGGAGGTTACACTGGTACATCTCCTGAGTGGTTCGTACCAAATAGATCACATTACCGCAGCGAGGCATGGAATAGAACCAAAATATCACATTGGAAGCTTAGCACTTTGTGAGGGCCCATTCTAGCAGACCTTCTAATTGAATGGGATCAGTGTCCGCCAGTGGGTTCTGGATACCAGAACTTGCAAAGGTAATGTGGGGTTATAACCCGGACTGAAACAAAATTCATCCTTTGGTGAACAGTCGCACGTCAGGTGAACACATTTTGCTCTCGTCTACAGGCCTTGGTTAGAATGTCTGTTAGTGAGTACATTTTTACATTAGTAGGACTTCAATGGATTGTGCGGGATCCTTATACGTATTGAGGGACTTTGGTAGATACAGATTGAAAACTAACTAAAACCGATTTAGGCTTCCGCTTCCTTAAAGGACTTTCATCCAGCCTTCTTTGAAAAAATGTACTAGACTCCAGCTCTTGTTGAAGCTTGTCATGAACGCATATCAACTGCCAGAACTAGAACGCCAACCACGGTACTATTTGGCAACCATGGTGCCCATTGCGATAACTACCCGACGTCGGACACGACCAGCTTATCATATGTGAATGCTCAGTCACACTCGTTTGTTACTGCAGATCAGATTGCGCAATCGCCCCATTGTCTGTCCTCTTCACTCCGATTGGCGACCGTTTCTACTGTTTGACTGTCGGTGTTATTGTGAACCATTTAGTTGCAACCATACTGGAAAGTTGACCATAGCACTTCTAAAGCATATCTTGACACCAATCCACATACAACTGATACATAAAAAGCTCAGAGTAGATTGAATTAATACTCGAGTTATATTATTACTTATCAGTAGTGCATACTCTTATCAAAGCTGAGATTCGCTCACCGACTCTCATGTGTGCCGGGCCAGCTTGTTATCCAAAACGCCAATAACCCGACAATAGATGTAACGGGTTAATCATATCTAACCACACAAACACAACTTTGTGTGAGCTGTGTCGGCTGACTTCTAAGAGTCTCCTGCTGAGACGATGTGGAAACTTGACCAAAGTGCTTGTTGACTGAGACTGAAAATGCGGACTTATCAAAGAAATAAATCGCATAAAGTGAAACAAAATATTTCATTCTCTGTTTACGTACTCCGATCACACAAGTAGAGATGTCGTTAACTGGACAACCGTTTCCTGAAGCGTTTTATACATTTATTCAAATAAGTGTGTATGAACGTGCGTGGACCATCAGTCAGTACTTTTGCGCACTGTTGTTGCGGTTGTTGTTGGACAGACATGCGGGTATAGAAGTCCTAATAATGCAGCTTTGCATTACGAAGTGACGTCAGGCAAATTGTATCCTGGAGGTGTCCAGCAGGCCAGGTACAACAGTAAAACTGTTGAATAATTACTCAGTAAATCAACGGCTCAACTGACATGTGGTGAAACACTCACAACTGTTTACGGAGTATTAAAAGTATCCACTCAGATGCTATGCACTACGTATCTACCGCTCGCCTGTCCATTGTTAGGTTACCAAAAGGCGAAACTGTTGACTCACGTTAGATGAACATTGAAGGTGGTAGTCTCAATAAGGCCTGAAAACTTCCCAATCCACAGGTGAGGTCTATGGCTTAAAAACAGCTCTAACCAGAGTCTGGTAAGAAGGCCGACAGATTTCCTAACCTACCCTTTGAGTTTAACTCAGGTTGAATTAGTGAAATTGCGCCTGTGCTTTACCAGCTATCCATGGCATTACTCGTGAACCCTACGTACTCAGGCATCCTAGACAAGTGAGCAGTCACTAATATTAGTTGATGTAATGGAAATTCTGTTAGGGAACATAACTATCCAAAGGGCTGTTGACAAGTTCACAGAAAACTCAAAACAATCAGAACTAGTTCAACCGTGGTCAGCATATGATCACCGACCATATTCAATCCCCTGGAAGTGTCATGAAAGTTATCAGCATAAGAGGCGCAAAAAAAGATTGCCCTGGTTGGGCACTTCATAAGCTGATTTTTCCCAGCATTCCTGCTGGACTTTTACAGCAATTTCATCGGGATATTGACCCACGGTACAAAACTTTCCGAGGTTGTTCCGTGTCTCGTCTGGTGACCAGTAAAATAAGGCGAACCTTGGTGCTACGACGAATCACTCACGACAGATCGGAAAACAACCAAACTACGTTCAACCGTCCACAACTTTGACAGGACCTTAATAAGTGACCGGAAACTAGTAGATCTAGACAGAAGGCATTAGTTTGTTGTTCAGTTTGTTCTCTCTCTCATTCGAGAAAACAGGCAGCAGCAACGGTGCAATTCAGGACGCCATTCAACGGAAGTTTATATTCTCCAAATCTGGGATTTCTATGCAGTAAGCGATAAACGTTCGTAGACTACCTAGTCTTGTTAACTTAGCATTAATTGCACCACATGAGTTTGTAACAGTGTCGTTTTTGGTTTAATATATGATTGGCTTATTCTTGATGGTTTGGCTTAATGTTTGTTACTAAATTCCGGAGGGCACCGGATTCAACACACACCGAGTTCGGAAAGTCAAATCGGATTTCCGTGAGGTATGTTGTATTTCAAATTTACCCTTTGTTCAAAGTCGTCTCAAATTCATGAGCAAGGTTTAAACAGTCATTTTAAGTCCACAAGCAAAAAGTAACGTGTAGCAGTCATCCTAAAGTCTTAAAAAGACGGCGTTAGCATCAGAAGACCAGAGATCGACCAGAGATTCAGAGGGGAAGACATATGGAAACCTAAGTAACTGGGAGTAGATTCATAAACAGGGTATTGTGCTGTAAGTTCAGGACAGCTTTTGAACAATCAATAAGTCATTGTGTTGGTGACTTTGTACTGCTGAATCAGAAGCTTCTTCGGACCACATCTGCCGTATTATACTATATTTGGTAAAGTAATGTGCATTACGATAAGGCCCATTTTTGCCATCATGAAGGAAACCTGATGTTTGGCATACCTGCCGTATGACATCAATATATGCCATTAATATTTGTGATGTGACCAATTACCGCTACGATGACCAGCTTGCCAAAGTAGGCGACATAACCTTCTATACTGATGGTCATCTCAAGAACTTAGCAGCAGATGATCCCGTGAAACTCAATATGCATTTCAACCAATAATTCGCTCGTCTGATCAACGCGATAAAACCATCTCCGTGTGCCTCGTTGGTCAACGACGAACTAGTTAGTGACGCCATGAGCAGGATGACCACTGAAGGATTCTTACATTTCCTAAGTTTGACTTCATCTAGACACTGGCTTCAGCACCAGCGCAGTCGACGTTATGTTCGCATTCTTCGCTATTGAACTTCACAACGCAGATTTACATTCTCACGTAACAGAGAACATCAGAGCGGTCACGCGGCTGACCGTCTCTCAGAAACCCTCAGGGCTGTATTATGGTATAACCAAGGAAATACATAAAATCTACATATTAATGCTCCTGTTGGTAATGGTGACCACGGGGCCATCACATTTCAACAACAGGTCGATGTCGAGACAGTCGCCCCAACATTGAAACCCCACAAAAACTCTTACAAGACGAACTGAATATCTCTAACCAAAGTACTTAGTAACATGTGACGGTCTGAGTAATCGGCCTATTTATCACTCGGCTACCACTGGGAGTTTATCATGAACGTCGTTACTAAATGCATCGAGGGATATTTATCGATCAAGCAACCTAGATAATCCGAGCGAAAAGCCCACGTTTGTTTTGTACAGCTCAATTGCCGTCAATAAAAAGATCAGCTTGTAATGTGTGTCAGTTGAAGGAAGCTGAAGAAGCACACGATGGGTAATGTACAACCCAAAACCTGACAGCAATCGCTATGAGAACCGTCAAACATCAGTACCAGATAGATCTAACTAACAGTTTTAGCGACAACCGAAAACAGTTCTATGGTACTACTGCGTCTGTCACCAAAAATCGTCCAACAATTTCTCACTTGCACCACGCAGGTAGGATGTCCATCTGAAACAGAGAAGCTGACCGTAGTCTTGGTAATTAGTGTCTGCGCTGACTACCAGCACCACAGGGTCGGTACATGTACTCAGTATCAACACAACCGATATCATGTGAACAGTTATTTTCACACCCGACCTTATATTCCAAAACTCTCAAGGCTTTATGAAAATAAGTCCCCAGGTCCTAATCTAATTTCTTTTCTAATATTAAAAAGTACAACAAAGAGTTGGCAAATCCATTCCAAAAACCTGGAAAATGCACACGCTGCAATCTATTTTTAAAAACGTTGACCGGAATGAGCCCTCTAATTATAGGCCTTGAAGGTCATGGTGAGCGAGATCGACAGCCAGTTGCGTAAGTAGTTAGGGATTTTGTATTTGCCTAAGATTCAACGAGAATTTCAACAGGAATTCTCGTGTGCTCGGGAAAATTAGACAAAGGCTGCTGATGGAAGCCCATTAACCGATGCATTTCTTTTAAATTTCTCTTAGTTCTTCGACCAAGTAGACTACTTGAGCTTTTGAATGATTCTTCGTGTTTATTGTAGACAGAATTCTTTACTTCCCCAATTCGCCGATTATCTTCAAGGTCGCCACTTCGACGTTAAACTGAACGGTGTATTTTCAGGTTGGCATTTTACAAACAAAAGTTTGTCAATGGAACGCATACTTGAACCCCTGGTCTTTGTTCTGTTTGTGTTCCAAGTCCCACAGTTTAGTAATTCTCCCTTGAAATTATATGCCGGTGACACTGAAGTTTGGCGTATGGTGGAAGAAGTGACTGAGAATGAAAGTGATTTAGATATTTCGTATGGGAGGTCGAGGGAAACCGCCTTATATTTAACAAGGCTAAATATGAAGTAATACACTCACGTCATTTGAGCTGCAGAGATTACATTCTGGGGGCAGGAAGAAAACTGGATAACACTGCACGCGACAGAAACCTGGGCACGATTGTTTTAATTGACTTAAACCTATTTTCCAACAGTGCGTCAACTGTCAAGAAAGTCAACGCGGCGCTTGGGTTGTATGGCAGATTGCTTGAACAGTTTCGGTCAGGCTGCTTCATCACTATGTTTGACTCGCTATGGTGCCTTCAACCGGAACAAACTATTCAGGCTTATCGACGTTATCTCGTGAAAAAAATGATTATTATTGAGATGATGCAACGTAGCGCTGTAAAGCGTGTTACAACACCGCATTCTGCAGCTTACTCAGATAAGTTGCGTAAACTGGAGCTGTTCTCAGTACTCAACCAGAGAAGACACCTTTATTTTAACGGATCTCCGTCGATCCTGACATCTATTTGGAAGGCCAGTTGTGCACATCGAAAACAAGCATCTCAGGGATAACTCATTAGACGTACAGCATTAAATGAATCATGTAGCCTGTACAGATCACTCTGTTGGACTGCATTCAATCTGGGACAACCTAACAGGTTCTGCCGTAACTGTCAGTGGTAGTTGATGCCTACATTCGGGACGCTAAACTGAGCACTTAGAAAATTTGATCATCGAGATCACTTTAATAGACCGCAGAAACTCTCGACGCCCACTGTTAATGCTAACTAGCTGGTGTTTATTGTACGTTGCAGTACGACTGTTGTATGTTTGATATGTGGTGTTCTCCTTTAATGTGCTTCAACCCAAACCCACAAATCGTAAGCCAAAGTGATTCCTTCACCGCCAGTAACTAAAAATTTCACGTCTTCTAAAACAATCCATTTTTAGACACCGATATGAAACCAGTGTTGGGAATTGATGAAAAGTTTCAGCTACTCTATCCGCCAAATTTACATGCCAGACAGGAAACGTGGGTAAAAGGTGCAAATGAACAATCACCACGACTGTAATTTTGACATGGCCAGGCTGTCATGCACGTACAAAAAATTTATTCTACAGATTTTTGCTTTCTGTGCTGTTCGTGTTCAGAAAGGTTGAAGAATGCCTGCGTTCTGGTGAACTTTGATACAAGTGAAATGGAACTGATGGTCAAATGCCATCAATGTTGGCATTTCGTTATCAAGCAGCACGTGCAACCTAATCACAACTGGGCAAATAAATCCCTAATTCTTTACAGGAAGATTAAGCTTTCAATGATAGCAATTCTAGAGAATTGTGACTGTTTCAAACGTTTCTGTAGTAGTTGTCGATCTCAGCTAACCCAGGACATCACAAAAGTCTCTTGTTCCCGGTCATATTTTAAGTTATCTTGTCAATTTTTCCACATACTTAAGCGCTTATCTACGACAACAGTAGTACTGGGGTTCTTTCTAGATTTACTATACATGTATACTTTCTGTCAGAGAGGCATTTGAAGATAGAAATAGGTTGAATGATGAAGCGCTGAACGTGATACGAGTTGACATGAAGTCAACTCACCTGAACGGATTCATCGATATGCTTATTGTTGTCGTGGTAGAACATCGTGCGTATGGAAGCCAAGGGGTCAGGTATATGTAATGAATTCCACATGCACATACCAAAGACTGCAATCGTAATCTACTTGTATGACGCTATACGCCTGCAAGTAAGGTTGACCGTTCCAGCCTGGGGGCTGAGGGCAATACCGGCGAGCTAGAACTAGCAGTACAGTTTCGTGTTTTATGGTAGCAAGTTTTAAACATCACAAATACTATCCAAACATCGATAAGTTAAAAGACATTGACGGTTATTCGAACATTGCAGGTTCATCAGCGCAGGAAGAAGACATATGTTGCGATATGTTAACATTTCGTTTACTCTCATCAGTCGCAAACGTAAAACATGCAAGTTATATATGACAGACAATTAGAGATAGACAGGGTATGGACACGCATACAATCACACCACGAATTATGTCATCACCACCACGGCAACCCTATAGGTTGCTTCACCCACTTTTGTGCACATAGCGCCGGCTGGTGAGCTCTAATCAGCATGGCTTCGCTAAAGGCCAGTAGTTTCGGGTTCTGATGACGTAACAATATTTTGAAAGAGTTAAGAGGGACCACCTGGTGACCTGTTATCATAAGGTGTCTTGCAATCGATGATGCGGGGCTTCGAGTACCAGATTCACCGGTTTCCGGTTGTTGTGTCATGCGCTGTTTTAACCAGTTTGGGACGTGTTCGGCCACACGCTGAGATGGCCGTCGGTCTGTTCTGCCTATGTAAACGTCACCGCAACTGCAAGTGAACTGATAGACAACGTGAGAGACAGAATGGTCAGACAGACTGCGTTCGCGATTGTGTAGAACTGGTCCTTTGGTGGTTTGAACCAAGCGTAATTGGGCAGCCGCATACGTACTGGATAGGGCACACTTCAGTTTGTACTTGATGTCGTTTACAAGATGATCGCCTTTGAATTGCAAAAATAGAAATATATTTTCCTTCTGAGCTGTTTGCACTTGTCCATTGCAATTGCAGGTTCAGTTTGTAACATAGAACAGATTATTAATTCCTTAGCTAGGATCCTAAACAAATTCTGGCTCTCATGTTAACCATACGTTTTTCCGTAATTTAACACACAAAAATGAATATATAAAATTATTGTTTCTCCAGTTCGTCGTCTATGCTAACTAGGCATTACTCAGTGTCCAAGATTAGTGGATGTAAAAATAACTCTGTAGAACTCAAAATTTTAATAAATCCTGAGCTTCATAACCTTTCTGATTTATGTGTATCAATAATTTGTTACCTTTTAACAAGATCCTTAATATGTACCCAATCGACTGCGTTGTTGGCCGTGATTATTTTCCACTGGTCATTTTTGTCAAACGAATGCGGCATTCTAGGATGAAAACCATAAAACCATGAAAGGATTTGCCATCTACAATCACTTACAGTTCATGAAGATGCAACGTCGAGTAGTTGGTTCCATTAAAAATCACCATAGACAGAAGATTCTTTCAATTTCGTATATGAATACTTCGTGTGATTATGACTGTGCGGGCACATACATCTCTTAACTTGAAAACCTCCATATTTTTTTGCAACGATTGCATAATTCACGGTTGAACAAATTCACAAATGTATTAATCTAGGCAATAGGGCAAGTACTAATTTTATCAGTGCTAACGGCATTAGGCTTAAAGTTTCTATTATGGTTGGATTAATATTCAAAACAGGACAATCTATTTTGCTCTGTTTGATAATTCTAGACTGAATGTTCCAATCTCAGGTGTTGTTCAGCCAGAACCACTTACCAGAAATTAAATTGAACAAGGCTACCGTATTCGACCAAACTGAGGTAACCAAAATACCATATAATAAACCCTGGTTATGTCGGTTTCTTTGATGTCTGTCAATAGGGCTTAAGTGAACTTGTTTTTGTTAGCAATAATGAATTGTTTTAATTTACAGATAGACTGGATAAAAATGTTAGTTACAAACTTCCCTGAAAAACACTCTCATTAAGGTGCAATAAAATAGCTTACATGTATTTTTACCGTTTTAAGCACCAGAAGAAAAAGAATTGAATGTCTGCTACACTTTTTGTCCTAGGATGACTGAATCAGTCGTAATATCTGTGGAACTGAAATATATAGCTGAAAGATTGTGTTGAAGGAGTCTTTTAACTGATGAAAATGAAAGCTAGTGAAACCAAATGAAACTACCCAACCCATCACTTGTTTTTCCCCAACCACTTTATTGTGGTTGCTTTAAATGAAACTCATTGTATTACTATTGCTTGGTTTTCTCACTATAATACATGCTCCCGAAGAACAGAATAAAACTTCGTAGTACACTTTTCCTTTCCAAAATAATCTTTATAATTGGCTTAAACGTCTTTGAGTAAATGTGGCAGAAATCTCGATACTCTGAATGAACCGGGCAATCATTGCTTTTTTTCGGCCGACTCCTTACTAATTCCTCACAAGGTATAACGTTAATAGAATATATCTTCTAGGTCTGCTTAGAAATATCGTTTGCTTTCCAACTTTGTCAATATTCTGAACGTTATTATTTGATGTGTTCGCAAAGAGCGGTAACAATTTATCCCGAAAACTAAACAGTAAAACCTTAATAATCGTGAAAATATCGTCTTCAGTAAATGTCTGCTTATGCCTTCCGAAAGCACATCGGACAGTTCAGTTTGCTTTGTGTCATATCTGATGCATTAGTTGATTTTTTGAAACCATCATCGGTGATGCTTACGTCTGCTTTAGGCACTATGCGATTTTCATTACTAACAAAAAACAAACAAGTTAGAAGTAATCAAAATATAGGTTTTTTCAATCACAGAATAATGCAATCATTGTTCAGTTGTCATCCGTTCTAAGCTCACTTACAAAGGACTAGATTGAACCACTAATAAAAAGAAACTAGCAGTTCCATTTTCATGGTTCGAGCTGTAACATTTATATGGAGAAGCTGAAAGTCAAGAAGTAGTTAACTATTTTTTGGTCCGCAAATCTAGCGAAAGATAGCGGGCGAAAGTGTTTAGACAAAACAGAAGCCTGCGTTCTAACCCGATATTTGGTCCTTTAGCTGCGCGCAACGATGACAAAATGCAGGAATTTTTAGCCTAACGCCTTCAATTCGGATTCCCACACTGACGGCTAGCTTGTTGTGAAACTGAGGAATCATCACAAATCTAATCAATTTAATGAGTTCGGTCAATACCAGCATACGCCCATTTGGGGTGATCACCGTATGTTTGTCCGAAATAAGCCACCTCGAATTGGACCTCAAACTTCTAAATGTCCCGAGTGTAATCTACAGAAAAATATTGTATCTTCCAGACCTTATCTTTCATGTGATATCCACAAGATGAATTTCTGCTTACTTTCTGTTACCCCAAGATTTATAAGTTGCGATGTTTCTCCTAATCTTTACGGGCATCCGTGGGTTTGAATGTCGGAAATCTGAGTATTCTTCAGTGCTTCACTGTTGATTGTTTGAGACGTACCTGTGGTGAAGTGATTATTGATCAAACTGGGCAGCCCTGCTATTCATTATTTTACTCCACGAACCATCCAGTATAGTTAAATCGACGATATTGCTATACACCAATGACACAAAACTCTGACGCGTTCTTAGGTACTCCTTAAATGTGACAAGTTTATTGAACGGTTTGAACTGCCTGAATCAGTGGTCTATATAAAATAGCTCGCCGTCCAAGGGAGAACTGCAAACACAACTCCAGGTAAGAGGAGAGTTGTCAAGCCAATCGAAGCGAGTGATAAACTATCGTTTCAACAGCCAGTTGAATTAGTTGCGTTGATAATACGAACCACATCCTTACAGTTACTGTGATTTTATCCAATAAACCTGCTGACATCAAGATTCAGATTTCTGGCGAGAATAACAATCCATCTTCTGTTAACCACTAACAACAAGGCAGACGTTCGCAACTACGAAAAACCCAAAGCACCTATGCAACTACGGTCGATTCATCTAGTCAGCATAAACGAAATGATGCGGAGAAATATTCGGCCCGTTCAACTGGACGGACATTATGAAGCAAACACCGTAGACACCTGTAGCAACACACCCAGGATAATGCAACTAAACTCGGCCGTGGTTGTGTATCGGTCTATAACTGTGCTCAATCCGTCTCAAAGCATTGTCAACAAATTGGGTGGAGCATGACATGAAGGAATTTTTGAGGTTTTCCGAACAACTGGTTTTTCTTGGTACCTCTCCAGAGTGACTTGATACATTAAAAAAGAGTTCTAACCCTAAGTTTTGTCTCATGCCGTCGCGCGTTACTCTTCACATCGTAGCTGGCTTTGAGAAACCATAACGTTGCTTAGAGTCGCTGTCTGAGGTCCGATTTGTTAATGTGCATAAGCACAGGAGCATTATTATACGCAGTGTGCCCGTCGCTGAAAGAGCTGATGCTGTCACTCAAGCAATGCAAGACCTAGAACAGTGGCAATCACTCATTGGCCTGTTTGAGATAACAGTCATCGGCGTAAATTGTCTGCCGGAGCTAGCGTACTCAGTCTCGGTAAATTCTCTTCGAATTATAAGAATAACCGTCTCAACCGAAGAAATGACGAAACAGGCACATGCAACTTGGCACGCGACTAACAAACAGTTGCCTATGGGGTCAGGTACCACTGTGACAGACCAAAAAACATCAGATCAGAGTGGAGACAGCTATATACTACCAAAAAAGCCAGTGTTACTGCTTTTATCATCGCCTCTGGTGACCTTATTGCAGAAATCAAATTCAGTCCAGCAGTTTAAAACCCAGACTCCCCGCAATTTTATTGGGGGACGGCGACCTCAGACCGCTTTACAATAAACTAACTTAGCTCTTCCCGTAAGATTAACCTTCTCCAGTACATTCATTTGTTATGTATACTGTAGACAACAAAACTGTCTCATCGTACTGTTTTTCACACGAATGCGACTTCACTGTTTAATAACCTTGGCGAGCCTGATAATCTTTATAAGTTCCGAAACCTGCTTATAGTAAGTATTACGAAGACCTGATGTGAAGAGGAAGTGAGGAATAGTGAATTGTTTACTCCAAGCACGATAGTGTTTAGCAGTAATAGGAAAATCGGTAAATGGTTGCTATCAGATAGGATAGACTATGCTAGCAACACGATCCTGCTGAAAAATATGGAGGTAGATCCTGAGATCTTCTACAGCGAAGTTGCAGTACACACAAGAAGTAAACAAGGACAATTTGCAACTGCAAACGTCTTGTTGGAGCTAGTCCAACCCGTATTTTTACCCAGGTCTGATGTCTATTGTTGGAACTGGTCCAACAGATTACTACCCAGTCTACAGTCACTATCGATAAACCAATCGACAATGAAAACAAAGACTCAGCGCGTTGACCCTTGTGTATTGGTATCGACCCTGGAAAATAAAGTGTACAGAGAAAGCACGTCAAGCTAGCGGGGCACGGAGCGAGTTGTCTTTGTAGCCCCGGGGCGGATATTACAAATGGTATAGCTTGACTAAAACAAAAGTAGGCAAAAAGCCAAAATCATCACAAATGTACAAGTGAATGCGACTATCAAAAATATCATGTTATAGTCGCTACAGTCTGGTAGATTCAGCAACTGGGATGCAGAGGTGTATGTCTGATAACCACGAACGACTTTTGAACGCATGGAGGGAAACTTGATGGAGTTATCTGGATTTTCATTGTTACAAGTAGGAATCTAATTAGAGAATCTAACATATCAAAAATCGCGTAGTCCACACTTGAAATCCCTTGCCGTCTTAAAAAGCTGCCAAGTTTAACTAACAGAACCGCCCACATCAATTTTAAACTGCTCACTGTTAACCGGTCGTTTACGGAAAGCCATGAAACAGTTCACAGTCACATCTATTTTCTATGGTGGGTGTTGAGATAACCCAGCAAAATATCTTCCAACAGCGTTGCTTTTAATAATCTCTGTGGTAATGGAGAGTTAATTAGATGACTTCCTCCGGACTAACGTTGAAGATCTCCAACTGACCACTTAGGGGTAACATGGAGTTAATAAGGAATACTAATGCGTCAGGAATCTGTTGACTGCTATTTACGCATGAGTGAAGGCTGCAGGTGCAGTACTAGCCACAGGCGTGATATGTCATGAACTTTGCAAAGCCTTTGACAAGATTGATCATTCCATCTTGCTGTCAAAACTGAGTAGTTATGGCCTTAATCAGCATTTACTCATCTGGCCAGATAATTATATTATTGACCGTGGGTGCAATGTCAGGATGAATGGACGGGCGTCAGAGTAGTTCCCAGCAAACAACGGCGTTCCGCAAGGATCAATCCGGGCACCTCTGTCAATCAATGTTTTCGTCTTCGAATTATACAGTATAGTTAAATCTCTGATGTTGCTGTACACCGATGACATAAACTTCTGGCGTGTTCTTGGGTACTGCGTGAATGTGGCAAGTTCACTGGACGACTTGAACTGTCTAAACCAGTGGTCCACATAAAATAACTTGCCCTTGAGTGTTAATAAATGTAAAGTCATTCAAGTTTACCTTAAAACTGTGCTGACTATTATTTTGGTGATATCAAGCTACTCGTGTTAGCATGCAAAGTCGACTTAAGGACTGTAATGACGGACAATGTGAGTTTATCTGCATATATTACTGCCATGGCTAGGATGGCAAATATAACCTTGAACCTATCGGGAGGAATTTTTGAAAATTTCCACCTTGAATTGTTTCCCATTATGCCTGCCTCCATAATCAGCCTACACCAGGAAGTTAACACACGAGGGTGTCGTCCTTATCTGAGGTGAGACTCAACACTTACTGATAGTGTTCAAACACTGACCATCAGAAGAATTATCGGGCTCATGGAAAACCCCTACTCAGAAAGACTGGCAGAACGGGGGCAGTGCTCAATTAATTGTAGACATCTCCAGGAAGACTTAATTCTTAACTGTGAGATACCCCACGCCCCGGGTCAGCCGCTGGTACATCTCCTCTCACTAAATGAGGATGAACGTTTGAGAGTTTACTTACTGAAACTGATTAATGGCACTGGCAGTTTGATTTGTGGACAGAAATGTTTTATATTTAAGGTTTGTTCACGTTAGAAAGCATAGGCTAAATCTGGGGTCACGACTAAATTGGTTGAGTTCTAACACATTGCTCGATTGGCACATAAATGAGAAATAACCGGCAATACAACGTTTCTATTCGCTGTACTAGATCGTTGTGCGAATATCAGAATGAATGCTGTTTCTGTATGTTTACGGGTTATTTGTGCAAATGAATGTAGCCAGCAGCTTCATTGAATTTACCTTTATTTAGCTCCATTCAGTTTTCTTTTGTACCTATAAATCGTATAACACAACGTTTTATAGATCAACACGGAGACAGGAATACACAAGCAAATGATCTTTCTTCTTGATTGCTCCTTTTCCCTGCCCCTTCCTTAAAACCTGTGAACCTATGTCTTCAAACCATATAACTAAATAGTAGTTGGGTTAGCATCGGCAAACAGAGAATTAGAATTATTTAGGTGAACCACTTTTCCAAAGCAGTTGTCAGCTACGACACAATACTCATCGGCGTTATCACCAAGGTGATTTTGGCCAAACGCTGTAATCATTCATGAGGTATTTTGCTTGTAGGTGGAACAGAAACGCTTAACATGATGCTCCAGTCACTGGTCTGTCCAAAGCTTCCTGAACTACAGATATATAATCAACGAACGAATAGCAATCTTACACACGATCTAACTTTCTTACGGTTATTCGAGGGATAATATCCAGACTAAAATAGCTGACATCATACGGAGTTCAATTATGTTTTGTTTTAGAGTAAGAGCGGAAATTTTCGCTGGGGTTATCGGCTTGTTATGCAGACTGGACGAAGTGGGAGAAATAGTTGAGGCAGTGTCGCATGAAAATTTTGGTTTGAGACATCTGAGATTTACTACAGTACTGATCAGTAGTAGTGGATTTTGGTTAGTACAAGTTAACAACCTTCAAAACTGTTCATAGCTCCGACATTTTCACAGACTTTCTATTTAACCATTTTGCAAAAGTTATTTGACTCGATCTTCGTTCTTGGTAGAGCTCGTCAGCAGTACATATTCTTGTCACGACCGGGGTTCCAACTCAGGCAACCATGTTGACCACTGCACCGTTGACCTCGCATTGGACATGACTAAATTATCACATCTAAACGCTCAGCCACAAATGCCACAAACGATCAGATCGGTGCACTTTTGTGCGTTACGATGACGCATCGTTTTGATATAGAAACTTACAAAGACAACTCTTAATTTTGCTGATAATGTTGAGAGTTTCGGTTGGGCCACGGTTCAGGGAACACTCAAATTAGTCCAAATGAGTGTAGTCGTCACGGCTCTCCGTCAACATTCCTGCAGGCCGATTAAAACTGGATGAGAATGAAGTTGAATACAATCGCTGCGCACATTAAATTAGTTGAAAAGTACGAAGACAACGACTGTGCCCATATAAATAAAGTATTTATGAAGCACTATTACAGAACGATTACAGTGCACGATAAAGAAAGACTAACATCTTTAATATTCGAAACACTTGCGAAGAAACACGGTGATACGAGTAATTACACAGAATGAAGTTAATAGAGTGGTCGGCTCAATTGTTCACTGCTAGAATGAGACTGATAAACTGTAGTGAAAATCTACTAGATTCACCGCTTATTCAAACCCCGACACAATAGAAGATCTAACAGAAGGCCAATTCATACGTCACGTTAAATTCACCTCATCAGATATGGACGAACAGCCTCAATGCCATTCGCTAATTTCTTTGTTCTGTATTGCACCAATTTTCTTGCAGTCTCTGACTTTGTATTTGCCAACACGACCAGCAAATGATCAACTGTGATTCCTTTAATTCTATTGTACATTCATAAGTTTAGCTTCTTTTCTCATGAATATTAATTACTTACTGTAAACAGTACGAGGTCTTCCCCTTATTATTTACGTGATAGGTTTCACTCCGAGTACGATTTCTAGGGCTATTCGAATTCCTTAATTACGAGTACTACATCAACTTTTCGACAAAGACAATCTAATGTGTACCACTACCAGCACTAGTATTCAGTACATTTGTAATGACTGAGGCAAATCTATCTGTCAGTCAGAGGAAACTACTGGAGACATGTACTCCGAGTGTTATTCCTAAATGATTTTTTTATTGCAACACTGATCGTGTTCATCTGTTCATCACTTGATAACTGCAAGAGCAGGATTTGAAACCATGTGCTAGGTAGAATAACGGGTAATTAAATTTCTACTCATTCTGACGCAGTTACGATACAAGACTAGTAAAGAACTCTCTGCGCATGGTGGCCAGCCTAAAACATTGGTAAGCGTGAGCCTATGAAACTAATTTTGGTTTCATCTTTATGTGCTAAGTATTCGGTTTCTGTGAGTTTCCATAAGTTGGCCTCTTCATTTGCAATAAATACACTTGATCAAAAATTTTCCGCTAGGCTTGTCACCGATTTCTACTGTAGTAAGGCAACTCATGTCCACATTGAAAGTTCTTAACCATCCAGTTTCAAGTTTATTTGTTGGAATATCCAGTGGAATCTTGATTTATTGACACATATCTCCCTGATTTGCTCACTGGCAGCAGTGGATCATTCACAGTGTCCGCTTGTTGGAATTAGTTTGTTTACTCAATATCACTCGTTTGAAATGATGATCCTCAAACCTTGTGGTTAATCGTAACTTACACTTCTTAAACTTGCGGTCGTCGACCCCCTACAAATAAAGATGTTTCCGATACGTCAAATGCAGGTACAGAATGCCCTCATCAAACCGTGTCTGTTAGAATAAAAAAAGACACCTGTGTTGGGAAGTCGTTGCAAAAACTTGGTTTGGCAGAAAGACATAAGTTTATCAACTTTTCTAGACATAAGTCATCGTAGACCCTAATATTCTCAGATACGAAACGCCTATCTATCCTTACCTTCGATTCAACATCAAAATATCTCTGCCTATTCTGACATTGCGCTGCAGAAAACGATATCATCCACCTGTGACAAAATGACATCCAATTTCCCTTTAAAGTAAGTTTACAAAACGTTCATCCAAGAACTGTTGACCTAAGCAAGTAAATAAGAAATATGCTTTGAATTAATAGCACTAATACTAATGTGTACTGTACTAGGACTGATGGTACCTTTGGTTTGCAAGTAATAAATAATGTTTACTTAATGTAGTAAAATGTGATTCTATGCAGGAAACTCATTGTAAAAACAGGAGACTTCTAGAAGTTTTAATAATGCACGTGACCAATGGGATAGGTATGTCTCCAAGAGCTGTGGATAGTTAGTTATGTGTTTTCATATTCTACTTCTGAGCCACAAAACTATTTTCTTTAGTCCTTAAAACTTGCTTACTCGTAGCAAAAGTTTCTATTGAGAGAGTGCAACTATTTTGGATTGGGTCACGCTCAATCCAGAACAAGCTACATTATTTTGGCGGTACCCCGCCTTTTGAGGCAAATGTGATAAACCCGTCAGTGTTGACGGCTGGGATCAGTTGGTCGCATTCAATCAGTACAGAAGAGATTCACACTGTCCTACTATAAACGCTTTGTCGATAATACACTAATATGCAGTCGGTCCAAACAGGCAATAGATAACCTAGTGCAGCGCCTAAATAGTTGTCAACCCAATCACACCGGTACATTACAACCGCGCAATAGTGAACACACTATTCATACGCGCAAGGCGAATCTGTGCACAAGACAGTTTTGTGGAGGAACTAGAGTTGATCACGTCTGTACTAAAATCAAATGGTCATTCATAAAGGTCCATAGAAGAGCATAGTAGACCGAAACTACCATCTGTACAGATGATCACTGTGAGAAAGAAGAAGGTTTATATAGATTTACCTTTTACAGGTGATTCCAGTATGCATCAAACAACGCGAAGGCTGACGAATTCGACAAAACAGCCATTCAACGCGGCCGAACTGTGTATTAGTTCGAAGTCAGAAGCTGCCTGTCTTCATTCACGGGAGATCAGCTTGTCAGTGCCACCCCACATTGTATCTACCAACGTACATGTAACTGCACAAAAAGTTACATATGCAGAACTGAGAGGTGGTTGATCTCCAGGGTGAAGGAACATTTGCGCATATGAGTGCGGAGCTCAATATTACCAAAGAACGGCAATGTCATTGAAACACACAAACAACCAATGTCCGCACCCGCAAGACACATCCTAGCCATGGGTCACGTCATCGATTCGGCTTATGCATTCAGAATCTTATTACGTCATCCCAATCCATGATTCTAGCGATTTGCTGAGGCTGTCACAGTCAACTGACTGAAACCGACTCTGTGTATTCAGGAGCAACTGTTCGTGAGCTTTGCCTTACCCTAAACTTAGTGACCTTTCCTAACCTACTAACTGACTAACCACCCCACCCCCTAAGTGCTTGATATAAAAAAAACGTTCAACGTTATTGTAAAGTTTGTACTGAAGAGTCATTACAAAATGCTTGCATCTACAGTTTTGCGTTTCAACGGTTTTGTTCAAACCTCTGAACAGAACAAACTGTTTTAAACCTTATAACGACTACGACCACAGGGGTCGGAACTATGCTGAATGTGAGCGAGTTACAGCTCCGGCTGTTAATATGACGTATTTAAATAAAATCTTAATGAGGACTTCTTTGAATCAGGGTTTAAAACTGGAACGGGACGGGCCAATAGGCAACGAATTGTACACCAACAGCGAAACATCATAGAGCTGTTCTGAATTCTTACTTTCGCAGTGGAATCCACCGCAAACGGGATAACAGACTGATCGCACCAATCTGTCCACTGGAATAAACCCAACTTACCTCTATCGCAATGATTTTTTGAGCTGCTCAAATATTTGCTGAATGAAAGTCGGATGTTTTGGGCAAGATCAGTGCCGAACGTGACTAATCTAGTCATATACATTTTTAAATAAGAAAAAATCATTGGCTTAGTTGCCACCCTGAAATCGCAATCACCATATCCATTTTCTGGTTCATCAGTAGAACATAGAGGTGGTCCCAGTGTTGATAAACCACACCAGATCATTTAAGAATCATGGTTGATTTGTTTTCAGTTGGACACAAGTTAGCTGTTAATAGAACAATTGAGCAACTACACAAGCATGCGGTTGTTACGTTCAACAAACCAAGAGAGGTGTACTCTTGCTACATATGTTATTAGTGTGGAACTCCAGTTAACATATTGACAACGAGGATGACCATCTTGATTGCTTAACACTCCAACACATTTTGCGCATACTTAACTATGACTCATGTGTTCCAGTGTCACATTAATTATTTCTAAATCAAAGTGCATTGAAAAGTTTTACAGTATGAAATTCTCCGAGGTGCGTAAAACGTTGAGAAATTCATAGAAATAGGCAGTGTAATTAAACAAGAGGGTGTACAGGCAACCGACTAACTTGTCTTCTCAGTTAAGAGCTGTTTCAAACCGACAACCTGTCGCGGAACCGTTTCACCGATGATTTATTTATTCTTGGAAATTAAGAACTGTTTTATCAAACCATCCACATGGTTTGAAATAAAATGATAAGCAAAACTGTAACACGCTAAAGCTTGGTGGTTTGAGCATTTTAAGCGATTATTTCGGGGGATGTTAGTCACATTATATACGACAGGTATGAATCTGTTATATGTGAAACCTGATAAAATGCCAACTGGATACATAGTTATTTTGTAAACAGAATAATCTGATATGGTATAATTATACTCACACATCAAACGGTTGACCATATTCTTAACTACCATTGACTCTTAAGCACAACTTTCTACGTTTTGGGTATTGCTTCATAATCTAGAAATTAATTAGCCGTCCATGATCGGCTCTTGATTCTGACGTCGCCAAATTTACGGATGTTTCACTATTTCCATTTTCATAGTATACGGTTAGTTGTGAACATATCATGGCAATGACATTTTGTCCAAATTTCTCAACACAGACAGCAGAAACAGAGAGTAAGTTTATGTACGAAGGTTTAATAATGAAAACTGCCTCTCGAAGGATTAAACGTAATCTTAAATCTTTCAATTATGTTGTCGATCTACAGTTGATAATTTATGGCTGTAGTTTTCACAAGCATTCCGATGACCTCTAGCTTCTTAAGAGTAATGTCACCGGACCTCCGACTTACAGGGTATTACATGAGCATTTGAATGGAGAGAGTAAAAACTACACAAATTATTATAAGATTTTTTAAGCAACACATATAAATGTGCTTGTAGATCATTGCGGTAGGTGAAACTGTTACAACCGAACCAGTCTAGCTATGTTTGATTATGTGCCATTTAGAATAAATCATAGATTCGTTTTATGGGAAGTTCAGTTACCGCACAGTTGTTTCCAACTGACAAACTTTCCATTGTTGTCTCATTATGACACCGCTGGAGATATCTTCCACTTTGGGAATATTGCTTTACAGCAATCTTATTGATGTCTGTGTAGATCAACACATGCAACAAAAGCGTAACTTGGTGGTAAATGAATCTCTGGGATTTTATGTCAGGACTTTATAAAATTAGGATGTATTATGAAGGTGGTCCGATTTACATAAATTTACATGTATTATCTGCCGTAGGGTGGATTGATTTTTATACTCAGAAGAGGACATTCAGTTTTACCTATCCCTGTTTGTTTAGAAGCTACACACAAGTAGATGTAACTGATTTCTTTATCTACGACGATCCTGCGTGTTACAAATGTCACCAAAATTTTTTAAATATTTGCTTGGAAGACAGCGTCCGATTAGAATTTTTAAAACATTTGAAGCTTTAGAGCACACCATAATTACTTATATCTACCGTTATCAATTTGATTGACTGGTTATTGATTTTTAGGGATAATTATGCTTTATAAGTAAATTAATAATGTTCTGCTGGACATACAATGAATTACCATGGTTTTGGATAAGTTTCGCTCAATGGACGAAACAACAACAGATCTGAATGGAGAATTATTTGATAGTTTGAGAGTTAACACTTGGTTAATTAATGATACGGAACCACAATTCGATATTACGTCACAAGTGCTTATCTGCTTAAACCGCACCATTTGACAACCAATTGTTATAGGTGACCGGTTAATGATTTCAAATCAAACGGTTCCCCTAATTACTTGTGTAGAACCTGGGGAAGGTATAATGATCACATGATGCGCGCGGGAACAGCAGTTTTTGAATTCTAAACGTATAGATGTTTAACGATTTTTGAACGCCAAGACAAAAGTTTACCAAATGGAATTCATGGTTTATGAGATAACACAGTAGGAAGTACACCTCTATATCACAACCTGATGTGAATGAAATATGAAAGAACACTATTATCTGTGGTGTATGGTCAAATTGATTGACTTCTGTTATGAATAATGGTTGCTTTTAAAGAACACCGATGATAAACGAATGACTTGTTCAGCATACAATTGCATGGGACACACTGAGATATCATTGATTGAACAAACATGTCTTAGTGTTAGATGTCATTTGATGGTTTACACAGGCAAGTATCCTAGAGTTAGTTCAGCCTAATAGCAACCAAAGCGATGGGGCCATTAATTATGCAATATGCACATCATGGAGATTACATGGAATATACAGCTACAAAAGAGCAGACTTCACAGTAACTAATGCGAGAGAGGGATTTTTATTTCACCATTCACCGCTCAAATGTATCATCAATGTCATTTTTTTAAAAATAGGCCTGTCTCTCTGAAAGCAATAAAAGATCAAGTCACTAATTACTCTTTTTAAGGAACTAGTGTAAAGGTTGCCATTTTGTTTAATTAGTTGAAAGGAACATCTACTCAGTTCGGTTTACTGGTAGAACTACTTGGTTAAGCATGTACAAACATATCACCTAGTAGTTGATCAAATCAATATAGAACTTGTGAACGCTGTATTAGTTTGACTTCTCCGTAGCCAAAGGTCAGGTAAAAAGCTTGTTGCCGCCTTAGTCCTAAGAGTTTGTTCAGTAACACAGACGCCTGACACAATGTGATTCACCGAAGTAGTCACCAGCAATTTAGACCGATCACTACTTTGGGTGAGTATGTATTAGTGATTTTCACAATGTCAAACCAACCGTTATACAACTAGTTTGAGTAACCTTTCGATACTCACTTAAAAATTTGCTTCCGATTCACTTACATTAATTCAAAAAGCCGGTTATTGTGCATCCATCTGCGAATGAGAAGGAAGCAAGGTATGATTGAATCATCTTGTAAACCCTGTCCTTACATTTTGATTAATTAAGGTAGTAAAGTTCTTGGACATCTCGTGCATTTTGGGTTGTCTTCCTAGTTTGATGAAAGCACACGGTGTATCAAATCTATCGATCTGTCGGCACAATACGTTCTGCATCTTCTGATTCATGTCATTCATCAAGCCCATTAAGTTGCTTGGCTGGGCTAGTTGTGTGGTATAAACCTACTCTGTCAGTAATTTGACACGGCAAATCTACTGTTTATAAACCCTATAACAGCCCTCGTTCCCTAAGTCTCGTAATTAAAGAAGTATAATGTCAACTGACATGACATCAAACAGCAAACTTCCTCAAAGATCAGGAAACGTCAGGAAAACAAATACGAAAGCAGATCTCTGGTAAATTCATTTTAACATAAGCCTGCCAAATCCTCACAAAAACGCAAAGTATCGATTCAGGAATCCACAACATCCAATATTCTTTTAATTTTCCGTTTCCCACCCTTTGTAACCATGTGATTTGTGGAATAGTTCAGTGTTGCTTTATCCCTCTAATAGATATTACATTGATTTTTCAGTAGATTACTTTTGCCTCATAACCGTAATAAAATGATCGACCATCTGTGTTTACAGAATAAGCGAACGAAATTGTTAATTTCGACACTTAGTTAAGTGTCGTCAGCTTCATTCACGCAGATCACATGAGAGTTTAACATCTGACATGAACGATTTCCACCAAATATTGACCATCAAATTTTGAAGTGTCTACATATCGATGTGTAACCGTTGCTTGAAACTTTCAGCAGCTGTTTGTGTTAATCTATTTCTAACACGTTTTATTGAAATACTTTGCGGACGTGCTCTATTGGACAATCGAACCCAAATACTTAGGGAGTAACATGATAGACATTCTTCAGAATTTTATCGCCCTACAATGCACGGAAGACTCGATAATACAGATGTAGTGGTCTTCTGTTATTCCCTCATTGTTACTTTGTACTTTGGCCAAATATCCTTGACCAGCTAAGTTTATTATGATATTCAAGTGCTTCATTTTCGTAAATAACCCTGAACTGATTTCACACGCACGATACACCTAATCAGTAGTCTTATAGAAATTCCGTATTTTTGCATTTGATATGTTTTAACCAGAGACTGCTAGTACGACAGTAACCTGAGTTCGACAGACGATCACCAAAGCAATCAGGACTCAATGTCAATCACACACACATATCCACAAACACACGGACAACGTAAAAGTAGGCTTACCAAGGGAATTTCGTGTTAACAACCGTGTTGGTAAAGCAGCAGCTGCCATCTGTTAATATCAACAGCTTCAGCGAACTGAAGCAGTCATCGATCGTCGGTTACATAAGTGACTTTGAGAGCATTGGTCATGATGAACTGATTTCCAGAGGGCAGCAAGTGATGTGCGGGTAAAGATGTTTGACACATGTATTGTACTGGTTATCGAACACCAGCTGCTGTTTTATCTCACGTCCAGTTCAAGTGGAGATAACTGTCTACAGAATAAATTGGCATAGGAAATCGAGACCATAACCGTTTTTAACCGTAAATCGATAGGTCCATTACGTTGCCCAGAAGGGCCTACCAAACCTGGACAGCAATGGTTTGTTGGTTGTGATAGCTACCAGTAATGTACTCGTCATTTCAGTGAATGAACATGGGAATGTATTTGCTGAATTAGCTAATTAACATTCCGCCCTAAACATTTTGTGAACTAACTCTCAAGGGACCAAATGCGTTTGGTAGAAAACGGTTATATCCTTCCTAGCATCGGACATTGATATTATGGTGTAAATGTTTGCTCACATGCTGGCATACTAGCCTGACCGGTTTCGGTCTAGTTTGCTCTCAAGAGATAGAGGCAGCAGAAGGAAGATTTATTCTGGTGCACTTCGTAATAAGAGCCCGACGCTCTACACATCACACCTTTTTCAAATCAAGTCAAATTTGCAATCAAAACAAGTGAATCGGATATCAACTCCAATACTAATTGAACCAAGCCACAGGGTTGTTAATTTCAGTGTAACTGCTGTCTACATAAGTTAGTCAGTAGGATGTTTTAGGGGTTAGGCATGCATCAGTTAACTCCAATACGCACTGTTTACCGAAGGTACTGTATGCAGGCAACTCGGCCCATTCTCTCTCACATTTATGGTCAGATAGTGTTATTGGCCTATTCAACCACATTTAACCGGGCAGCTGCAAGTTGGTGATATTTGTTCCGGTTGACTTTAAACTGGTAGTTTGTGACCACGAAATCCCTAATTTATCTTGACAGCGCTGTCCTCCACGGTTTAATGATTCCGTGTGAAGCACTTAGGTGTCAGCCCGAAAGGTAACCGAATTTCACAGGTGTTCATGTGGGTTATTAGGTGGAAATTTGAGACCGGATCGATAGTTATTTAATAACCCAATGTTAGTCAACATCAACAGATAATCGAACCTAACAAGTTTCTCAGGTCGACTAACTACAAGATTCTGGACTTATGAAACATACTAAACTCATCCTGTTTTTACCATCCGCTCCTTGTTACGTCGGAGGTAAATGAATTGCAATTGTTCGCACGTTTTTTTCATATTATCGCATCTTGATTGGCTCCGTCAATTCTTATCGAACATAGATCAAAATGTGCTCTCTCACATGTGCTTGCAGTTGGCGTCTGTTACTACAAATATCGGATATTCCGAACTCGCCTCGTATTCATAAATATCATACTTGGTGATGTAGGGTGCCGTTCGTTTCACCGGTGGTGTTAATACTTTGTGGGTACTGTAACAGAGCATCAGTGTGGGTAGTAACTAAGTGAAAAAGAGGGATCACAGATATATGATATGTTGAGAGACTAACAGGATCCCCCTCGACTTGAAGTTGTGAGGTTTCTGTGTTCATTGGGGTTGTCTGATGTTTTGTCTCTTATTTTCTTTTTAACTGACATCTAACGGTTTTGTGAAAGCTCATCAGTTGGCTCTAATTTTTGGGGTTAGTTAACAATCTACATTATCACTCACACCTCAAAGCAAGCAACTTGTAAGAAGGGCATTCTGGCCCACTGGCGAAAGGAAGCAAACGAGTTGTCGCATAGTGTACTGGTGTACCCCATTCCATGCAAAGCTCTTTAGCCACAATGCTGTCTGTATCCACCGTAACTAACATTACAGTAATTAGACTTATCGCCGTAACCGCAGCAATTAAGTAGAGTAAACGATTGAAAATGCTTAATATTGACGATGTTCAGCCATATTTTCGTTTTCTCGCCGTCACTATACTGGTTGGAGCAAGACTACACAATCCTAAGTGCAATTCGATAGGTCGTGCTCCAGTTTTTCCTCAGTGCCATCGTTATCTTTTGACATATAATCCGAAGCAAGTCCTCGTTCTTCAGCATAAGCTGACTTTTTGCAAAGCAAAGTTATATACCGGTAGACTGCACTCGATTTCATCTCGCCGTCTACATCATCTTAGCTGTTACTTGATCTGATAAGACTTTGCTACCGATCGGCTTAACAATGTATCCAAGACAATTCTGCCGAATGAAAAATTTCATCTCGTCCTTGCTTTTGTTCTTGGGCTTCCGAAAAACTCGGTCGAACTCTCCTCTCAACTTCACGACTGGAATGCTATGACCCAATAATTTATTTTATACATGGCGCTATAAAGAGAGTGGTTGTATCTTTCTGTTCCACTCCTGTGCTGAGGACTGAACTAGTCAACCGGGCTAGTCATTATTACTGATATAACTGATCAGTATGGTGTGGACCACAGTGATTATTTTGTTAGCAGTGTGTTCAGATAGTTGCGTACTATATAAGTTGTTGTTTTATTCGGATGAAATTTATTGTCACACAGGCATTTCCTAAGTGTTTTATGGACGTAGAACTTAATTCTTCAAAGCTTGCAAGCGTGACAACCGAACGATGGACAAGCATGATTATAATAAGGGAAGGCACTACAACTCTGCTTTAACTTCGCATAAAAAAACTTGGAAATATAAGAAGTCCTAACAGTGCATTACATCATCTACCAGGAAGCAGTGTTCGTTACAATTTTAACTTAGGGGGTCTTGTGGTCATGGGTTTGGGAGAAATTAACCTGATCTCGTCAGAGGGGTAAGGGGCAACTAATTTCAACGAATGCTACCATAATAGACGCGGAAACCTGTAACTTTCCTATAACGTTAACTAGCCCAAACGAAGTGTTATACTAAGAAAAGTGACGTCACTCGCTGAAAGTAAATATATGTGAGCATCGGATTGTTTGGTTTCCACATAGCTTAAAAACCTTACATTTGCAATAAATTTCGCGTTACAGTTGAACGATATAAACTCACAGAGTCGTGGGTAATATCAGCTGACGCGTGACATGAATGTGCCACTGCCTTGAAAACAAAACTAACAATATCCACTGGTAAATTTTATTTTTATTTAGTTCCACATCTTCCGGAAGAAGAGGGTGGCAGATACCATATATACATCAGCTTATGGCATGATTCAGAAACCCCCACATAGATGAATTTGTTTGCATAGGAGCGAGTTCAAGGTGCTTGGCTTCCCGTTTACCAGCGAATCGGTAGCCGAATTAAATGCTGTTTACATGCTACCACTCAGGACGAGGTACCAAAATTTTCACGTAGATAACTACTTACCGATAGAATTCTAGAAACCTTTCATGGGCCTGAGGAGTCAGATACTTGATAGTTCATCCAAAAATATCAGTATTTTATGCAAGTGCCTATTTTCGGAAATGGAGTACATGAAGGACAACCTACGAATCCACCTGATTGTTTTTTTTATTAGGGTGACGTTCTACATCTGGCTGCATGTCTTCCACTTTAAAATGCCTCGGCGTCGCTTTCGTAATCATGATGCCAGTTCAAGAAGTTCCAAGAGGGTTCTGTGGTCATCAAAGATGAACGGGGTTACAGAGCTGACGTGTACCTGGACAAGCTGGCAAAAATAAAAATCGTTTTGTTCTTACTAAATTGAAGGACATGGATCCGCTAACGTTAGTGTGATGCAGGTGACACAAACCGTCTCGAGTGGCGTAGGAATCTGCTGGCTAATCTGATACCAGATTAATACCAGTGAGCACATCTGGCCACAGTCAGCTGCGTCCCTGTTCCATGACTAGTCTAGACACTGGTGAACACTAAGAGTGGTTGATGTAATCTGGATGTGTGTATATTACTAGCTCCTCATGGATCAGACAAAAATCAACTTAATAAATACCATTTATCTGCTTCGTGTCACTAGTATTTTCTGAGCCATTTGCCTCTTGTAAAAGTTTTAGCTATTTATCAACTATCCACTCCAGTGATTGGTTTCGTAAAGGTGTTTGTGAACCACACTACAAGCATCACACATTTACAGATTGTCATTGTCCTGGCTGACCTTGAACTCAGTACCAGGAATGCTCACTGCTGAATAAACTTTAAAGTTCAGTTCTCACCAAGGTCGGTATATTCCGTCGGAAGAGAGAAATTTGTCGTTGGTCACATCTTGATGCCAATTATCAAAGTGATCAATGATGGATATCAGTTATTCATCAGTTCACATTTGCCCTTACACTTAATCAACACTGGTTAGCTGTAGGTTTCACCAAAAGTAGACCGACGGGGTACCAGTGAGTGAGCATATCTGTTTGTTTGTTAGTTTTTGTGTTGTGGCCTAGCCTTTTTGAAATGTTCACAGTAATGTGTCCGTTAATCCGTTTCACTTTACTAGCCAATTTACCTAACGCCTTGAGGGACGCAAAATTGGATGTGAGGCTTCTCTTTCCGATTAGTTGACAGAACAAACTTTCCACGCCTCGCCAGTGTTCGTACACTTCCGATTTTGTTTGAAAAACAATCCATCCTGGCCAGTTGCATTGGTTCACAGCGTAATTTCGAATCAAATTTTAACATGTAGTGAGCACGATAACCGTGATGTGTAGTAATTGGCTGCAGTAATTTCAAAATGCTGGCTTTGCCATGTAACGTACCATAAAACCAACACAATCAAACAACAAGGTCTGCTGCGGAGAAAACATGGGCACCGCAGACTCACCCTTGACGTAGAACAATGTCAAGTTTGTCGTCAGTATTGGGCGACTTCCGTTTTTCCAGTCAGTCAGTCTTACTGACAACAACGCATAGCTTAACGGCTACATATTCGGATTCCGTGGGCTGTCTGGCTGCTCGGCCTAGTACAAAATTCGCGCCTGTATGCGCTGGAATGTCCTTTTGATTGTGCAAATTCATGTGCTTATATGCTTTACCGACATGATGGGACTCGGCGACGGGCGAACGCTGACAAGACAAGTCAAATCTGCGCTTACCACCAGTTGAGGTCGAATATGCCTCACCCAGCGGTTTTCGTGATTCATTTGTGAGGAACGTCCATCAGGAGTGCTCAACCGCACTCGCACCCCATTGCAATCGTAACGACCGTGAGCGACGTGACATTTACCCCAGGTCATTCGGCCAAGAAACCTTGCTGACTGCTGAAACGGGCTATTTTGATCGGATTCACTGTTGGCCACTGAATCCCAAGTGGGTTAGTACTGTTGACTATGCTTTGTCAGCGCCCATTTGTGTCATAACCCTGCCCATTTTGCCGACCAAACAGCAAGATGAGCAAACTCACTGTGTTAGAACTGAACCTGACGGACACAACTTGGTCGCCCATCGCCGCAGCAAAATGCTCTTGGAGGCTACGCCATTGAGATGCTGCGAACCACAGCACAAGTGCATTGTTTGGCGGACTAACAGCAAACGTGAACGTTGGTCACCGCGATCCCACAAAGTAGTCGGCAGTCTCATCAGTTTGCTATAAGCAAGTTCCGCGCACTACACGAACATCTTCTCTCACCCACTACATTACCTTGAGGTGTTAATCGGACATTCGAGTTTGAACATGCGAAGTAGCCACGAGAGATATACAAGAAGAAACAATGGAGTTCAGCGTGGCTTGAAATGGTCCCTGGTATACAAATGAACTGAACGGTGGTATCCGCGGCAACCGTGACGTTCTGAAACGAGTATCGTACGCAGGAGAGTGTTTTTGTATAGTCATGTTGAGGCGCACAACCTACGCATTGATTTTCTCGATAAACCACCCTAGCGCTATCTGTGTTCTTGCTTCGCAACACATGATCATCTTGGCTAGGAAACACATCCTGACGAATGATATAAAACACCCAATCGATGATACTTTGTGTTCGATGGACACCTGGCAACTTTATTCACAACATTCCGCTCACGATCTAGCCAGAAACTTCTTCAGTGGCATCACAACAGAATTCACTGCTTCCGTGACTAGTCCATAAGCTTAATTTACAGAAGCTGGGATTAGGTATAACTAAAAAGTCTTACCCCATGTTTTACCACTTCTTTGGATGCTTCTCTCTTGTCTTTTACCACGATTCACAGTAAAACGGTAAACTCCTGTCGCTTGCTCCTGAGTAATCCATGTGAACGCTGCAGTTAAGTCATAACGTCAGTTGTCCCTGGAAGTAAGCAGTGAGCACGGTTAACTTGGGTTTAGCGTGTCAGAACTTAAATGTCAGAAACCATACACTGATCGTCCCGCAATTGTGAAATCAGATACAGGACAGTACGGCACAGACACGGTGAACACAGCCATGCTGGCGAGCACGGTTATGTAAGCCGGACTCCATCGACTCAGCGTTTTGGCCATCGCAGTTCCCGATCAGTAACACCTGACTGTTGAGACACTTCTATACAGATACTTTAGTGCTTGAAAGACAATGCTGGACTGGGAACTAGCATGCGTCAGTGAGTGCAAATGAACAAAGTAAAGATACGACACTTACCTAACGGATTGTGTCGTCAAGATAGTTTTCCCCCCAAACTGTCGTCACTAAAAGCTGCATTCATAAATGAAACAGATTCACCAGATAGTGAATGGTTGAATGAAACTCAGTGAGTTCTCTATAGAACCTAAGGCCACTCACGCCGTGTTTTTGGATTTAGCGCACCGTTTGTACACCAGTTGATGCCACTTGATCGTGTTTTCCAGAGCGTTAAGTGTTGCATGTCCTTTCTCAGTTTTGCTTGTTCTGGGTGACTTCTACGCGTAAGTCGGGGGCGACTCAACAACCTGGTCGGGAGTCCTTGTGCCCCAGGGTATTGGTTCAGTCGACAAAAACGGTGGTCGTTTGCTTCACCAGTATGCCACTCACGAGATGAACATAACAAAAATCCGATTCTATCATGACGCGGACTCACCCACGCAGCGGTCAGCACCGCCTACTCGAATGTGTGTGTGCTCGAATGTGCGGTATCCTGACGTTTGCGAAGTGAGTTTGGAGCGAGTTATACGCGAGCTGAATGTAGTACAGAGCGTAGGCTGGTCAGGACCAAGTGGTTCATTTACCTTCGCAACTGTGTGTATTTTGGATCGACTTTTTCGCAGCGAACAGAACTGTTTCCGGTAACTACTCATCCTACGCTGATACGATTATATATTAAATAAAGGGACAATAATGGAAGTTACTGAGCAACAATAGAACGGGGGCAAGGCGACTAGATGAAACACTAGCATGAGTTCGTTGTGGTTTTCCTCAAAAACTTAGTGGGCGATCGTAATCCGATTATATTGTCCAGATTTTTGCGTCCAGAACAGTTCGCTCACACCCTGGGATTACCGCGGCTAAACAAATACACTCGACACACGTGATAATTTGATCTAGTCTCCTCAACTCACCCCAATTAACATCGACATTCAGAAACTAGCTTCGTTTGTCAGCATAATCACAAAGAAATCAAATTTGTGTCTCATCCAGTCGTATTGCCTTAGATCTATTTTTGATTACTAACTTGGTCAGCAACTGTTGCATTATCCGATGCAAAATTGTACCGGTCTTAGATGGGGATTTATCAGAAACAGTTCTGTTTGCTGAAAAAAATGTGTATCAGGCGAGCTGCGTTAAAAACTGGGAGTGGAACGATCGCAAAACCCATCTTGTGGTTTCCGATAGTTTGATAGACGCTGCTGTATTTACTACACACGAGGATGTGTGGAAACGCCTCAAGGAAGATATCACGGCAGGAGTCATCGTGTCAATAGCTCCCCACGGCCACAGGTGACCAGACCGTTCTGACAACAGCAGTGAATATATTTATAACTTGATACCAGGAAAGAATGCAGTGTTTGCTGTTACCGTGATGGACTCACATAATGAGGGCGAATAAGCCACGTTCTAGAATGTTTGCCTTCACCTGTGCGAACAGCTTCGCAGAATCAAGGACGACCGGTAGGGAAAGCATTGTGAGGTGATGCAGAAGTGGTGTTGGCCGCCGACAGCACAATGATTTTTTCGATCAGCTGGAAGCCACTTTTAGACCATCTGCTTGGTGCACTCAAACATGATTGAGGGGACTCTGAATTTTCTTGCATTCAGCCGGGGGACGTCGAGGACAAACACTTCGTCAGTCTATTAAGCCGACCTCCTACCACTGACTGGGCGATCGTGAATAAGCTGCCACAACATGACATCAAGGCTTCACTTGCCCTCCATCCGAATTTAATAAAAATGCAAATGAAATGGAAAGACTGTAGATAAAGTTGGTTCGCTAGGGGAGCTTCTGAAGAATGGCCGCCAAGATTTGAAGGGTGCTTTCCACCAATTGATTCACTGCATTTGGTAGTAAGAAGCGGTCCTTCAAGAGTTCACAATATCTTGATTGCACCTATGTTTAAGGTTAGATAAGAATATGAAAATATCGACAGTTATCGAAGCACCCGTCTGTTGAGCTATGATGAAAAGGCATTGAGAATAGTTCATCTGAACCTACTCGACAGACAAGTTTCAGAAACCAATTCTTTTGGGGAGCATTTTGGGTTTTAAGCGACTTGTAGTAAAATGAACATAATGTTAACCGCTCGACAGGTGTAGCAGAAGTGTCGTAAACACAACCAGTCGCTGTATACCCCTTTTTCGGATTTTACGCAGGCCTCTGACTCAATGAACTGTGAAGCATTGTGAACGATGCCAGGTAAGTTCCAATGTCCAGGTAGGTTTATCAATTTAACTGCAGTGCTACGTGTATGTGTGAAACGTAGATCTTGAGAGGACGTAGCGTTCCTTTGGACGGTCTAGAGGAGTACAACCCGGAAGGGTGTCTGGAGGCTCGAGGATGACATTTGCATTGACGTGAGTTGAAGCGCATTGTAAATAAGAGAAAAACAGTAAACACCGTAAGCCGTGGTGACATGAGTATAGGACACTGGTATGAATGCGTTTGCGAACGCACCGGTCGTTTCGAACTGGTAGGTCATCAATCTGCTCAGAGTACAACGTCAATGGGAAGATGAAAAGTACGTCAGGCCAAGGTAGTTTAAGTCAGTTGTATTCGTTTTTTTCGTCAGTATCAACTGATGACCTCCGTGGTTTAGTATATCATTCACTTTGCCTTTTGGAACCGCGGGTCACTGTGACCTTTTGTTCATTTTTTTTCCTTTAGCCTCGTTGATCCACTGTATGATGAATGTTTTTTTATCTTTCACTCCATTCTCAAAGTTTTGTTTATCCTCGTTATTTTTTTGAGAGTGCGGTAATATGTACTTCTGTATTTAATTACCTTGTGCTTCATATTTCCAGTGTTTCTTTTCCTTGTTTGGATCTTACCTTCGTAGCATTTCTGTTTATTTTTGAGGGATATAAAAGTTTTACTTTCATACTGGCCTACCGGCTAGTTAACCAGTTTTGACATACTGAACGCAGTGGTTTCCATTGACACGCATTATGTCCTTGTTCCTTCAGTTTCAAACTGTATACGGGGTGTGTGGTTTGGACCACAATTGGAAGGAAACAAACCAGTTGCCATGAGTGTTATGTGCAACCGTCTTTTGGCTAAAGTCACATGGACAGGATAATCCAAAACGAATGTCGCCAACCACATTGGGGCTGTTCACCATCCTAACCAGGTTAGGTTGCCTATTTTTGGGCAAGTACTTCAGTTCGTTTTCCAGTGAAGTGTTTTGGAATCTAAGCGTTATACCTGATCCCACAATCGATCTGTATTAATTGAACACAGCCCGTATATTTTCAGTAAATCTGGTGTCCCACCGATTTTCATCTTCAACTCTTTTGTATCGTTCACCTCGGCAACCCCCGCTGAGCTCTGCAGCGTTATTGGCTTTCGGCAACTTTGAACACCGCCACATTATCACCATTTTACTCAAATACAGCACCCTGCGGATAACGTGCACTTGGATCAAAAACTGATAAGATCTGATGGAACTGACTTTCTAGATACTATATTCTGTCCCTGAGTGACGCAAATCCTCCAGGAGCCGTTTTGAAAGTATTTACCAGAAACTTTGATAGTACTTGGCTTCTTGCGATATCTCTACGACTCGGCAGAGATCACCGGTAATCAAAAGGAAGGTCAGCCTAATAAGCAATATGGCGAACTGCTCATGTTTGTGTCCGTCAGCGAAAATTTAAGGTTGCACCAAAGCCAACAAGTATTTTGTCATTGCACAGAGATTATAAAACAGTCGTTGCGGAATCCACCGTCACATTCTGCCACGCTACCCAGCTTCATTCCTACAAGTCATCACGTCTGTGGTAGTCTAGCGATGAATACGGAAACCTGTAATACTTGTAAAACTTTCATCATGCAACAACAAAACCAAATGGAGTTGACGTAAGAAGAAAGAAAGGAACCGACGAAAGTATACGGGTTACTGAAGACAAAACACGAGCTGTGCAATTTACCGTGACATATGAGTGACTCGAAGCCATGTTTATCGGAAAAGGGAGATGTGAAGGTGATTTGGCAACCTGATGAACTCAGTTATCAATCACACTAGCGAAGTTCGATCGTTCTCGGTGTGTACGCAAAAGCCCCATCCTACTAGGTGTTGTCTATAGTACAGTATCCTATATCCGTCTCACAAAACGTTTAGCTGTCTTCATGTTTTTCAGCAGTCTTCTCGTTACTGACAAGTGAATCAGAATTACGTCACTCTGGCACTCTTGTGACATACCACCCTTCAGTTAGATTCCCTGTTGTCCCAGTTCGATACAACATATAACAAAACGACACTAATTGCATTTATTGGACATTGGTTCACGCATACATAATTTCAAACACTAAATGACAAAGAGAACGACGACAAAACACTGCACTGGAATTGCTAACCGGAAGCAGCAATTCACCAAGTGGTTTCTCAGTCCATTGAACATAAATGTCGGGCTATAGAAAGCTTCGTAACACAGCACAATTCCACTAGCCAAATCAGTTTCCCTAATTTCACATCGTACAGTTTGAGATACCGCAGTACACGGTGCAACAGAAATGAACTAACTTTGTTGTAGCGCATATATGTCACCAAGATTTCACGTGAAGATCTGTGATACAGATTCATGGAACATTCTCGTTTAACTCTACAAACAAGAAACTATCGCTTACTAGTCGCTAACAACTGGCACAAGGGTAATTATTGGAGCACTTTCGCCGGTAAGCCATTTGGTCAAATAACGGCTTACCAGCGAATATTCGGGTTACATACTTGACCCGTCCAAATAGCCAACGCGATAACGGTTGGAAGAACGGCTGCCAATTACTTCCACCAAAACTGATTTAACCAGTTAATTCAGACCCTCGTTTGTTTTATTCAGCCGGCCTAATCATTCACTTAGTCATTGAACACAAGCAATATAACCACAACGATTTTCACAAACAGGCAAATTGGCGTCACCCGCTTTGTTGTCTAAAGTCAGTTTTCCCACTCATACGCAAACCCACAACACTTCTTGATCGTTTTTTCTTCGTTTAGATTGGTGAAGTGACTTACGGTCTGGCAACCAAAATATTGCTCCACTTGATTACGAATTTTTCGACCACTGCCCAAAAATATATGATCTATGTTACCTAACGACGATTGGTACACGCGTTCTCCTAGGAAACAGATACGATTTACATCTGATTTTAGTAGGCAAAAGTGAAATCGGGATTGTATTTGTGTTCTGTGTCATTCTCCATTCATCGAAAATTGCAGAATTTCGGACGTGAGTGACTTTTGGATCAAGAAGGCGGTCGCCTTTAGGTTTCATAGACACTTCTAAACTCGTGAGTAAATTACGCATGTTACAACCGCCGGGCGCCAGCTTAGTCTGGATTTAGATGTGCAGACAGGCAGGGACATGGGCCCTGAGTGCACGTTTGAGACAGCTAAAGAAAGACCTAAGTGTCATTTCAAACTTCGGTCCGAGCAGTTACATCAATGTAAACTGGCCTTCAGTTGCTCCTTTTCTATTCGGCCAGTAGTGTGGATCCACAAGTCGATTGGATGATTTCTGTTCTGGAGTTATCCTTCGATCGTGATTAGGTGATTGATTCAAGTTAGTTATCAAAGATCAACCCTATCTTTGTCCTATTGGTAGCAGCATTTTTAAGCGAGGAACAATAAAAATGATGGCCCTAGGTGTTATCTGATCAGTAGTCAACAGTTGCCAATAGGAACAATCAGTACTCATGATGAGTGAACAAGCCATCTGTTCATCTCTCCAGGTTAAATGTGTTGCTCGCATAAATGACTCTTGATGCGTGTAAAGAAAACTCAGAAAGTCGTAAGATACAGTCTACTACTTGAGAATCATCGAAGTGAATCTACTGTTTTGTCTAAGTGTGAACATAATGGGTCCAGAAAGCACTGATCACGTCAGTCATTAAAACAAAAGGAATGTATGTTTACATCTAACAAACCAAACAGCAACACCCTAAAAGCCAATTATAAATAAAAGGTTTCCAGTGGTTCCATTTTATAAAATTGAAAAACTTTCACAATGAGATGTGCAGACTTATGCTAACGACGTACCCGTGATCACTCATCTATGGATAGACAGAAAATGGATTCCCAAAATGGAAACAAGTTTAGATTCAACTATTTCTACAAAACTGTTAAACGAATGGTTATATAATTGTCGTTAAGTTGACATACTCGTTTAGAACGGTAGTCTACTTGAGCAAACCCAGTGGGTTCCGAAGATATAACACAAATTAAAAGATGAACGATCATACCAGTCGACTGGTTGCCAAACTAACTGGGATGGATGGATCATAGAATGTGAATTCGGGATAAGGAATAAAGCAGAGATTATGCGCAGGAGGTGCAAACTTTCACAATTCAGTCAGCAACAGTGTTACACTTATGACTTGACCTGCTTGATATTGAGCTTTGGAGCACTTATGATCGGATGTGTTATAAATTCAAAACACACCAATAAATCTTATATTATTATTGAACCTTTTTCACTAATCTTTGTCACAGATAGTAGAAGTGGAATAAATTGTAACTGCTTATTGGTTGACGGGCACCTGAAGTATGTGATGGCTTTTGCTAATTATTAGGTGCACGCACCCTGCAGGGCTACCGCCAAGCAGTTCAGAAAGTGAAAGACTGGTGCTGAAGTATGTAATTTCACTCATTTTCGAGAATTTATATCCACAGGTTGAGAGTTAATGGATGTCTTAGAACGGTGCCGGTGTTAACACTAGTTGCATAAACCATGCGGGTGGCTTTGCACTTTCATAATGCCAGTTAATATGCATATTACATGTTCGAACCTATAAATTAATCAGCAGCATTCCAGTGGATTCTGTTCTGTTGTCACTGACCAGCTCTGCATACAACGGGAATCCCGATATATATGAAGAGTGGATTCTAAAATTTAAACGTCCAACGAATTATGACCCAAATACCGTTTTTGTTTCTTCACTTAACAAATGTGTAAATTCTTTTGAACCATGAGGCAGGCTGAATTCCTGTTCACTTCTTGCCGACGCCTGCACTGTCTACACTGGTCAGGGACTTCAGCCTGCTCGAAATAAATGGCACACACAACGCCCAGCTAGAAAGTTCAGCATCTGCACCTCCTGTAGAAGGACGTGTGCTCGAGTTTCACCTTACATGCTCGCCTGACTAACTAGACCAATCATGAAACTGACCGTGGGCATCTGGTGTACTTTATTTTGAAACACTATTCAAGCCATCTAGAAAGCAAGTAGCTTCAGCTTGATAATTATTCAAAAACTGAGAAAAACTTATGGGGTCTTTCAATAAAACTCTTGCGAACCGCACAGTTGGCGAGAAAATTAAACGCATTTTTAAAACGAATGGACAGATCGTGTCAGTAAGAGAAATATATAGTTAAAACGTTACACAAGGAAAAAAATTAATGGGTGGAGGAAGCACCAATTATTTGGCTTGGTAACACCACACTGCCATTTTCAGTTACCTAACAAAACGAATCGTCGGCAGTTCATTTTTATTTGAGGTGACGGTCGATGTTTAGAATAACATTGTGCTGGTTGACGGATAATCAGAAATCACCAAACCGGCAGTGGCGATGATATGCACTACTGACGAGCTCTAATGAGAACGAAACTCGAGTCTAGTGCTTCTTTTCGAAAGGGGCCGACTGGAAAGTCTATGGGAATGCAACAGCTGCGATCAACTGTGAGTGATGTTCAATTTGAAATTAACCAAATCCCCGACAATTCATTCAGAGAGGCAGTCTAACAGGATGGCTGTCAACGTTGCAGAGCCTATGCCACTGGGTGGAACGGAACTTCAAACGGTTTTTACTGGCTCAGAAATAGTACGCGCCTAAACAGAGCAAAATAAAACACTGACTTTCTAATTGAAAGAAACCAATTTGTCTGACTTGGAACAGTAAGAACTGCAAAACTTCAATCAATGCTTTAAAAAGATAGTTGCTCCATTTCAGCTGAGAGCTTCTGATCACGGGTTTTTGGATTAGACTGGAGGGAGTAGTGTTCTCTGTTCCCCTTTCGTTATCGTCATAAAAACCGAGTAATGATCTCCGTGAGGTCAAGGTTGTGCAGTTAGATGTGTTTATTTTTTCATGAAGTTAACAGTGTTTAACAGTGTTCAACCTACTCGTCCAAGAATCATGCAAACCAAAGTATAAATTCCCATCCTCACAAGGATCTGGACTGCCGCTAAGTTCTCATAATAGCGGATATCGAGTCTGGTGTGTTATCTTGAAGACAGCCAACCAAAACCTGTACCTGAATGCAACGACCTTTATCAGATACGGCTGGTATTGAACTTGTATTACTAACTTCAACGGTTATCGCACCTGTAATCGGCCTGTCATTCAAAGCTCTTAGACTTTACCGCTTTCATCGGTGTTAACTAAATTCTTTCGAACAACTAACCTGCTAGGTGAACTCACACCGGTTACCTCTAGTCAGAGATGTATGTACAGGTCTTATTCTAGTGTCGTTCAAACGGAGTCCAGGATTCTATCCACTCACCCCTAGAGTTGCTCCTAATTCAAATGACTGCACAAGCACACGGGCATGTTGCTCTTTTCCCACACAAATAACAACACAATACGGTTAGCTCAGCTTGAGCAGCCACATGGACCACAAACCAGTCCATCGTACACGTACGGCCCTTTCCGTAAAAACATACCTACTCCGTCCTGTTTTCTATCTACCAGGTCTATCCTGTACCCTGACACAAACATAAAACCGCGCATAACTGATCCAACTCCCATTATCGTTAGCAACATCCAATGAACACTGTCACGTTATTCCTTGAAAACCCTTCGTGGTGCTTATCAGTACCTAGTCCCAATAGGCATTCATTTCTTCAAACACCAACAAGTGCATTATTAATCGTCAGTAATCCCAGTTAACCTCAACAAATTTGTTAAAGACTGATGGCTATTTGTTCTGGTTCTTCATTTGAGTTTTCCATCTCTTGACGAGTTTTATATGGAAAGATACCAACATCAAAATATTTTCCATCTTCGGAAGCAAACTAAGTTTTGGATGTTAAAATCACGAATTTCTCCGACTTCCAGTCATACTGGCGATACGATTGAAACAACACCAATGTTCCTTTCAAAAAATCAACTAAACCGGTTCGCTAATTAGAAGGAAACTTTTGTTAGTCTACTGTCAAATAGCTGATCATGATTAGATAAGACTTCTTGTCGGTGTGACTTGCAACCTATGAGGTCGCGACGAAATGATGGGACTATAATTGCCCTTGACAGTTTCGTAGGAAAATACGTGGCACTTTTGCCAAACAAACATCATGCAAAAAGCTTCTGGCCGGTGGTTCGTCAATATTGTTTCCACTTTGTTTAATTTGATGAGTACCAACCAAAGAGTTAATCAGTCAGTCGACTTATTAACCTATTGTGTTGGACAACCGATTGATTGTTCATAGTATTCCCGTATTGAATCAACAAAACTACAGCTTCGTTGGTTTATTCATGCCTTAACTAAGTCTCTTTATCAGGTAACCAGTTAATTTGTAGTGTCTTCTTAATTCAGCTGTCATGGTAATCAGTGGCCAAATGTATTGTCGAATGACATAAATGAACATATGAATAAAACGATATGTGAACTATAATCGACAACACTGTATATTAGTTGGATGTACGGATGGCCTTGTTAACTCAGGAGTTATCATTTTGTAGGATTGCTCTAACATGGAAGACAGAGTGCGACATTACAACCACGCGACATATTACCAACCAGGAGTGTTGGCAGACAGCGTTTTTCTGACGGAAAATAGTCCCAGACTAACCCGGAAGGATTTAAATAACAAAAACCTAAGAACTAAGTATTCATGGAAATACGCATGTGACTTACAATAAAAACGCTGTTACTCCACTTTTCAATATTTCCTCTAAAAATGTCCCTTGCTGATTGGTTTACGTTGGTCAGACCAACTCTTACGAACAGAAACCTGTTAATATTTAAGTATAGTGTACACCATCATATACAATGTCTGGATTTGAAGTCGATATTCAACCACTGAACTACTAAAGCTATGATGTCGAGTACTATTTCAATGACCTCACACATGACGTGAGAAAACACTGATTTTTAAACATACCATCACGGGCATGCATGGGTACCACCCAAGTTGACCAAACATGCAAAAATGCGAACAATTATTCCGTGAATCCTAATCAATTACTCTCCATCATGACTTTTCACCAAGGTAAACTTGCATCTAGGTTCAAAGTCCTACGTTAATGACCGTAGCTTTTGAGTTCTTTCGCAATTTTCGGCCAACCCCTTCGAAAAATTCACCTGACTCAAGTTTCGCTCATGTTAGAAGTTATCAGTAATACATCTCTTGAAATTGTTGGACTTGGAACGCCAACCACGTTTCCATGAGGTAGCGCTATACCACTGGTCTCATATTTGGCACGATGGAATTATTAAATGTGGATACTCAGCTAAGTTCGCTTACAGGCAATGGTCAGACTGCCACTAGCCTATACAGGAAACAAAATGCCTGTCCTGTTTTCTCCATCGCGCGAAAAATAGAACTGATTAATCTTGTAGAACAATATTTTAAGCGTCGGTGCATAGAAAAAGATTTTGGCCAGTGTCGAGTGAACATCACTCACAACTCGTTAAAGCCCCCGGATTCCCATGGGCATTCCAGGCAGCTCAATTCGTAAAGAAACACTGGACTCGAGCTTCATTCCGACTAGGGATCGCTAGTTGTGCATCTCTTCAAATATGCTGAGATGCTTTGCTTAATGTAACTAGGACAGTCGTTGAAGGTGATTCTATCAGATGTAGCTGATGATGGTCTAATTTGTTCCAAGAACAGCTGTGTTCGAATACCGTTTACTATTCAAAATATCCCACCCTTTGAGTGTGCGTATGTGAGATACTTGTGACCACTTCCGGACTGTAGTAAGCTTGTATCAATTGAATCAAAGGGTTATGAACCAGTAAATACAACCTATGTTGGCGCTCTGTACCCAGTCAAAAGTTTTGCGCAAAATGATGTGAAAATATTGAGGCGGTCTTCTAACGGATATAACAAATATCGGCTAATACCAATTACGTCTGAACTTTGACCATTATGTATGCATAACTCAATAAGCCTACAAAAATCCCATCAGAACACTGCGCAAACAATGACAATTTTCACTTAGTACCTTCATATTATAAACGGATGCCGTGAGACACGTTTGTATGAGCCAGTATAATTGTTGGAGAAGACAACAAATCACGTGTTTTAACAAGCTCAACATATTTTTGAGAATCCTTTTTTTAAAAATTTATTTGGCCTCTTAACTCGGTAAACAAACTGGTTAGTGAAGAGCTACTAGAAGTCTTACTTCTCAGGGTGAACTACAAGAACAGACATTTTCCTTGAAAAGACAGCCAAGGCCGGATACAGTTTTCACCGTTGCAATTTTCTTTCCTTACATTTCAAACCCCCTTACTTTAGGTGTCTGAACTGAGCGGTTATTTTATTTTGTGGACACGATGTGCATTTGAGAGAGACTGATCAACTTGTTACAGAATTATACTCTGTTAGGTCACAGTAATACTGTCATATGCATTCTAACATTCGTACTGTGCACAGGTACAGGTTGTCAGATAATCTGCAGTGTATTTATTATATTTTATGGGAGACATCACTGTGCGTTCACCTATCGTGTAAACGCATGACAGACACAAACACGCACATAACATCAACAGAATTATTTTAACGTGTACGGTTCAGTCAACGCAGATTGTCTCTTCTTTTCACCCAAATCGTTTGGTGGTCACGAACATTCGTATCTTTCCTTGCCTACTCTCTTTGCGAAGGTAACGCTGTTTTTGCTGCTGATTCTGACATTCAGGTGTTCCATTTAATCGTAACAGTTGCACTTACGATTGGTTAATTGGTGTAATTATAATGCGTAGCAGGTAAGTATACGTGAATTTCATGCATGAGACTGTAGCTTCCAGTGTACTAACACTTATTTTTAGACATTAAAATCAATGTTCTCAACCCTGTGTGGGAAGACATCCACACCTAGAATTTGCAACCAGATATGCTGACAACGAGACACAGAAACAAACAATTTGTGAGACTTATACAGGATGGTGCAAACCAATAGTTGCATGGAACATCGTGCAGATGGATGACTATGCACCCGAACAGAATCACCTTCGACAAAATCAAAATTGTTGTGAGCAGGTAGTCTTACATATTCCTAAAGAGGGTTAAATACCACTTAACTCATCATGAAGCTTTCAGTCTGCTGACCTTAGAATCCTGTTCAATAATGGATGCACTTGGTTTCAAACCATCTGAAACTTCTTTACATGGACGAACACATACAGGACTCAGAAGATAACGAAGTTCTGCGTCCTCAGAACGATAGTAATGTCCAGAATGATTACGATGAGATGAAGGCAGAGAATGAAACGGGTACAATCAATAATGCCAAGTAGAGCTGCCATAGCAGTTTGAATCGAGGTCATGTTTGTTTATCAGTCCCGAGGTTAACCTCAACTGGTCAAACTCACAAATACAAAAGAAACAGTGAACATTTTACAGGCTCGTGTATAATAAAATATCTTGAACAGAATGCTGTATAGCTTCTTTCGCATTCATACAAACTGAGACTTCCAAAATGCGGTTTGCCGTCGGCCAATTTGAAAAATGAATACTTTGGTATAGCAATTATTTATATGAAAAGGACAACTGAAAACAGGCTGATTTTGACCTGTGTAAGAGAAAGCAAATAGCATGATTTACAGTTATATATTCTAAATCACTTGCCAGTCAGTTTTGCCATTTTTATTCAGATTCAGTGTAGATTAGTGTCGGTGAGCACTAACTGGACCAGCACAGAAACTCATAAGCGAGCTAGAATCTACAACCTTAAGGCAATTGCTCTTCGTGTGGTAGGATGTGTGGTCGAAATTCACCGGGTGCGCCTACCTGATGAGTGACAACAACCACGAAACAAGTCGTGACCAGAAAGCACATACTATTTATCTAGCCGGACCTTATGAATAAATAACCTGACTTACCTTGAATACTGATTTTTCTTAATTAACGCGGTTACTTAGATAAACAGATGAAGTCCATAAAAACGGTTTCCTCGAGTTTAAACGAAAGCTTGCAAAGACGGACGCAACTGAGCAAGCCTAACAAAATCACTTAGGGCAGGTCTCTACACTAACGATCACGTCGTTCCAGATCAAGTCTCTGAAGGACGATTTAAATTAGGTCGACCACAAAGCTTATTACTGAGTTGATTTGCGTAGTTAACTTTCTCGTTTTAATGGACAATGTTAAGCGGATGTAGTTAGTGTTACATTCAGATCAACACTTAGTCGGAGGATAGTAGTTGTATTCGTGGCCAAAGCGGAAAACGCTACAAGTAAAAAACATCTACACGAATGGAGCAAAAAAGACAATCAGGACTAGGCAGCTGAATAACCACGTGCTATGTAGAGCGCCAAAGTTTGGTGATGACAATCACAAACACGTGCGCAATATCGATTAAGTAACCGAGATACACGAAAGCGCGACCCAGATAGGGTGCAACAGTTTCCGTCGCGTTAAGCTAACGACGCTGCCATTTAAACACGAGTCCGTCGGTTTTCTACGTGACCTTTGATAGAAATACCACATTCTTTTGGTTTTGATTCTTGATGTCCGACCACAGTGCCCCTGTGATTCCTTTCAAATACATAGGAGATAAAAGCAATCCGTATGGACTTGCCATGCAATGAAAATGTTCCAATTTCTCATATTTACACCGAGTTGTTGCAATTTCAAAAGACGATTACTGGGTTGTTTCCTTTGCATTTTGTTGATTGACCGTGTTATGCGTTTTTGTTTGTGTATGTTTCCACGTCTTTGATTATGCCAGTCTAGAAAACATAAGAGCCTGCATTTGTGCTTGTAATCTTGGGAGTATGTTAGCCAAGTTGATTTTGTGGGACCGCCACCGGATGATCGAGTAGTTCAGTTATATGGCGGACGTACCAAGTTCCTTAGAACCTTGTGAAATCAGTCACACCTTGAAGTCGAATGTGAAGGGTAGAGTAAATCATCGATCAAATTTATGCTGTAACTTTGTGAGGGTTCCGTTTTAAAAACCCATATAAACAACCGGCTTTTATTTCCCCCGAACTACAAGACATTTTACAAACTTTCGTTTTTATGAGAATAGTGAGTGAACATTCACATTCACGAGTGATTCACGTTGGCTAACTACTGTCTACTTAGTTATGATGCTTCTCGATGTTCTCTCCCGAACCTATATTCCATGACCTTCTTTGCACTCATCAGGTAGAGACGGTCTTAGTGGGGCATCGAATTTCCGTCTTTTCAGGTTCTAGCCAAATTGTTTGTCCACTCGGTTATGAGTTTTGTGAGCATTGTTTGTGACAGGAGATTTCATACGTAGTCATTTTTCTCCGTCTGAGTACAATCAAATTGTAAGGACGACGGTATGAGCTGGCGCGAAATATGAACCACATCCGCCTTACGTAGTTCATACAATCTAGGGATATAACTGGTGGTCTAACTGTTGACTCAAGGTTACGAAAGTTTGGTCCCAAAAGACCATGGTCGCAAGAAATTTGTTGTTTTCAGGTACCTGTGGACACATCACTTTTTGAAACTTACATTCGATTAAATAGTTCTTTATAAAAATAGTCAAAATCGGTCAATATCAAATAAAAAATGGAATGATATTAGATGGGATGGAAACGGAGCTTTGGCGGATTTATTGGGAACCACCATTAGTCCATCGTGTATCTCAACGTGGGAAGAGAACAATGCAGAAAAGTGAGAAATTGTAGCCTAAATAGCTTTCAGGAGGGAATGATGGTTACGTATGAGGTACTACAGAACAAATACAAGAAGGTCCTCTAAGGTTACCGAGGAAATTTCATTCTCATATTCCGCATTCAAAATATAAGTTACAGTATTGTCACAGTCGTTTGGGACATGAATGCAGAAAGGGTAATCTCACGGGCTTCCTTGTGCATATTAGTCTAACCAAGGGAACTTATTTTATTAGCCGAATTTTTACGTTCGCTCAATCTTTACAGAATTAGAAAACACACTTTGTTATAGGCAGTTTCCTAGCTTTAAATAACAAATCCATTCCTGATTGTCTAACAACCCACCTGATTGTTGACTAGTGCCCTTTGCCGTTTGGCTCATTCAATCGTCCCGATGGTTGATGAATGCACCAAAGCTGTAGGATGCCACATGTTTGACAAGAGGCATGCGATTAGACGCCAGATTGCAGTGTGATATTATATTTTTTACACGAAATAAAATTGAATTAACTATATCATGGACTATTAGTAGATTACTCCTTGCAAACTCTATAATATACCCACTGAATGGTTAGAAATCATCCACTATTCCAAAGCGCTGTAAACTTTACTAGAAGATAAACATTTACCCTTTCTATTCTACTGTATATATAAAAGATAGTGTGCTTATTTGAGTATGCATTCAAATGCTTTGATTGTGTTTTCTCGCTTTTCAGTTTAAGAGAAATGATAAAAATTCAATTCGGTGGAGTGACTAGAAAGAACACATTGGCCTAAAGGCCGAAAGTTACTTTTTAACTAAACACTGTCTACATATCCTACATACTATTTGTCGTTTATTTTGAAGAACACTATACACAGCTTCGTTCAAAGGAAGAAGAAACGGTGACACCAAGACTAAACAAGAGATATGTATAAAAGTGGATGTGAATACAAGCTATCTGTCAAATGTGAGGCGCTGTCTAGTTAGCAACAGCGAACAGTTGACAGGTCCTCTCACAAAAATAGCAAGCGTTAATGGGCCAGTCATCAAATGAAAAGTTATCTGTGCTGTATATAACAAACGTATTTAAAAGTTTTTTAAAAGATCCGCAAAAATAACAAAAAGAAAAACGGGTGAGCGATCTGTTTTACAAAATCAAAATGCTCTTCAGGACACACAAGTTCTATCACAGTCAAGGCTTACGCATCCGGACAGAGAAATTTCCTTCATAATGAGACAACTGTCAATGATGTGACAACAGACAACGCCAAGTTCCACGCATAAATGTGTCGTAGATGTTTAGGGAACCTAGAACAGTCAGTAGACAGATCCGTGACTGCGTAGAAGGGCAACCCTAGTCGGAGAATAACGTTACTCGATGATGGAAATATAATACCGCGAAAAGAGA
>LUCH01000445.1:0-11806 GCA_013368495.1 Paragonimus heterotremus
AGAAATGAATTAACAATGTTATACGACAGTCTGAGGTAACCGTTCACGTTAGACCCCACCGCACTGAGTTCGCTGTATGTTGGAAGAATATTCTTGAAAAACAAATTCCAGTGAATTATGTTCCCTCTGTGTGTTAAGAACAGCTGTTGCCACAGTTAGCTCTCGCGAGAGCTAATGGAGCGTCTGTCAAAGCATGCCGTCCCTAAGCATTCCCCAACTAATTTTTCCTCTTCTACCCAGAAGGGCTTTCTTCCGGACCGGGCCCGGTAACCAATGTTAGTCCTCATGAATAGCGTGACATAGGCCAAAGACGATGGCCACATCTCTTATGTCATCTTCGGGTTTGCCAAAGTCCTTGAATGTCCCCCACATGGTCCTCTTTACATAAACTAGAAGCTCATGGTATCTAAAGGCAGGTTCTCCGCTGCATTGCAACCTTGGTAGCAACTTTTAGGATAAAAACTGGATCGGACCTTTCTTCTGCTTCCTCGATCTCTGCTGGAGTTCCTCAAGGTTGCTTACTTGCTCAACTGTTCCCGACATATGTTAATGACCTTCCCGTCTTTATTCCTAATAACATTCTCCTTTATGCTGACGACCTAGAAATCCAAAATGCTTGCGATCTCAGTGCATTACAGGTTGACTACGACCATATTAGGTGTCGGTCAGATGACTGGAGTCTCCAGCTAAACAATTTGCTGTTAACAGCAAATATGCACACTTGTCGCTCGGAAGACACTCCGGGAACCCATTCATGATACGTAGTGGACAGAGTGCAACGGATATCTCGAAAGTTGACCTTAATAAAGGCCAATGGACCTGGCTCTCATCTAGCTTATCCTTCTCTTATCAATACCGGATGACCACTAAAAAAGACTTGGAACTTCTGAAGGTATAGAAAGGGGCCTTTCCTCGCATAGTCAGATGCTCGTGAGACGCTTTACGAGGTCTGCATAAAACCATTGCTTGAATGTGCTAATCAAGTCGTATGCATCGGCTTGAAGACATTGAACTTGTTTGGTGAATAGCCACCGAAATGGTCACTGGCTTACGACATTTATCCTATGATTATCATATTGCAATTCTTGATCTTCAGTCTCGAATACTTCGCAGTGACCTAACCCTTACACATTTTTCTTTAACACAGGAGTCGTGTAGCGGTTGATTACCTTAGCAGCTGATAACAGTCGAATGGTTCACAACAAGAAGGCCTATAAACTTTGATCTTCCTTGGGCAACAATTCTTTTCTTACAGGTCTATCAACCACTGAGACGACCTTTTATTAAAGTTTGTTACCTGCTCTTCTAAGGACCTTTTCAAAGTGTCATGAGATTCCCACTTAAGGCATTGTTAGATTAGTGTCGCAAACAATCAGACTGGACAATGCAAAACAACAATTCCGCATCAGAAACAGAAGAGTGATAGGCCCGTACAGTAGGCTTTATTCGTCTAACAGTTGGCATATAATAGCTGAAATGGAAAGCTTAAATAGATTACTAACTCTAAGATGAAACAAGTACCACGAAATGTTATAACATTATCCTCCGCCTAGAAATGTGGGTAGACAGTGAATCACAGGTCATGAGACAGTGATGAACTGTGTGTACATCGATTGGAGATACAGTGTTTGGTTGTAAGCACCAATATGCATTAGGTTTATGCGTCTCTCTTCCTAAAGTTGTATAGATGAACACGTTGCTGTCGGATTAATGCTGCTACTTTACATAAGTGATCATTGTTAGGAGGATCGGGGGATGTTTCAGTGTTGTGTATGTCATCTGAGGGATTACCGCCATGCTACTCTGTGATAGATACGCGATTAGAGGGTACGGATATAGTCTGTTTGATCAAGAGTGTCGTTAATCCCTTCAAAGTTGTCTCAGGCATGACTACTTTTTCAGGATCCAGTTGCCCGATGGAAACTGTTTCCTCCCTGCTGTTAGGAAAGTGGATGTACGTGTACTGTGGATTGCACTACGGTAATTCAAATCCTACGACAAATGGATCGTAACTAGACTGTCTGACTTTCTTTTTCAACAACACTGATCCACGCTTGGTGAGCCACATCGAAAGAGTTGTTCCGGAGGTCGACCTGGGGTTATAGAGAAGCAGTCTCTCATGTGGTGTGGCATTAGTTTCAGTATACAGGAATCATTTGACGGAGTGTAATCTAGCAATTTGAACGAATTCCCATTGATTGATTGCTAAGTTATGGGGTCTGAAAACGAGCAACACGGTTATTCAAAGCGTTCCGTTTAAACGCTGCACTTGACGGTTACCCTGGTTGTATGGCGTTGCTCTACTTGTCGCGATTCCCCTTTGGTGAAGAAGCTGTTGCACACCGATCGACGAATGGCGACCCACCCTCAGAATCAATGTATGCTGGAATGTAAAACAACGAAAGCAACGGACAAAAACATTTAATACCAGTCTTGCTAATCTGGTCAGGATATGCAAAAGCAAAAGGTAAACGAGAATATTTGTCGGTAATTGTTTATAAGTAACGGTTGTGGGTTGCTGATGGGGGAGATTCCTAAAGTCAATCGCGAGTCTTTTGAACAGTTGTATTGTTTTTATGAGCTCGCATCGAGCTTCGGGAAGAAACGAGGTTTGATTTCACAACACAGAACATTCGGCAACGACGCTTCGAAATTCTTCTACAGAAGGAGGAAGTTTTCTACCACCCACATAGGGCGTCAACCGAGAAACACCGGGGTGACAAAGCGACTCCTGTAGTTTCTGTAATCTGGTACTTGTCATTAGTATCCCGCAACAATTACCAGAGAGCGCGCCTGTTGCTCGGTTATCTTTGTTGGGTCGATACACAACATCCAACTTGAATGGCGACACTTCCAACGTTCAATTTTATCGTTCTTGAGTTTTCCGCTTTGCGGATTGCCATAGGTGAAAGCGACAGAACGCTGGTTGGTAACACGTCTGAAATGGTTACCTATGGATTCCACAACAACATACGCTTTCTTTTTTACGGCGCAGTGGTGCTGTTCATTGGAATGCAGATTACACAAAGAGGCTACCGGTCGGTCATTTTGAGTCGAAGTGACTGCAATCGCCACATCAGAGGCGTCTGCCTCCACTACCAAAGGGGTGGGTGTCTTACTGAATAGTGAAGATTTTGGCTTTAGATAATGCGCCTTTTAAGGCATCAGAGGATTCTCTGACTTCATTGGGTAGAAGAAATGTGTTATTATGCACAAGCCTGTGGATTTTATCAGAGAAGTGAGATATATACCGTGAATAGTAAGCAAATAATCCCACCACTCGTTACTGTGAATTCAAGTTAAGGGGGTGGGCTAGTACTCGTAGAGGTCTTAGACAATCAGGATCCGGTTTGATGCTGTTCTTGGGCACCCCATAACCTAGGAGTTTGTTTTTTCGGTGGCGATGATGTTTTTTGACTCATTGAAAGTCAGTCCGCATCTAAGAACTTCGGAAGACAGGTCATATTCAGCGGGGCTGCTTCCACGTACCGCAATATTGCCAACGTAAACATAGATGTCTTAATCGTTCACGTGCTATCACATTGTCAGTAATCCGTTCGAAACATGCGACTTCCTTCGTCACACCAAGTGGAACCCGACGAAACTGATACAAACATCGGCAAGCCTCAAGGGCCGTAGAGGGTTTTTCTTCTTCCCGATTAAGGACTTGCTGATAAGCACTGATGACATCCGGAGTGCTGTGTATCGTACGTAGCGATGCGTTCGACCCTGTCGTCAATTATGAGGAGGGAATAGTCATCTAAGAGGGTATATTTGTTGATCATTTGGTTATTGTCCACTACCATTCTTCTTTTTGTGTCCGTTGTCGGTGACTACCAAGACTTGGACCGTCTAAGAAGATGAAAGCTTGTTAAATCCTTTAACAAGCAGACGGCGAATTTCGTCGCATATAAACCTTTCGCCGGTTGGAATGTGCTTTCTGGCAGTTTCGTATCTGATTCTGAAAAAGGTGAAGGGGTTCAGTCTGGTTTGAGGTCAATGAACACAGTGAAATTTCAACACTTACGAAGTCTAAGAAGGTCGTGACCAAGAAGAGCGTCTGCTCACAAGTGTGGTAAAACTGACAGTTCGTGTCTCATGCACATAATGTTTATACCTGATAGATACCATGACGTGACCTCGCGTGTCACTTGAGGAGAAATTGGAGACCGTTGTTGTCTTACTAGGGGATGCGTAAACTCTGAAGTCATTTTGCAGCACTGCAGGTGATACTACATAACCTTCAGAGCTACCAGTGTCTGTCAAGGCTTGTAATCGAGTTCCATTAGTTTTGACTTCATCCACGGCCAGACATTTGAGAGCAGCTGCTGACTTGATAGTCGAACTGGACAGGCGTATGATGGATGAGTAGGGCTGCCGATTCCTAAGTGTCAAGCGAATCCTTTAAAAGTACCCGTTATGTAAACGACAAGTTAGCGATCAGTTGCGATTGAATAGAGGAGGCTTTTTGCTCTTGAATTAGGCTATATTCACTTAACAGCTGGTATGGGAACTGAAAAGCGAAGACTGAAGCATGTAATGAAACAGTCACCTATTGATATGCATTATTAGCTAGTCTACTGCATTCTCCCGGGTCACTTTAATTTGTTTTGGAAACGTTTAACAGAGGATGTTTTGGATATAGTCACGAGAATGGGTGATGACGTCTAGAGTAGATGCACACAAAATGTTTCGGAAAGAAGTAATTGTGAAGACTGGGATTAAAAGGGGGTTCAAGGAAAGTATTTTCAAGGATAAATGCAAAAATAACATTACGCTTCTCTGTTCCTCAGGTTGTATTGACGAGTTCGTTGTTGTTTCTTTAGCAGTGGTGTTGTGTCTGGTCTGTCGGTATTTCCTATGTGAGGCTCAGAAAGAGATTCCGCAGTTGCGACCTCTTATCGAACATCTTCAGTTTGCAATTCGGGTGCCACATCAAGTTCGAGCTAATTTGAATCCCGAGCTTCAGTAAAGTAATCAGAACTGGCATGGTTTTAGCAGTAGACATCTTTAAGGGATGAGTGCGCAAATTGCCCGTTCGGAGCTAGGTAAAGAGTGACCACCGTCTCTGCTTTCCCTTTGGGGAGGCGGACGTAGGCATATCGTGTGGTTCACTCGAGTAATTCGACCTCACCAACTGTGAGGTCATACTTGGAGAATCTTAACTGATGTCGCATTAGGACCGGTCCCGGAACAGTGAGCCATCTCGATAAACAGACGCCTGAGGCTGATTTTCTGTTGTAGGAAAATAACCGCTCGTGCGGAGTTGCGTTCGTTGCTGTGCCCAAGGGAGACTGTATGAAATGTAAACCATGTAGTAGTACAAATTCCCAATGACTGCGTGACACCCCTCTTGATTTCGCCGCAAACATTACCGTTTGCCAAAATGTACCGTTCAGCCTCTCGATCTGCCCGTTTGTTTGGCGGTTTTGAGCTGTAGTTCGACTGGTGACAATACCTTTAATATGCAGGAAACTTCTCAGTTCCTCAAACAGAAAGCAGGACCTCGATCTGAATGCACTTAAGAAGGCATGCCGAATATCAAAAGCAGCTGACAGAAGCACTTAATGACGGTGGATGCCGTCATATCCGTACAGGGAAACGCAAACGGGAATGTTGAGCATTCATCACTGACCGTAAGTAAGTAACAGTAAGTGACTGATGGAAGAGGTCATTAAAGTCATCATTTAATGTTTTGAGGGACACGGTCGCTTTAATTAAAACATCGTTTGGCAAAGTGTAGAATTTCAGCTTTAAATTCATATATGTTGAACAAAGTGAAACGACAAACTTCCCCTCCTCAACTGAATAAGATAGATTTCTGGGACGTATGAAATAGAACATCCAAACAACACCTGGATGACACAGTCATGTAACTCCTTTAGAGACATGTTGTGAGTCTATGGTGCATACTGTGTGCGAGATAGTGCATCGGCAGCTTGATTTTCTTCCTTTGGGCTGTGCGTGATGTCAAAGCTATAGCGCGAAAGCTCGAGACGCCATCGTTGAATTTCGTCGTCCTTAATCTTCCTGGGGTATTGAACATCATACATAAGAGCGACAGATTTCCGGTCAGTACTCAATCGGAAATGGGTTTTCAGCAAATAGTGCCTCTTTGATGACTTTGACCATAACGTTGGCTTCTTTCTCGACGAAAGAATGATGTCATTCGCTCGGTTACAACGTACTGGATCTGCCATTTTATCTTGGAGTTGCAGCGATAGCAGTGTCTGAAGCATCATTCTCCATTAGCAAAAGCGACTGGTGGTCAACAGTGGTAACCACCGTTTTCTCTAGGTCATTTTTTGAGCGACTCAAATGGTACGCCGACATCGTGTGACAGAGAGGAAATACGATTTTTGATCTGGATTAATTTCGTGGGAAAATTGGGAGACCCGCGGAGAAACATTAAGCGAATAAGCCCACAACGCGTGATTCAATATCTCGTGGTAACGGCAAATCACGAAACGTCTTTCTGGGTCTGGCTTACTTGACCGATTTGAAACTTCGTATCCCAGTAGCCTTATTTCTCGAACATCGGTAACTCTTCTCTTTTCGTTGAAGTTTAAGCCATACTTTTTAGCAATTTTGAAGTCGTCAGATTTTTGTTATGATCCTCGACATTAGCACCGCACACGGTTATATTACTTACATAAACAATTATGGCGTGTAATCCTTGGAAACGCGCAACACCGTTAGTCACATCAAACGGTATACGGCAAAACTGATAGGGGTTTTCACAGGCCTAGAAGGCAGTATACGGTTTCTCCTCTTCTTTAATGGATGTTTGAGGATAAGCGCTTTGTAAATCCAGGAAGCCAAATACAGAATATTGGGATTTTCTGGATCGTCTCGTTAATCTTTGGTAGGAAGTAGGCGTCAAGTTGAGTGTATCGATTAATAGTCTGACTATAATCTATCACCATTCGTTTTCGTTGTCGTTCGTTCGCAACTACCAATACTTGAACGCGCCATGGAGGAAGCGATAATCAAGTTACAAGGTCTCTCAAAAGCGTCTTGATTTCTAACCAAATGAACTTCCCGTCGCATGCTGAGTGACGTCGAGATTTGGTTGCCATTGGTTTGCGCTTGAACGCTACATTTCCGAACAGTGTGGAAGGTTCGATGTGAGCTGCAAGCAAAATGCACAAAAACAGTGATGGTTTTTGCCATCAGAAGGAATTTCAGCTTTTTCCTGAAGTTTGGGAAAGTCGTGGTCAAGGAGTACATCGGCACATATGTTAGGCAACATAGGGAGTTTATTTTGATCATAATAGCAATTCTTGTAACGTATACTAACTCACCAATGATCTCGTGTACGGCTAGTTAATCTGTTTGAAGCCATGGTTAGTATATTGCACGACTTCTCGATTCTCCACCGATATCTTCGGACGCTAGAGCCTGAAATATAGCTGTTAAAAATACCGGTATCTACTAAAGCTTGCAAAGGTACTTCGTCCACCGATATTTCAGTACCATCATTCGAAAGACATGATGGAGCCATCGCGACAGTCACAGAGGAAAGTAATGGTTTAACAACTGCTCTAATATTCCTGGTTGCTATTACCGATCGACTTATCTTTTGGTAATGACCTTTTTACCACATCCCTTGCATACCGCGTCTCTCGCAAAACATCTGGAATGTGGATCTCGATCATGACCACAGAAGTGTCATATGCTGCTGGCGGCCACCAACACGTTTTCCCTATGTGGTTGAAAAAAAGACTGAGACTCAGAGAGTGATTCAGAATTTGAAGCTGAAGCGGAACAGGAAAGGAAAACTGTTTGGAACGAATGGAACTGTTGATAGGCCGCCTTGAGAGATCAAGCCTATTTAAAAGCAGATTGTTGGTCAAGTGACATGTTCTTCAGGAGCTGTTGGTGTATACTGTTAAACTGCATTCCGCTGATGAACGCGTCCCAAATGGCTTCTTTTCGATTTTGTTCAGCGATGACGGATCTGAATTTGCCATCTGGCTGTTGACTTACGCTTTTGAATAAATTACTCAAAATGCTGTCCATTTTCTTGTTTGCTTGCTGCCAGAAGGTGACGAACGAAAACTTCGTTTAAATATTTCACTTATATCTTCTCAAGTGTTGAAATGGCGTCTCTGAAAGTTGTACAATGTATAATGTATTTATAAACAGACGGTGAAACATAGTTGATGTGTCTAGTTTATTGGGCTCAGGAATTTCCGCTGCGGATAGGAAGTGAATGTGCTGTACCAATGAGTCTTCTGTTTCGAAAGTGTACAGCTCAGACCAGCGTGGAAACCTTCTAACCACAAAAAGCCCTCGTTCTTCAGAGGAACGCTGTTCCTCAGTGCTTCCACTCCGTTGCATGTTACAAGATGGATGAATTGTTATGTAAATGACAAACGAGCGATCAACCAAGAATGAATAGTTATGACTTGTTATCCAAGAATTAAACTATACTCATCTAATAAAGTGGTATGGGAGCTAAAAGGATAAAACGGTAACGTAATGAAACAGTCAATTGATGGTCAATAGTAGATAGTCTACTACAGTACCACTTCTTTCCACACCTTTTGCATAACGCATCTGGAGGAGGACACTTCGAACGAGGGTGTTTGTCGTACCCACAGAATAAGCATTTACTAGTCGATGAACTGAAGGCCGCCACACCAAGCATTTTGGTAAGGCTGGGCGAATTTTCGAATACCTCCGTTGCAGCTGTGTAGGATTTAGTCGAAGAATACTGGTATAATTAGGACTGTTTTTCTACCGGTTCAGGCGACCTAGCCTGATAAAAACGGCCTGAAAGTCCAATATTTTCTGTTTTATTAGTCTCTGTCGCACCTGGCTACACAGCAGACAATTTGTGAAAACATCTCTGATTTCATCATCTTCATTCTGTTCGAGTGCGGTGGCTTCAGAGTTACAGTCTTTCGCAAGCGATCCTATTCTCTGGATAAACTAACCTAGTGTCTATTCATCTTGTTTACATTCCTCTAACAGGTAGCTAGTGAATATTTCGTTCTTCGGCTCCACATAGAAATTTTGAAATATGGAGGTTGCATCGTCATAGCTGCTGCATTCGAAAAAAATACTTTTAGACCGAGGACGAGATGCAGTTAGTTAGAGTGGTCAGTTTGTTAGTGCGAAGACTGTCAGTTGATGAAAGAAAGCTAGTGAACGTGCGAAACCAGTGATCTCATTCTTCAGGAGCGTTTACTGCGTTGGGTTCGACGTCAGACTTCGTTGGACGAAAGATTCGCTCCACCACGTAGCTGTTTGATGAATTATTTGTTACGAATAATTAAGCCTCAAAGATGGAAGGTTGATAGGTCCGTATGATAGGCTTTATTCGTCCAACAATTGGCGCGTGATAGTTGAAATTGAAAGCGTAAATTAATAAATGTCTAGAAAGTGAGACATATACAAGATATAACTGAGTTCTTAAATTTACATCATGTGAATATGTTCTTTCTGCAAGTAGTATGCAACTCGATTCATAATTGGGCAGTTCACCCACTGCTGGAATGAATGATGAACCGACACGAAAGCTAGACTCGTTCTTCCTGGAAAGAGTGATCACATACCGTCCTCTTAGATTTCTGCATGAGCTGGGAGTAGCTTCTTCGATGGGACGTGCAACTTCAGTTCGAGTCTCTAAGCTAGAGTCATATTTCCGACACGATAGATGACTTGCCTGAGGCAATCAAACAGAACGTGCTATTTATCACAGATGTGCACGTCCCATTGACTCGGCGGCAATCACAGAGTAGCCCTTGTCAAAAGCCGAGGTAGTGGAGATGCATAAGAGGGGCAACAGTTGATAGTTTTCAGAAAGTCTTGCGGTCGCCAAAGATTTTTCCTGTACATTCGCGAAGATGATCACGCTATCTTAATGCAGGACTCCAAAAATGTCTATGAACTATCCCCTGTTCAGGACGCTTAGCTGAACATTACAAGATTCTACGCGTATGTATAATCTAGTCTCATACCGTGGAGAGACACAGACAATCTTGCGCTGCTTGACGACCAGTTGTCCATAAGCTGTAACAACACGATAAGACAGCTTTGTATTTGGCAGGAATCTGCCGAAAAGTGATCTTTGGTCTTCCAGCCTACCTACTGTCCCTACTGATTACCTTGTTCGTGAAGGCACCAAATCTGAGGAATTGGAGAAAATACTGAGACAGCTACAGTTTTGTAAGGCCTTGAAGTCGGACTGTGTTCAAGCACGATTTTGCCTTTCATAGGACGTATAGATGTTGAGCATTGAGCTGTTCACAGATTACTGACGGAGCCGTTCAACTGGCCGCTAACGCCGTTGACTGGGCGCTCTGGCACCCCCACTGTTTTTCATTTTGTACGTTTCCTCTGAAGCCAAAACTAAAGTCTCACTTGCATTACCGAAACGTCATAAGGTGCCCGCCCCCGGCCCCTTTTGCCCAAAAGCTATGATTTAGCTGAGTCATTCTTAACTGCGGGCCTAACCAACATTGCCTTCATTTTTGTTTTTTTCGACAGTTTCAGAAGAGTCTAGTTCGCGTTTATGATGCTTGTCATATCAACGCCGTTTACCACTGTTACGTATCGTAGACTCAAGTTAACCTATCAGTAGCACCCACGAGGATCCCGTTAGGTTTCGTCCGGGTCGTCGCCTCATTAGCTAAGTCTTTAAGATTCATACATAAACACATTTTCAGTATTGAACTGTACCCATGAGTACTACCGTTAATTCTTAAGACAAGCCACGAAATGGTAGATTCATAAATTAGTACCATTGTGTGAGAAACAAAAACGAACACTAATAACGTTATCCATGATTGCGAGAAGCAAATAATCCTTCAGATACTGACTTGCCATTAACTGTGTCATATCCGAGAGCGTTTTCAACCTGCGGTGTAAATATTCTCACTGTCCCTAACCTGTCGTCTGTTCCGTTACGTTCCGTCAAAGGTTGAAACACCGGCGTTCGTGTTCATAGACTTTGATAGGGCCTTCGGGTCGGTCGACAGTGTCTGACTTTTTGAACCTTACAAGTCGGTGTCCGCGAAGTATCTTAGTTTCCTCGGAGCAGTCTGTTATATGACCGCTTACAGGGATTGTGGCGGCTTATCACCAAGCTTGTACATCTTAAGTGAATTGTTGCAAGGTTGACTGGTCTCCTGTTTACTCATTTGTGTTCCGAACGAGATCTTGGGGACCGCTACAATATGTTTGCCAAACATATCGTTTTCTAGAGGTCGAAGCGCTACACCGAATAGACAGAAAGTAAACAACAATAAAAGTAAGTGCTAAATTAGAAACAACTTCACAAGCGCTATTGCCTTCGATTCACCATCATCTTCAACGGGGTCTCCAACTACAGCCGAGTATAATCATCGAGGCTGCAACAGAACCAAACCTCGACGTTTTGGCCGTCGTCCTCCGAGCCTGTGCCCTACAAGGATTATCTGGTTGATGTTTCCACTTTAGCCCCTTCACAGCTAGACTGGACCTTGATGCGGCGTGATGGCTTGCGCATTTTGATGACCTATTGGGCTAAACTGGACGGTGCGGCGACTACATCGATAAAGTCACTCATACCAGGCAAGCCATTAGGTAGAGGTCTGATAAATCACAATCTCCTGATCCTCCAGGTTGAGGGTTGGAAGAGGGTTCGCATCCATTTCCGAAAAATTCACCAGTTCTGGTGCACTGTCACCCACCCGCTACCTTGCACTACAGGCGTTTGAGCCAAAAGCATTGGTTGAGAACCCTAATCGTTCTCCTGTCTAGACTCGGGCGTCATGGTGGTATCTCAGCCTACGTACAACTATGAATACTGACAACA
>LUCH01000445.1:13147-32857 GCA_013368495.1 Paragonimus heterotremus
CTTATTTCCCGACTGTAAAGGTGCGTTCGATCCGGTGGATCAGTTTACACTTTTAGAGGGTGTACTGACCAAGTATGTGAACACACTGTTGGCGCTTCATTCTTATACCTCAGCTCAGGTTAGGGTTTACGGTGAACTGTCTGACAGGTTCAACACCACGAGCGGCCTACGTCAAGGCTGTTCTTTTTCACCATTTTTGTTTGTCTTTGTCATGGACGAAATAATAGAAAACTGTGTGTGGCACTCACAAGATGCCGGCGTAGACCTCTTACCTGGTGGAAGGCTGACTAATCTTGATTATGCTGACGACAAGGTGTGGCTGTTTGACACTTTCCAAACAGTACAAACAATGCTAGAGGCTATTTCGCGTTTTGCTAAATACTTCGGAATTCGCTTTGCAGCCTCAAAATGCAAAGTGTTTTTGCAAGTTTATTGCGATTACGTAGATCTATCGTTAGATAATGAAGTCATGAAGGTTGTTGACTGGCTTGTGTACTTTGAAAGTTGGATCAGCGGCGGCGGAGTTGTAGGAATTGAAATGGAAGCGCGTTTCTCTAAAGCTGTAGCGGTGTTCGCTAATCTGGGGGCACCTATGGCGACAGAAAGGCTTCTCTCTGAGGCTTACTGGTCACGTATATAGGGCAACAGTGAGGGTTGTATTACTTTATGACAACGAAATCTGGTCGTTCAGGGTAGAAAACGTGAACAGTTTTCAGGTGTTTGACTATCGATTTTCAGTCCTTACATTTGCACAGACTCATGGTTAGGTCATTTATTAGGGAGGCCAGCTGGTCATCTGCCATGTCGAGCACTCTGCCGACGCTGCGGCTGATTGGTATAAGGTGCGAGGTGGGCAGATGATAACCCGGCGTAGAGGAATGAAATCGTCCACGAAGGGATCGGTCCCTAGATCGGATTCGTCTCCCGGGCTGGGGCCATCGCGACTCACAGAGTCGGTAGCTGGAGGCGTTCGATGAGATGGCTGCTGACCGGGCTCAGTGGCGTGAATGTTGTCGTTGTTTGGTCGAGTTGTCTTTGAAGTGACTGCACTTAACGACGCGGGACAGTGGAAGCCGTAAGGAAGCTGTCTTGATGATCACGTCTTGCTTTCACTTACAACTCGGTTGTTTGTTTGCAAGTTGTAGGCATCTTGATGTTGAGTGTTTGAATATAGACGTGACTATTTTAGTAGTTGGGTCGCTTTCTATCCCCCTCTCCGAATTTTCCTCTCTGTACAGGTTTTTTCCATGGTTGTATGGCAGCTAAGTATCACTGTGAACAACTGATGTATTGCTTTCTATGATTATGATTAGCCTATATCATTTAAAAGGCATACAACGCGGCAAGTAATGCATCGCCATTCGCTGGGTGTGTCCGAGCCGTTGAAGCCTGTATGTCGATATCAGCCTGCCAGACTTGTCTCTTCCGAAGATTTGTGAACGAAAATTACTCGCTAATCCCCCACCTGCAACGGTACAAAGAAACCGACGATCGAAAAATGCTGTGATTTTCAAACCAACGAGCGGGTCAAGTCTCATTGTTACACAAAGAAACTGCGCGTGCCGAAACTGTATACATTTTGTGCTCCTCAGTGTAATTGTAATGTCACGCAGGATCCACGCTCGACAGATCTTTCCTTTGAGTACGTTAGTATTTCAAAGTTTCTTGTATCGAGTATGCAGACGCCATTACTCCAATCTGTAATGCCTACGTTCAACCCGAACATCTCCGGTAGCTTAGGGGTTTAGTTCATCAACCTGTCGTGATCTTGACACCTATACGTCTTTACAGCTATACGAACTAGCTACTTATCAACAACGATTCCAACTTCACAGGAGCGGTCCGAATTCCATGTGACAACCACAGAGGTATCAGTCCGGTGTCTTTTGCATTCAAATTACTCGCTGGTCTTCTACTGTGTAGGCTCACTGGGCCCAGAGAAAATTAGATGCTTGGAGAGCAGGCAGGATTCCGACTCAGTCCAGTATGCACTGGTCACATTTTCCCTTGCGAAGGGTCCTGGATCGTGGATACTCTTGGGAGTAACCGACGGTCGCGGTCGTTTTGGACCTGAAGGCTGCCTTCGATTCAGTCGCACATAATGAACTGCCTTCTTCGCAAAGAAGTTCCGGAGAAATACATGAATCTGTGAAGGTCACTGTATGCCTAATCTGCAAGGAGAGTGAGGGTGTTCATTTTCTCTAGTGGTGATTGCCAGGGAGTGTTCGATCTCCTCCATTATGTTCAGCTTTGTCACGGACAACATTTTCAAAGGTACTCCTGGGGAACTCAGTGGGCTTGGTGTTGAGCTTCTTCCTGGCACTGGGTTGACCGACGTGAAATATGCTTACGACATCGTCTTGCTTAGCCCTTTTGCCGAAGACATGCAGACTATGCTGAACAAGTTGACTGATCGGGCTGGCTTGTATGAACTGCGCTTCACATCTTCAAAGTGCAAGGCGTTGCGTCAGGACTGGGACATTCCTACTTTCATCTTCTTAATTGCAGGCAATCCGCTCGAAACATACACATTTTTGGTCGTTGAGATCATTGAGGACAGCAAAGGCGCGCGTTGTTTTTACCAACCTGCGTCATACATGGTGTCGAAAGGACGTTCGGTTGTCGTTGAAAGGAAGGGTATACAATGTTTGGATGAGTTCTCTTTTGTTCTATGGTTCGGAAACGTAGCCTGTTCGCAACGAAGGTGCCAACAAACTCGCTGTGTTTGACCATCGTTGTATCCGCCGATTGGCTGACATCAAGTGGGACGATCGCATGAGCAATACAGCCTTTCGATGGCGCGCATTTTGGAACGTTCAGAGTATGCGATCGATTGGTTAAGAAACCACCTCGCACAGTTTGCGATGGTTGGGCCACGTACTCCGCATACCAGCCGAGTGCTTACCTCACCCGGTTTTATACGCTAAGATCGGCAACAATTGAGTAAAACCGCGTGGTGGTCGAGCAACGACGTGATTGCGGTACGTGAAGGTCCTGATAGTTCCATCGAGTAAAGTTAGCAGGTGTCGTCTATTCTGTTGAGTCCGTGTGGTCACTCAAATCGTTGTCTAGAAACGCTGTTTGAGATGGCATTATGCCGCAGTCAATGGTCTACTTGCGTTCATACCATCGCCAGTTCTTCCACTTGGACCTGTTTGTATTAATTTTTATCCTTTTCTATTAAATGTTTCTTCTAAGTAACTCCAGGTCACTGGTGCGGTAGGCGACTATCCTAGCCGTAGTATCTTCTGCTGAGGCTAACTGCCGTTGTGAATTAATGAAAGGATGATAGAGCACATTGTCGTTGAATGACTGGCAATTACTCGCTCTTGCATCTGCCGTCGATTGTTGGGAGGCAAATTTAATTTAAGATCCGCATTGGCTGTGGCGGAATGCTTAATGCGGTTGCGGGTGGTCTAGCTAAGGTCTATATGGCGTTCGTGTGTTTGCACCACCTGGGGATTTAAGCGTGACTCCATTCTTTTTTTTAAAGACCCGAATGCATAATGTAAATGTACCAGTAGTTTTCATATACGACTGTAAAACTTGGTCCGAATAATGTTTCGGAAGTGTCTGTTTTCAACCGGCTATATTCCGTAATTATAAACTGCGTTTACGGGTCAATAGACTCTACCGACTGCCGAGCATATCATTATCGTTTCAATAGCTTTGGCCAGAATACGTCTTAAATGTGAGATCTCATCATCATGCCGTGCTTTGTTTGCGTAGGCTGGACTGAAGTGATTGCATTAGTCTGTCTCCTATCGTGTTACTCGATGATCATCCTCCACGAAACCACAGTTCTCGATGAATTCCTGAGCACTGAGTACAGCAAAGATATTTCCGGTTTCTGTTTGCTATGAACATTTATGCTATTTTGGGGCTATCCGTTTTTCTGCAGCGTTTTCGTTTAAGTAACCCTTCTTATGTGGAGACTGTCGTCTATGGCGATCTTTCCTGAGATCTTATAAATAATGAGCGAAGAGCCTGAAAATTAGAAGTATTGTCCACTCTGAGTCGCTTTCTGACAAACGGACTGTCACAATGTTTCATCTCGACGTCTCGTGAATAAAGTACCAAAAAGCACTAGGCTATCGTTGTACTTAACTTCACAGTCCCCCTAAAGTGCGACAGAAAGAACTCACAGTTATAAAAGTGTTCCTCGCCGACAAAAATCAGGTTTACATCGACTTGTCAGATATGATCACGACAAGGTTGGCAGAACTGCTTCTAGTTCATCTTACCAGAATTTTCTTCAGATGTTGGTTTAGAGGAGCCTCCCAATACTGCACCATTGGTTTAAATATTGAACTTTCAAACTCGAATAAAATTCCCAAGGTAATCACTCGGAATGGATACGGAGGTATCCTGAGCTAAATCAGTCGCCTCATGTAGAGACCTCCTGGTAAACAAAGATTTAGTACCAGTAGTGTACACTGTCTTCGAATTCACCCATCGGGAGATTTTTACACAAATGGTTTCGTTTTACAGGGTCTCGTCAAAACCTGGCTAACCAAACTGAGATCGTCGCCAATCCATGGACTTCTCTGATGTGGTGAAGTCAACGTGTTCACATTCCAAAACATCTGTTCACTATGCGCTAGTGATCTGATAAACTACGGTCTCCTGGTCCTCCAGGTTAGAGACTGGAATAAGGTAAAGCTCTCTTCCGGTAAAAACGGCGTTAGTTTTAGTTCGCTATCACAGTCGCCACATTGTGATATACTGTTTTCAGCCAAGCGTCTCATTTGAGAACTCTGATTGTTCCATCTAGGTGTGGATGTCTTGGCAGTATCTCAGCTTACAGCAACCTTGATGTTTTGCGATACATTAATATCCACTGGAGCGGACACCGTGAAGACGTTTGCCTGCCGGTAGCGGAAGTCGCTTTACAAACTGGCCCGTGTTGATTGAGGATCGCGGTATAATTAATGAGCCTCTGGTGTAGTAACAACTCAAAACAACTCATCAGAAATGTGTACCTTCCCAGATAACCATCCATAGTTGAATGCTTTGTTTAAAAAAAACTGTTAAAAACTCTGTTCGCAACACCGTTTGGCTTGTGTTGGATAGTCTCAGTATCTGAGTAATCTCCAATCGCGAATCCAACACAATCTTCTGCATATTAAATAGCGTTCTCACTCTCGATTTTTTTATCACCTTCACCATCCATATCGTTTTGAGTATCTAAAGCCGTTTGCTTTTTTGCATACTGTCGTATTACACGATTATGTAACAAACAACAAGAGGTTAGTCATACTTGCTGCATGTGTTTCTAGCAGAAGTCCTTTTGGAAATAAGTTTGTCAATCTTCGGTTACTGAAGTTGTTCGCTACTCTCTTGTGATCAAACTATAAAATAGTTTCACGAGATTCCCGGTCTGCCGAAGTATTGGGTGACAGTCAACTGAGAACCAGTCTCCTAGGATCGTCTAACCTGGTGAGTAGCATCTACGATACCAACTCGTAAAAATTACCGAATAAAATTTTGAGTGTTTTTCATCGTATCTATCGTAAGGCGGGGTTGCAACCGATGGCGCCATCCGTGAGGTTGGCTACCTATCAAAAGCCGTTTTCTCTAATTCAGCTTAGTTTGTTGAATGGTTTGTACTCTCAGACGTTCAGGTTTTTCAGACTTGTTTAGAGACGGGAGTACATGAGTGGACTGTACAGCTATCCAGGGTGCGATTGAGATTCTGTTAAAAGTTTAGAATACTCCACGTCATTCAAGACCATCAATCTGATTAATACTTCATACCAAATTGCATTGGCTTTTCATTGTTGGGACACGTTTGGTTAGCATCCGTTCCAGTAAAACGAGGTCCATCTTCTCACCTACTCATTACCTGGATTGACCTTGCTGACCAGACTTCTTGTGAAAACGACTCTAACAAAGACTTGTTTCCTGGTGGTTAAAATTGTTTTATGGTTGATCTCTCTCGCATTAGATGGCGACACATGGGTGCCAGTTCGACAAATCATCGAAAACACCTGTGGCTACAACGCCCAGTATTCGGGAGCGCTAATGTTGCATCGTTCTTGAAGCACGTGTAGAACGGTGTGTTCATATTTTTATACAAGCGTCCTCGCTTTTTTGAAGCAACCATATTGACTGTTACTTTGTTTATGCGAACCTTAGAAGGCTAGTCATTTGCACCGGCGTTGGCTTCCTGGAAGGTGCTGTGATGTGCATGTGTGACCTTTCGTTTGCTTGAGCTCTCGTGCTTCGTTTAGGTTCGGATTTCTGTGCTGGGAGCGTATTACTGATTATTTTTCAATGCAGCATTCGAGACTGACGTTGGTTATCTGTCCGTCACTTATATCTACTCCTGGGGAGACTGTGCTACCATCCATCTACTGCGGTAGCTCACTGATAACGGCGCCCGACTTTCAGTTGCATTGTCGCGGGATCCAGTTAGATTGCCATGACTGTTGTTTTCCGAGTTTGAGAGTTCTGACAGTTTCCTGTCTGCGAGTGGCCTTTTATGTCACATGACAGCTACCGCCTTGTACCACAACAATTTAAGAACTAACTTTCAACAATTACTCACTCCCCGTTAATCTTTTCAATTGAGCTGTGAGATCCTCCTTAACTCTGGTTTCAAGCGGTTCCATTAGTCTTAGTCCTGGTGACATTGTTTGTTTAAGTCTGTATGGTCTGACTTCTGGTTCTTGTAATCCACTCTTTAGACTCAGAGTACGACTCAGTGTGGGCGTTTTCGCCGTTTATATTGTAGGACAGACCGCGTTCACTTGGACTGTAAGCCCACCTACTGGATACTGACCACACACTCCACGTGGCACCATGGTTACCGGCCTCGGTCAGGCTAAAATGTATGTAGCCTTTTATACAACAGTCACAGTGGTAGGTTGACTGATCATTATTTGGGCATCTGAACCTTTTGCTGAACTACTTATTCTAAAGACAACTGTAGGCACCAAGTTCCCCCGGGATCTTTTCATTCTATTTATTTGGGCCTCTACCGACTGTAATGACAACTTTGTCAAGCATGTCCTTTGTTGCAATCTAGCCGCCCGCCTGAATTCGCCACAGTTTTCCGATATATTCATTTTAGCCGAGAATATTAACACGCAGTTGAGCCTACTGGATGACAGTGAGTCGTGCTAATGCAACAAACTCGAGGTAACATCGCGTCGCCCGAATACTGACGGGCACTTGTTACGGCTGTACACTGAACACAAGTTAAATAGCACCAGTCTTATCCGTTGTGTTAAGTACTTTCATCGCTCTTTTCCAAGGTTTTATTTGAGCTTAAGTAGCCCACATATTCTCCTATTCCTCGTCATCATCTGGCTAGACACAATGATGTTTAGGCCAACTAAGCTGCTAATCTATCGTTAGTCACGCTGCTAGTAGCGAAACCAGAACATGCGTCCATACCACCAAGCTCGGGACAACACTGCTGATTTGATGGATTCCAGAAGTTGCTTCTGTCCTATTTTGACGTCATGTTTCAACGGCTACCTGCGAGATTGACTGCTGTAAATGCGAAAGCCCCAAACGTTTGTGTCACGTGTAACTTCATTCACCAGATACTGAACGACGCAAAGTCTGTAGATCAAAATACGTTACTGTTGTAGACGTCGTGTCTAGTAACTTGTTACCAACTAATTGCAAACCTCAGTAATTTCGTTCTGGCCTCGGTACACATGCAGCAAGGATCCAATCACAACGGGACTTCGCTGGTTCAAGTAACCAGTCATGAGCCTCTATCAAATCAACCAAACGACAAGTGAACGAGTGGAAGTAAACGTGCATCGAAGTGCCGATGAGGGTAACTGATTGGCTGACAGTTGTAAACTGGACGACCGTTAGGCTGTACGTTTGCCGCGAACACAGTGATCCTGGGGGTAGTAGTGGAAAACCATGCGAGAGAACAGGAACATAGAGATTTGAAAGATCAGGAATTCCATATTCGGATAAGTTAAATAAACCTAGAGGTAAAGGAAATTTATGGGTCAAATAAAAGACCACATATGACAGGGCCAAACTTTGTTTGGCTGGAGGGAGATTGGTGACACTGTCAGGTGCATACTGAATGTCACTAACACTAATCTATCATGAAATCGGGTAACCGACTAGAGAGAACAGCAAGCGTGTAAATGTGACAAGTTCCTTTACAAGCTTGGGCCCACTTTGCTACAGCAGATTCCACACTGTTAAGTTCAAACCCAGTACCGGCTCGACCGCACAATGGGACCGCAGAGCCTCCGGTAGAGCGCACGTGAAATTTGCGCAATTTCTCAGCTGATAGAAGCTAGAGCTAGAATGCAATTGTACTGGATACTGATTTGAACAAGAAAACAGCAGTTAGTCGTGAAATGTTTTCCTATGTTGTTTTACAAAAGTGTCCATACGTTATGAACGGTTAGCTTCAAACTTTCAAAATTTCTGTGATGGCATCAGTTTAGGTTGCGGTCGCTTGTCATGCTGAGTGATCTTGTTGCTATTAACAGCCGGTGGAATGCGCTTGTTAGAAAGCAGAGACCATAGCAATGAAGGGACGCGAGAATTAAGGATTGGAAATCTTTACAAACTCGGAACAAAATATTGTCTTTGTGAACGGATTGGTGCGGAAGCACGCTTCAGCAAATTAAATGTGGTTGCCACCAGACAGAGAACCTTATTCTCAGATTTTGCAAGTCAATGTGAGATGTGAACATAACGTTCTCACCCGGAGCCTCTAGCTTAATGATTTCGTTCACAAGACATTCGACGCGGAGTTCTCGCTCGTGCGGTCCCATAGATGTGTTCGAACCATCCATAGTACCCAGTTAACCATTTGGCGTTGGGATAAACTGACAGTCTCTCTAAACAAAGACTTACTTGTCTTAAGGAGTTCACTGGTATGTGAAGGTCCACGGCTGACGTGGTTGTTCCCGCGTTTCTTTCTCTATCTCTTTATACCCTTTGGATAATTTCTGTCATCCTGAATGCCAAGCACAGACATCGTATCTGTTCAAGGCTTTGTCTTATACACTAGTTTTCTGAATATGTAAATTTACACTTCCTTCTTCTTACATTAGCGTCCGATGTCTCAGCAGTGGGTGGCTTGCTTTCTGTCATACGTGCACGGTTTTGTTTGAACTGGTTTGTCTTTGGTTATGTCGCGTTTGTTTCCGATCATCGCCCTAACCATTTCGTAGATGGAGAAGACTGAAGACGAATGTGGATAGTGTAAAAATGTATCTCAGTATAGTTTGCAGCACGTTGAAGGTGAGGCCAGTTTAAAAATGAGCTTGACACCTTGAACTTTAAAATGCGCTTTGCGGTTCTGTTTGTTATCAAGTCATCCTCCTACTGTCCAAACTTAGGCAAGGTATTCAGTAGGATACTATATATTAGACTCAACACAACCGTCTACTTACCTCATTCGGTTTGGGAATTCCTCTGTAAGTATCAGATTGGGGGCTCGGTTCTAGATGTATTAAGTTATCGTTGTGTCGTTTGTTTAAACTTGATAAGGTGTGCGGGCTGCTCGGCGTAATTGACTTCATAAATAACTGAACTTCAAGTCTCAATAATACTGCTGCTCGATTAGGACATGCTCAATATGAAACACATGAAGTGATAATCTAAAACGTTGTCACGCGATGATTGAAGGATACACACCCGTTGAAGCAAATTATGATCTTTACATCCACGGATGGTTGTTTGTTAGACGGTAGTGTACAACACTGGTCGGCGTTGGCAAAAGTTGGGGTTCTGGTTTGTGGTCAATCCGTCTTGTCTAAGGTATATCAACAGTAACGTCGTCGACTACTAGGCATACATCATCATCATAGTAGCCATGAGCTTGGCCAGAAGGTATTGTGGCTCGGGCCGCCGCTCACCTCAACAGTGATGTGGAATATTCTAGAAGAAAACGCTACTAAGTTTGAAAACTAATAGAGAAAGAGTAGGCGGGAGAACTAGAAATGGTACGGATACAGGTACGCCATTGACTGCGACACACCACCATCTCGGATAGCATCTCTAACCAGCGGTTTGAGCGATCACGAGGACCCCAGCCAGGCAGGTGACACCTACCCACTTTGTTCAATGAAATAGTCAGGGTCTTCATAGTTCGTGACCACGTTGTTGCTTGACCACCACGCGGTTTCACCCAACTGTTGATGGTCTCACTATATAATGCCCGGTACGGTGAACGATCAGATGACATACGGAGTACGTGACCCAACCATCGCAATCTGTGTAACGTAATTAGTTGACCAGTCCATCGCGCATCCCGAGCGTTCCCGAATGCGCGCCGGCGAAATACCACATTGCTCATGCGATCATTCCATTTTATGTGGGCTAATTGGCGGAGACACCGATGGTCAAACAGAGCGAGTCTGTTGACATCTTCGTTGCGAACGGACAACGTTTCCGAGCCATAGAGCGAAACAGAACGTACGCAAGCATTATATACTCTCCTTTTCAGTGACATCCGGACGTCTTTTCGACGCCACAAGCTTGGCCAAGGCGACTCGTGTCTTTGTTACCTTCGCTGATATCTCATCAGCAACAAGCTGGCCATGTATGTGAAACCGTCCACAGTCTCGGGCGAATTGCCTGCGATGAAGGGAGTAGAGATGAGAATGCCTCAATCTTGCAGCAATTTAAGATATAAAGCGCATTCGATACAAACCAGCCAGGCCACTCAGTCTGTTTAGCATGGTCTGCGTGTCTTCAACAGAAGAACTAAATGAGGCAATGTCATACGCATACACCAGGCCAGTCAACCTAGCGCCAGAAAGAAGCTCAACGCCGAACTCATTGGATTCTTTAAACGCACGTTGCAGAATGTCATCCATGACAAAAGTGAACAGGACTTGGCAAATCGGACGCCCTTGACGAGCATCACTGGAAGTGATGAACGTCCGAGGCAGTTGTCCATAATTTCACTCTGCTTGCAGAGTGAACATACAGTGATCTCAATAGATTTCTGAAACTCCTTTGCAAATAATACAGTCCCAGACGAGCAAATGAATCGAAAGCAGCCTTTAGGTCTAAAAAGACCACGACCGTCGGTTGCCTGTTACAGTACCGATGTTTCAAGACTCTTCACAGGGTAAAAATGTGACCAACGCACCCCCGACCGTATCGGAATCCTACCTGTTCTTCACTTATCTGACTTTCTCCGGGCTTAGTAAGCCGACGTAAAATGAGGCCCATGAGTAACTTAGACGCAACAGACACCAGACTGCTACCTCATTGGTTGTCATGTAGAATTCGGCCCCCTTTTTGAAAGTGGTAATTACCGTTGATAAGCATCAATCACGAGGTACCTCTTCATTTTCTCAGACAGTTTGAAAGTTTTGTTTTGTTTTTGTTTGTTTTGTTTTGTTTTATCATTTGACTGATTAGGCCACTACAATGTCAACCTCTCGCCATCATTCTTGAAAAAAGAAGGAAGAGGCATACACCTGTGTTTTGAATACTCCTTTCTCAGTTTGGTAGCCTGATCTTATCATTCAGCCCACGTGTAGGTTACATGGCATCAACCACCACTTGGAGTGTTTACCAGAAACGTAAGTTTCTCACAGTATCCTTGACAGTGTTACTGCTTGCCGGTCAGAACTTTCATGGTCACCTCCACGTTCGGTTTCAAACCCCCTCATATCTGCTTACTTCACTCGTTCCTCACCACACTTCCCGTGGATGACCAACCAGTTTACACCGTACGTTCTAGGGCGATTTGTTTCAGGTCAACTGTGTGAACAAATAAGATCACAGTCAGCCTTCTAACGAAGTGTACCTTTTTTTCAGGTTCGGCCAGCTATCAGAAATGTCTTTATGTCGTTTCAGTTGGCTCAAATAACTGTTTATGTCGCCGACATGCTACTCCGCTAAGTGACTGATCCGGTCTGTCACCCGGAGCCGGTCAGTTAACTCTTACCTTAGTTCATCGTGGACTCGAACATAGATATTGCGCGTTTTTCGTTCCATCGAAGACTATTGGATTCCATTTCCCCTTCGCAGTAGCATGTTGCCCGGATCGGTCGTCAATTGGGATGTCAGCTTTAATACAACAGAAGCACGGGAAGACGAAGAAGACTCTATTTTCCCAAATTCTACAGAAAAAGAATGGACTCGACGACTGTTAATACGGCCGGGTGCAATCCCCATGCGGATAAATTCAACCACTATTGCAACACTAACGACGACAACAACTAGGCGAATGGTCGTGGATGATACCGATGCAGCCCGGATTGTAATTGAGGTGGGGACACCGTCTTCGCAAAACCATAACCCCAACGGTGGCAGTAATAATCCTCCGCCCGGATCGGAAGAAGCTCTGTTGAATCGCTCCTCCGTTCTTTTCGTCGCCGTTTCCTTCATTCTACTCATGGTGATCAGTCTAGCTTGGCTAGTGTTTTACTATGTCCAGCGGTTTCGCTATCTACACAGCAAAGAGCGTGTATCTGTAAGTCATTGACTGGTTTTGGTTTATATACGTTCGGTTATTTTTATGGTCAGTTCGGGCACATAGGTTGCAGTTATTCGATTGTACATTTGAGGAATTGAAGTTTTTAGCCCTTACATCACTAATTATTTGCTACCATATGACGTACTGAGTCGAGTGGACTGAATGCCATCAAGGCGCTCATACCTAGCTAGGGGCAGTTGCGGTAATCTGCCTCGAGCCCAGGGCAAATATGAGCACCAAATGAACATATTCGCTTATTGTGACGTGTCAGTTATTTGATACTGTCTGGTGCATGCTGATCGTCAGGAATATGCTGTCTCAATTTTGATCATAGCTGACGACCATTTCGACCACAGTGTGTTATCCTCAGTAGAGTGGGTTATTCCCCTCTGTCTACTGTCGAATCGGTCCTTTGAATGTGATAATCACATGTGCTGCTTTTCATTCATGCTGTTCACGAGGTTTTTGTGTAGGATTGAAGTGTTTTTTCCATGTGATAACTACGTTTACGTCTATCAGGTTGGGCACCACGGCACCACTATCATCCTGCCAGCGTGTCATGCTCCGTGACAGCGGATGCCTTGCAGTGTAAAACCCTGTGAATTTTCATATCAGATATGCCATCCACTCATCCCTATGTATGTTCAATAGGATTTGAGTCCGACAAGCGTGGAACAGTGTGTATCCCTTTTAATTTCTGGACGACCTTTGATGCCCACTTTGTAGATTGAGCACCATTGATATTTGATTGCAGCTTTCACGTTCAAATAGACTCCATCCACCCTCTTTCAAAATGAAGCACTACTTAAGTTTTGCTCTTGTTAGATCTCATAAGTGTTGCATATCTTTGCTAACACCGGGCTTTGAACTCTTGTCCATGTTTTCCTAATACAACTGCACAGTCGACCTCACACTGAGTCCTAGTGAATTGTCATACTTCAGCACTAAATCACATTTGCTTGCGAGTAATGTTTAGGTCATCCGATCGTTTGGAGAGGTGGTGTAATAGATGTTCGGGTAACTTCCATCTTACGGATGTGGAAAACACTGTTTTTATTTACCCCATTGAACAGTGCTTTGGACTGGTGCCGATTAGTCGAGAGTTTGGTAAATATAATGTAAACGTTTTCTTGCAGCTTTCGCATTCAGCTAGTTTAGTTCTTTTCGTACTCTATTGGATTTTCACTCAAGTCAGAGGTCATTAATAGTATTTATTCCCGCCCCAGATGGTTCGGTTATATGCTGTCTGAGAACTTCAGCCATTCATGTTGGGATCACTGCATGGATAATGGACGATTTTGTGGCATATTTATACGGTGTTTCCATATATTATTAAGTGGTTTCAATTATCTCATCTGGAATACCATACCTTTCTGTAGATTCACTGTCTTCTTGCATGTGAGACTAATTCACGAAGCATTGGTCCTATGCATACTCCAGTTCATTAGGACTCCAAAAACTCAGCGCCTCGATTCACCTTAAAGTATGCCTATCGATTAAGTTTTCCACTTATCATGATGTACGCCCAAATCGAACTATAGATCCAAGGATTCTATCACTTCAGCATGTGCATCGATGCATGTGGTTGGCTAAGGAGCACCTGACATATGGCATACAACACACTGGTCGTTACCGAGGCCCGTGCAGGGTATCTGTATGTTATGTCCCCACACCATTGTGTTTCATTGCTGTAAGTCAGGATAATCATTCTTTCCAATTAGGCATTCAGATATCTCAATTATTTAGATATATTTTCTCTGATTAGACCATATTTTGTGAAGAGGTCGTAACGTCACATTAACTTACTTCTAGTAGAACTATGCGAATCCCAGTGATTCTTAGTTCCAATCGAAGTCGAGTCGAAAACATGGAATTAAGGAGCTATGCAGTGTTGTTCAAAGTCATCGTCAAGGTCAAAAATACGTTTAAAACAACTTTGTAATAATATGTTTATGCACAATCGTCGCGACTATACTTAGGGAGCTCGTTGGAACTGCCTGATGAATGACCCTCACCAGCCCTCACTAGCCTAACATTGTGCAATGTCGTCCATCTTTAATGTATATATTAATTAAGAGGACAACAAATGCACACAATTCCCACAGTTCGTACGGTCTCCGCTGTGTTTTCAAATTCCTCCGTTTTATGACAAAACAGTATGTCAGATTAGATCTTGTTTCACTGTAATATGTGCCCATGACATTCCTTCCTTAAAGTGGTATTTGATTGGTAAACGTTTCTCAGTGATATTTACATGCGAGCTATTGAGGACCATCTGTGTGAAAGGTAGCATCCCGTGTGTCAGTTTGGGGGCCTAAATTAGCCGGTGTTGACTTACTTGATAGGTTATGTTACTCTGTAGAATATCCTTCCTGGTTGTCTTCGAATAGTATTCAAGAGCGAAAACGATTCATATAAAGTTTCGATTTATCTCGCGTTGTCTTTCATCTCAACAATAGGAAGTCGTCGGATGGGTTCAGTATACTTTTTCTCGAACTAAAAATGGGGTTCGCACATATTTTTGAGGTTTGGAAAGAATGACCATATGACTTTCACTGTATGAAAGGTTTGAAAAGGCAGAAAACCGTTTTCTAGGTTTGTGGGAGTTTGTGAACTTCGGAAAAATATAGTGCAGACACTTCTTTCGATTTTCATCAGCATATCTTCAGAAACGGCTAAAAATGAACTTTTGGTTTTGATTGTCAACCTGAAACCAACTGTCGTCTGTCTCGCCAGCAATGAGGATGAAAATACCCCGAAAGACAAGCAAAGTGGACATTTTTTCAATGGAGAGGGAGAGAGGGCTTCTGACAGAGATAAATGCGCTTTTACGATGGAATGTAGGAAGTTCATCGAGTGGGTGTTCGGCAAAATTTTTGAAAAAACTATTAAGTTCGACCAGATCACTTTTTTCGCCAAACGTCATAACATCGGTTTTAGTGAAAATTAATGTCAAAGTATGAAATAACCCAAATACTACATTGGCCTTTTTTATGGCGGAAGTTGAGCTGAAGAGGGAACTTGTTATGTTCTACACACGTAGTTTCCGTGTTCTCGTGAGCATTAACTTGGGCAGTTGCTTCACCGACACGTGACCACAAAATCGAATACACTGAACTGTGAAGGACGATTCCTTAAGTGCCCCTTTTTATGAACAGTCACCTATTGAGTCGTTTTCAATTTTAGCTGGATAATTGTTGTGGAAAACCTGTAAGAAAAGAGCCTGATTGTAACACAGGTAGTACATGATGCTACTGGTTGTGATGTGACCGCAAGCGGCCGTGATTGATCAAATGGACCGAAAAGGCATCCACGCACACGCCTGCTGGTGCTGTTCTTCTGGATGTGTACTGGATACAAGACGTTTGAGTGGAATCACAAGTGGTGCAGCACAAGCCACTTATAGTGACGACTATACGCATACGTCGCTTGGCTTTAGTCACTGTGACAGGGTAATCCGGAAACAGATGCCGCCAACCGGTAGTGACTGCAGTTCCTGTCATCCGGAGACTGCTCCAATGTGCGTTCAGTATCAGGAGCATGTACTATGAAAACATAACGTTAACAAGATAGAATGAATAAGAAATAATGGAACAGAGAATGTCAATAGTAATACGAGCAACAATTAAAGAATTCAAGGGGAGGTGAAAAAACGCCTGTACAAATGTTAATTCGCCTAGACTTTTAGCCATTGCAAAATCTGGTAAGCTTAGCAGCCCCGTTCTCGTAGCACAGGAGGAGGGGGTTGTTGTATGTCAATTTGATCGGCTCATTGAGAGAAGAGTTAAACTTTACAGTTTCCGGTTAAATTTGTTCCAGTACTTTTTTTCTGTTTAAGAGCAAACTACTACGCAATATGATGTGTATTTCAACAAAATTGTTCACTTGATGATAGTTGCCAAATCGTACAAAAACTGTCGTGTATACACAAGTATGTAATGCGTATGAATTTACATGGTTAGCTATCTCATCTTTATAAATCTGATCTGAAACCATATTAAGACAAATCTGTAAATTGTTGAAAATTGTCTACAAAGTTCATAAATCTTGACATGACCGCTGAAAACCAACTGATCTGAATACCATCTGTTTTTTTACATCGACTCGCTTTCTTTGAGTAAGTTGTTGCTGTCTGTCATCAGTTGGTCGCTAGAACTAGCTCTCTTCACAACTAGTGTATTCGTTTATTAAAAAAACTAGGTATCCTGGAAAACGAAGATAGCTTTAAATGTTTTGTGATAAAGAACATACATATCTTTCTTTGTTGCCAGCTTGATTTGTGCTATAGTCCTCGAAGTTCAAGTGACTTCCGAAGCCGTTTTGTTTAGAGGATGAGATAAATCAGGATCTGTTAACACTTATATCTGTCGCATAGGTCCAATATGGCTTCTCTTTAATGCTATACTAATGTAATCGTCGCTGCTTGTTTGTGTACTGCTTTCATCCTGCTCTGGGTTGACGGGGTTTCGCCTTATCTCGTCATCAGTGTTCTAATGAACATAACTTGCGACACATCTTTGTGAAGTAAACCTCCGTGTTTCATTTGGTGACTTTAGAGCGTTCATCTTTAATCAGGTAACGAAACTTTTTGGATCAACTCATGCGGAATTACATGCAAGTGATGACCAATAATACGATTGGAGAATTGTCTAGTAGTTTTTCACTCAATGTCTTGCATTTAAGAGTCATATTTTCTACTTTCACATGAAGCTGTTCTGAAATTACGAAGTTTTTTGACTGGTTCGTTTATATCAGAAGCAGCGGTAATGTTGATGATGAAGTAGTCGGTCATATCTACGGGGTTAGGGCAGTCCTCCAGATTAGGTCGTCTCTGGTGACAGTAAAGTATTTCTCTGAAGTCTGAGGATCGCGTGTATAAATTGACTGTGAAGCTGTGCTACTCTACAGTTATGGAGCGTGAACGCTGAACGTGGAAGACTTGAACCACTCGCGGGTGTCTAACCATTGGTGTCTGTGCTTATTCGCGCGCATTGTGTGGTATCAGTGAATAAATAGTAGTGAAGGTTGATGAACAGATACTAGATGATTAGAGCCAAACCGGTTCATTCTTTGAGTTCTTCTGCGGGATGCATTGACTGAGATAACTAGGCCGTTTGCCAAGAATATCAACAACTCGCCTCTCAAGCTGACCACACCGCAATCGATTGACATAAAATGCGAAGTAAACGTGGGATAAGTCAGAGTAGATCGCTCTCTTATTCGAGGCTGGTAGCCTCGCGACTCACACGGTTCGTGACTGTAGTCATTAATGGAGATGGCTGTCAGTTGGTTTCAACGGTGTGGATCTGCTGTTGTGTTACTGAGTTGATCATGAAATAACTGTAATTAACAAGATGAGACAATAAAAACTGCAACTACCTCGCAAGCGAATGTAACTGAGCATTTGCATATGATAAATCGTTCGTGCCTAATTTGAGGTCATGTACGCAGTGGTCCACATAAATTGTCTCATATACGCGTAAACGGAATTCTACCCCGGGCCATGGCAGGAACAGTATCACTGACGAGCTCCGACAAGAACGAAACTCAAGTATATTGCTTGTTTATGAACAGGCCTGACTGAAGAGTCTATGGGAATATGACAGGGGCCACAGGAGGGCTGTTTGTTGTCCGTCTGCATGAAGCCCTATATTGATTGTTTGAGTGTAAACACGAGTCTTTGAACTGAGGCTTCTCAAGTATTTGGTTGTTCGCCGATCATGGAATTTAGGTTGCAAACATCTCATCACCAAACGAGATGTCATCATTAATAGTGTGTTTTCCATCGTTATATCACAATTAATCATCAACGTCAGTCACTTCTAAGCTGTTGTCATTGTCGCTGACGTTGTTTCGAGCAAGCACTACATGACAATGAGTCGCACAAGTTGCGAATCCTTCACAGAATTGAATGAGGGGTTGGATATCACGCACTTCTCTTAAGACTCCTCTTTCCATATATTTTTAGAGTTTAGCATTGCGGTTGCTCTGTGTTTTAAACCCTCCAAAACGATACGGTGGTTCGTTCCCGATATAGTGGAGCGCTTGACAGAAATCGAACTCTCCTCCCGGTAATAATTAACACGGAAATCTCAGTCCCGAAAAATACTGCAACTGCCCCGTGATTCTGCTTCCAAGACAAACCAAAAGACGCGTGCAAAAAACAACCTTGTCCCGCCCCAAAACGTGTGCAACAAGACGAAAAATACAAAGTACTTATATGGCGTGCAGTGACCAAAAAACTCTCGTATCATAAAAAGGAAGGACAGTTGCGGGGAAAAAAATAGTTAGGGTCACTAATGGGCACAGCGGAATAAAAATTCGGACGGGCGAAAAACTAGTCAAGGTCACTTCTCGACCGCTTTGAGCAGTTCCGCTAATTAGGACTGAGTCAATCGTTTTTTTTTCTCCAGGGCAGAGGCGGTTTTGGACGAAAAGAAATGGACGCTGTAACACTGTTTGTCATTCCAGAGGCATGAATTTTGCTTTCACACTAGCCTGCCATCCGGCCAGCAGGCATTAACCAGCTACAAAAGACTCCACTCACGCCTCCTGGTCTTACTCCTTCGGGTTTACACTCGGTACAGGACATGTGACAAGAACTGCAGGTGGTACGGTGCAAATCATTTGTGTTGACTTTTGTACTCAAGCAACCTTTGGCTTCGGTCATCCTGACAGGCTAATCCGGAAACGGATGTTGTTAATCATGTGAAATGTATCGCAAATGTCTTACCGCTTGTTTGTTTACACGTAAGATTTTTCGTCATGATGATGCAGGATGATTGTGAATTCGTCTGTCCCGATGATTCAACTCTGCTTAACTCTGCTTCGCACAGTACCTCATCACTCACACTGTTCTTAGTTCCTTGTGCTTCTCTGTCTGTCGTCGTAATATGCCTAAGGTCCATCCAGGGTATTGGCTAGAAACAAACGACTCCATTTCATTGTCCTCAGGAAGCACCCTGATTTTGATAATTTTAGGTCGACAACTTCGCCATTGTACAATGTAAAACTGTACTGAAACGCTGGCATACCGTAGTCTTTCTGAACATAGATTACATGGATGTAACAGAATGCGTCCGAGTTTGTGTGATTGGTCTTTATTGAACTAGTCTGTTTGGAATTTCAGGGTAATCTGGGCGGCTGACCGTACACTTCCTTTAACAGTGTTTTCTGCCTTGTTTTTTCTTCTGCGTTTGATATACATCATCATCATCATAACAGCCATGAGCCTGACCAAAAGGTACTGTGGCTCGGGCCGCCGCTCAACTCAACAG
>LUCH01000445.1:36172-48480 GCA_013368495.1 Paragonimus heterotremus
CCGGAGTCCTAGTCAGCATAGCCCGCCGGATCAAAACAGTACACAAGCCCGACCACCTCGGCAAGGTAGCATTATAGGTCGTGACTTGTTTTTCTGGGAATGTTACATCTTGTTCGAAAATGTTGTTTAACGCACAGATATCATGAAAGCCGTGCGGTATAACGTTTTGATGTATCCGTTTGAAATAGACGAATAGTTGTTCATTTCATTCTCTCCTTCAATATCTTAAACGCATTCCACCAAGTCCTGAAGCAAAGGCTCTTTTAGGTTGTTGCAGTCCCGTGATTATGAGCGATTGACTTTGAAAGTTTGATTAACTCAATTTCACATCCAGCTGTCGTGAGGATGGTTATAGGAGCCTGCTCGTAATAGCTTTTTATCATTTTCTAATGAAAGGCTATTTTTTTGCGGACGGCATACATTCAGATATCCGTGTTCAGGATGATCAACTTGACTCGGTTGCTTCTTGCACGTCGAGCTCCATATCCTCGATTACTTGTGACACGACTGTGGTTACTTAACTAACATTGTTGAGTCATTCTTTCTCTGGAGGAACTAATTATAATGTACTGAATTGTCATCTTTCTGTGTGTTAGATTCCGTGCTGTATCCTTAATCTTGTAATTTATCTGAATTTATTCCCACGTATTACCCAAACTTGGTGCAAGCTCAATATGATTATTGCCTTATATTGCTTGATAGTAACAAGATCGCTTGTGAAATCGCGGTCCTTGAATGAGTGCACTGGTCATCTTGGATAGTTCCGCTTAAGTTTGAATAGTCTGATTGTTTACAGTCCTATATTTGTGGCCCGATAAGTTGTTCATCATGAAACCCTGTTGTTCATGGGTAGATTAACATTATTTTCTTCGTCATTTATACGTGTTCGTTTGTTTGTTTCTGTTCTCGTTTTTATTCAGCGTCGGCTAGCGGAATTGGCCAAGAAAGCTGTGGCGCGGATACCAATCAAAACGTTACATCCAGGGGATAGAGTACGTTCTTCCATAGAGTGTTTCGAAATTGTGTGTAGAGTTGCATGCATAATGTAGATGTTTGTGTGGCTGAATGATGTTTGTTGATTCGGAGCAAATCATTTGTTTTGATACAGTATACTGTGATGCTATCCTTACCTGGGTACAGTAGTGCCATTTTAGATGTTCTTTGCAAGTTTGTTTCGTCCGAACCTTGCAGTTGCAATACTTCAAACTGGGACATCTTTACTGTTACGGTCCGCGTGGCCATCGAAAACTGGAACTGGCTAGCGCACGAATGTATGAATCACAAAACCCACAGTGCGGAACACAGTATGTTATCTAACTCCCCCCCTCAGAAGACTACGGCAGACCTTGATCTTCAGCTGAGAATATATTTATTCCTAAACTAGAGGTGGCATAACGGACCAGCAACTGCTTATATACATATTTTGATTAGCCCTGAAGAATTCCATCTCAATGCATGCGTTAAAAGTGGAAGGGACTAATCGGAAGACGTTACCGCGCGAACACACAAAGTTCAAAGTCAAAGAATTTTTCGAATAAATCTCGAAAAATGAACCATTTTTGGGGAACTAGACTTTACTGTTGAGTAGTCGGGGATTTGGTTAATTTCGAATTGGACGTCGCTCACATTTGATCACATCGTTCGCATTCAAATAGGCTTTCTAGCTACATTCCTTCGAAAAAAAGCACTAGACTTGAGTGAAGTATTGATGCGGTAAGTTGTTCCAATGCCTGTAATGCGATGAATCAAAACGATCGATTAGTCGGTACGTCATTCACAGGTTAAGGCGAAAGAAGAGGGGTCAAGGACGAAGGTGTGTTCATATTTTCTCCGGTCTGCCAACCATCCGAGGAGACAGGTTGTTTTCGTTTTTTTTTTACACTCGTCACACTAACCGTGAAAACATTCAATATATTCAGTGTGCGGGTACTTCGTTATCAGTAATTTTATGTTGCCAGAATTCGTTTATAACGAGCAGTCGGTGTTTGTTTAGGGATGTGAATGTAAGACTATCTTTCTGTTCTTCCCACTTGCAACTACGCCAGCGTAACAACCGTAGACCGCATTATTAGTGAAAGTATGGGGTTTTTTCTCACCGGCACTTCAAGTCTTATGGCCTTTTTCACAAGTGCGACGTTACACGTCCGGTTGGGGGAGGGGTCACCGGGACGCTGTTGGCTGAGTTTACTCGTCTTATAATATATTAGTAATGATGAGGTCCCCCTCTTCTGTTTTTTTCTTCCAGATCAAGGCTTGTTTTTTCCATCATCACTGTATGACAGTGAAGCCTCATTGAGAACCATTAATGTATTACTGTCTGTGATGTTGACGAGGCGAATAAAAAAGTTTTCATTACAGAAGTTGTATCGCACGATTTGTTGCTCGATGCATTTCATTGCATCTCATTATGTACACATTGTGTTGATGTTTATCTAACAGAAAAGGGAATTAAGAGCCGCACATCAACATGGTCAGTGAACCTGATGATTTACCGTAGCAGCTTGAGACCGATTGCCCTGTCTTTCTGTTAACAAATAGGCTGTCATCATCTTTGATTAGCAGTAGCCTTGTAACCTGAAGAAACTGCCGACTGTCAGTTACGTAAACGACTTTGAAGGCATCGGTCGTGATGATCCGATATCCATGAGTCAACTATAGCACGCGCACGATGAGATACAACGAAAGTCATCAGGCCATAAGTTATACAATCTGCCCCTTTTGTCTTCTGTTATCCGATTCATTCGGATGAACGGTTGTTATCCAAAACGATACCGTTCAAATATGCTCAAAGAGTTAATCTGTAGTGAAAAAGAGCCTTGAAAAATTGCACTCTTTACGTTAGGTTACACATATTTATTGGATGGTTACTGTGGGTGTGACTCATCAGTTTGTTTGGTTAATTTGTCTTCACTTCACATGTTCCTCTCAATTCTGTAAACAAGCTTCTGTCTAGACCCTGTTTACACAGTATTGGTGCGAAACTCCTGAACTGTATGTACAATCAAGGTCATGTGAATTTGTGCCACTAATCAGTTCTGTTGTCTTGTAGGTTACACATTGATTATTGGTACAAAATGTTCCGTCTCTGTCGTCGTTAGCCGTTTTCTGTTTTAACATAAACTACTTCAGTGCGTGTGACGTCGAAATTACTGGCGTTGTTTATAACCACACATCGACCTATTTGCCGTTTGTAGATCAAAGCTTTGCTATTTCTATTAGTCTTACCAGCTTACCCTTTTACAAACCATTCGAATGTGTCATACTCTTGAGTAATTTAACTACAGAGTTCAAACCAACCCAGTCTCCCTTTTTCCAATACATAGTGGTCCCGTTAGAAGGAACCACTTGCTCGGTCTCGCGAAGCTACTACAATAATTTAGGACCGTACAAAGGTGACCCCTAAGTGTAGGATCAGGAAACAGATCTCTCGATTTCCTACACAAACTGTATGTTCACTATTCTATTATTTGAAATGCGGAATTTAATTTAAACGAGGTAACTGACCAGATTTATTCTACAAGTGGTTCGGGTTGTCCTGTGGTGTATTTGCAGTTCTTCCATCGGTTTTGCACGAACACATTACTTCCGTCGCTCTGTTATATTTCGAATCACAAATAAGCGGCAGATCGCGGTAAACACTTGCCCTCTACCTTGTTAACTTACTTTTACTCTATTGATATGCAGTGTCCTGACCTCATTTTACTTATTCAAAGCAGTCCGTGATTTATGTCTGACAAATTACCGGTACTTTTGACACAGTGTCCACGCGATATCAATTATACACAATTCCGATTGCGCTTAGTGAGTGTCAGTTGATGTTTTATTGTGATTTTGTGGCTGAAACACCTAGACGACTAACGCACCCTATCAAGCGTTGAACGTATTGAAGTTGACAAGTCGGACGGAGTTAGCATACACAAAACCTCGAAGAAAACATTTCTGTCTCTAGAACAGCCTATTTTAATTTGGGGAAGAGAACACAGCAGGCCAATTGGCGCGTGAGTTTGTTCCTACGGACCAAGCAGTCATTCTGGAGGTACCAGTTTATATATATATATATATATATATATATATATATATATATATATATATAGTTAGCTTTTCTTGCATCCGCTTCATACTCCCACCATGCGACTGCTTCTTCCATTCCAGCCTAGGTCGATCGCAGTTTACAGAGCACGTCAGGCGTTTGCTTGGTGTTTACGGTAGATGTTCGGGCTACTGAAGTCTGTGTGATGTGATTAACTTTTCCATGTTTATATTCGACTCAGGTTAGATTTTGGCAAGGGCATCGGTGGTTCCGGCCAGAAACAGGCCAAATCCTGCATCCCTTAAGGAAGAACTTACTGTGATACTTTCAAGGAAAATTAATATATCATAGGCGCAACAAGTAGCAATCTTTAACCATCTGGTCTCTGAGTTCCTTAGATAGTCCCACAGTCATGTGATTGATAAATTGTTCTTTCACGTGCTTTTCGCCTGGGCCTGCACCAAGCTGTGACGTAGAGTAATCAGGTTTAGTTAGCACGTTTAAGATGATCGATGTGTTTGGCTTTTGTTTGTGAACAAAACAACAGCCCCTCCACTGCTGGTTTGACGACCACTTTTCCCTCATCTGCTGCATGTGAACGGACATGTTGGTCTTTTGCTTTCACGTGCTAGCGGTCGTTGTGCGTAAACGACAGAGGCAGCAACACTAACAACATTCGCGATAACCATCATTGCCATTGCAAACGTGTGTATAGGCCTGCAGTCCGTTAATCCAGTTATCCTGAGTGATGCTGCGACCTGACAGTTCCGGTGTAGTGGGTTTCGCGGATTCCGAACGGTTGACTAATTCTCTGTCGTACGCACGCATTGACCTTGTTCGGTTGTATGTGCTTATAGGGACTTATCTCTGGCCTCCTTTTTCGTTGTCGCCACCACCGCCTTTGTTCATTCAAGTCCTTGTTTGACCGAGTGTTTCATGTCTACACCCTTATCGTAACATAGTTCTGTTGTCAGACTTGTTGTCCCCAATTAGTCATCCCACCTCTGTATCGCTGGCGGGCGTTTTCTGCCCATGCTTGTTCTGTCATTCTGTGTGCATGTATGGCCCGCGTGTTTATCTGCAATTGCGGCGCACCGTTTCGCTCGGACAGCCTTTCACGGGCGTTTTGACTCAAGTCTCTTTGTGCGACCGGTAAGTTTTGCCAAGAATTTTCCACTAAAGTTTGGCGTTGTCTTAGAAACGCAGCTAATGTGTTGCAGAACAATCAGAAAACGTAATGAGTTCAACGTTCCCAGGTGCACATTTTTGGACACGTGCGTATGTTATTGGGTATTAGTGACGATAGGCAGGATGGAAACTGGACATGTTCAGCGTTTGTTACAAATCCTTGTTTGCCGCATCACGCTAAGCGCTACCAGAGCAACTGGGGCGTCCATACGAACGGCTTGTGAATACACAACGTTGCTCCTAATTGGTAACGTTACAAAGAATGTCAGGGTGCGGAACAAGACGTTGAATGCATTGGCAACGTTCACCTTTTGACTTCCATCGATTAGGATCAATATTGGTGTTATGCCACAACCAAACTAATCTTAGTGATCACGTAAGCATGCAGTTGTTTCGGAGTGTGTTAACTGATTCGAGTACCCACAGATAAGTGAATCCTCCGTATGTAGTAGTGTTCATCTTATTCACACAAAACCCTTAACTTGATTTGCCCACTTTGGTTTTTCTTTTCCTATGCGTAAACTTTTGTCTTCCGAATGGCAGCAGTTAGTCGTTGCTCTGTTTGGATACGATTTTTGCACAAACATTGTCTTTTGTCGTACATCATTTTTTTCTCTCTCAGAGAGTAATGGACTGAGTCATTTTATTGATTTACTTATTCCTTTTGATCGTTTACAAGATGTAACCCTGTCTCCGTTGAAGGTTTGTACGAGGTTTTTACAAATTATGTTCTGCCGCATCCCCCCCTCTTTCTTCACTAACCTATGGTTGATTTTCATAATCATATTTATGATGAACGCCAATATCACCCACGGATGCATTGCTGTCGGCGATGATTTTGCTGTGGTACTACAGTTGCCCGGCATATATATGAACACAACTTACGAAGTTATCTTCTATCTCAAGTGTATGTAAATTTAAAAGTATATGATTTGTCGCGTAACTAACACAATTCTGACTTTTCCCGGGCTACGGTATCCAGAAGCCTCAACGCGTTCGAATTAACACCAAATACAATTTGTCTGAGATCTACGTGCGAAAGAAACGTTTTATTATGCATGAGAGAAAAAATGACCAAAGTTTGTTCATTGAATTCAGCCCCCAAACTTCTTCAAACTACCTTCAACTACCGAAAATGCTGTAGCACCATTGTTATTGATTCTCCTCCACGTAATCTCACGATGTGTTTCCTGTATCGTAGATCGAGTCGTGCTTTGTGTTACACGAATACAAGCCTCATATGACAGTGTTCCACTTGAAGATGTGAAAAATTTCCTATCTGATCCTGTGGATTGATTGTTCGGATGATTTTTTTGGGACCACTTATTTACTTCATTTTATGAGTCTCAAAGCTGCACTCAGTTGTCGGTCAGTTTTGCATGTGTACTGGATTTGCGGTTAGAATTCTCAGTTTGTTTACAGTTGAACTTTTTCCTTCGTGACGTTTATACACAACTGGGAGTTAGAACTGAACTGAAGACTGGCCGCATGCATCGTTGTTTGCGCTATCCTTGTTCGAGTTCATCGTGAAGAAGTCGTTTGATGACAATTCAGGTTCTCTTGTTGCAGTTGTTTTGTTTCTGTTGCCTGTCAATTGTTAGTTAATAATAGGGGATTTTTAGTTGACGTGATTTGACCATCGTTGACAACTGATCACAGTCCTGTAGATTTTCTGGTTAACCTCTTTCGAAAAGAAACACTATGCTCGAGTTTTACTGTTGTTAGAGTTGGCCACTAGTGCACCCCCTTGTCACAGTCATGCTTGGAACTCCGGCCACACTTTCATGAGGCAAGGCTATGCATTAACTTATGGGATGTTACAAATGAACAGCTCTTGATGTTTGATTCTAGCCACTGCTACACATAGTGGATATATTGAGAGCTGTATCAGACTTTTGGTTAATAACGAAAATTTTGTTGACCGTATTGCTTAATACGTCAGTGGTTACAGTCAACGGTTTGGCGGCCGGAATACTCTTTTTTCAAGTGTTCATTTTCCAATCCCCTTCTTCCCTATTCGGATAACAATGGTGTTGCGGCCACAAAAATAGTTGTGCTCTATGCTCACAAGATCGTACCACATTACCCACGTACTTCTACATAGCCGGTAGTGCAACATACGACCCTGAGAGTGTGTGACTGCATCCCTTTGGCTTGTACGATATAGATGTGCCTGGCATGAATAAATTCCTAGTCCTCATTATCCTCCGAGTCAAAGCACAGTATAGGCCTACCTACCACTTCACGTTAACAAAAAAGGTCAGTTGTCCGTACAACGTTGAAAATGTGTGTAACGGGAACACTTTCACCGTTCTCCAGCCCGTTTTTTGAACACTCAAAATTAAAACTCTGTTGTGCGTTTGTCTCATTGCATAGGCTTCGGTATGGGTTTCACAAGCGTCACTCCATCGCTTGCCGCACATGTCATCATCATAGACAGCAATACATCAGTGGTTCACACTGATGCTTAACTGCCACACAACCACGAAGAAGAAAAAACAAACCCTGTATATTAGGAGAGAATAAAAAAAGGGAAAGAAGAGGGGATCTAACTACTACAAACAACTACGTCTGTATTCAAACATACAACATCAAGGCACCTACACTTTGCAAACAAACAATCGAGCTGTAAGTGAAAGCAAGCCATCATCAGCAAGACAGCTTCCTTACGTCTTCCGTTGCCCCGCGTCATTAAATGCTCTCACTTCACAAACAACTCGGTCAAACAACGACAACATTTACGCCACTGAGCCCGATCACCCGCCATCTCACCGAACGTCTCCAGCTACCAACTCTGTGAGTTGCGAGGGCCCCTACCCGGAAGACGAACCCGATCTACAATGACCAACCCTTTCGTGAATGATTTCATTTGTCTACGCCAGGTCATCATCTGTCCACTTCGCACCTTACGCCAATCGGCCGAAGCGTCGGCGAACGGTGTTCCGTGTGGCAGACGACTAGCTGGCATCTTTAGTACATGACCTAACAACCTATGTCTGTGCAAATGAAATGACTGACTGACCTATCGCTTGCCACACATGTACACTTTCTCGTGATCTAGCTTAATCTGGAATCTCTAGTTGGTAGTCAGCGTCGGTCATCAGTATTTAGCTTTTCAAGTCGTTACCTGTTTCCTGACTGATACCGAAAATGAAATGGTCACGTGCGGCTGAATATACCATCATGAACAATCCGGAGTCAAAGTCAGTGGCATTGGTGTTAGTTGTAAACATTACTTTCCGTTTTTTTTTATCGATACGGTTTTGGTTCGTTCCGGTGCTTCCGTCGAAAATGGGATACTCAGTTTTACTTACGTGTGTATCTATAATCAGGCAAACGAATGGCGTACCAGTATACAGAGAATTCTTTTCCATTAATACCCACATTGCAACCGAGTTCTAGGTTGAATAAGGGATTGCCTTCTTTCATTTACCAACAATAAACGACCGAACGTGTTAGGACAGCTTTTCTGCCTTTGGTTGTTCTTGTGTTAAAACCACTTATCCGTTTATTGTGATGTATCGAATACATCCGTGTGCGCTTTAGGAGCGTTAAACACGTCAAACTAAACTGTCTTTATGTGCTCATATTACCATTCTATGTACAGACAAGCGCGCACTGAACTTTACCACCCTCTAATCTATACGTTCAAATTTTTTTTTTACACTTGAGTGACGTCTTGTTCATTGGTGATTAAACTTTTGCTACTCAAATGCGAAGCTGGGCAGACAACCGAACACAAGCTATCAGTCTGGGCTACCAAATCCACAAATATTTTAAACATTGCGACTACCACTCGGCTTGTCAGCGTACTAAACTTGCCTGTTTTGAAAGCATACTGGCGAACCGTCTTATTCCGTACTTGTTACTATCACTTTCTACATAGGGTAGCGGAGAAGAGAAATTTTGGGACATCATTCGCGCGATGCACTTTGCAATTCCAGTAGTGTGTCAAAGACATGCTGGAGGTTGTGGCAACCTGTAATCGGTGACCGTTGGACGTTATTAAGCTTAATGATAATAACATTATAGATTGAACATCATTCACAATTGATTACAGCTGCCACATTCTCATAGACTTTCCAATCGGTAATCAAAATACCGCTCAACAAGTCAATGATTTCTGGGATTTCAACTTGGAAAGAAGTCCTAGTCGAGGGGTCATCGATTGGAGTTAACAGACAGTAACTGTGTCCCCACTCGAGGCGATCGGGCAGCCTGATCATTACTCACAAGCGAAAGTGGTTGAGTGTTCACACATGATAATTCGATCGTACTTAACGTGAGGTCACTGGCGCAGTGGTAAACACGGTTGCCTCATGATAGCGTGGTCGAAGTTCTAGTCCCGGCAGCGGCAAGGGTATGGATATGCACTACTGACGAGTTCTAATGAGAGCGAAACTCGAGTCTAGTGCTTCCTCTGTTCGAAGGTGGTTGACTGGAATGTCTATGGGAATGTGACAGTTGTGATTAATTGTGGGTGATGTTCAATCTATATGAAAACGAAAATCCCCTACTACTCATCCATAATAACGTTCTTTATAGTATCAGAATGACTTTCGTTAGCCTACACCACTGGTGGCTGGACAACATACGAATTTTCTCTTCAGAAGGCCACCTGTATTGCGTATTCGTAGGTGTTCTTTTTTAAACATTATAGGATGAATGGTGGATCGTTTTAATGGGATATTTTTATGTCTGACAACCATCACTTGCACTTGATTGTCCATGTTTCTTTGTGTGACCAGACACAAACAAACGAGATTTCCAGATAGATAGCCATATGAACATCCATTTCCAGTGTGTTCTCCGGATATTAGAGTCGTTTGCTTTTACAATACAACAGCCTTAGTCATGGACCCTAGAGTTGACTAGTTTTGACAAATTCCTCGGAGAATACATGTACAGCCTCTGCGAAAACACACCAGTTCATCTTAATCTTTTGTAGCCATACCAACATTCTCTCCATGGATAATCGATAGACGCAATTGGGGGTTGAAAAAACAGACTGTTTATTTGGGGAAGGGAAGTCCAGGTTATTTCAAGTTTTTTTCGGGTAGATTCACAGAAACGTTCCGAATTCACCTCCGACAGTTTTTGTTGAGTTTGAGAGTGAAAAAAGGCGCGAAATGTGCGCCGCATTTGCTGGTTTTTGGATACCGTGTCAATTCTAAAGTAGTGTTGTTTAAAAACCTGTCTCTACGATTTGTGATAGGGTTCTAAGCAAGTGGTTGACAACTGCTGAGAATTCATCACTTTTTTATACCAACATTCTCCAATCGATTGATCACGGTGTTTCGCTTTTTAGTTTTGACTACCAAGCATTTTCTATGCCTGCCCAAATTGACTGGCTTACGTGCTATCCCACTGGCCCACTTCTGATTTCCCTGTCTCGAATGCGAGTATGTATAACAGCCTATCGTGTTGTCTTTATTTTCTGTCCCAACTACTCGTCTAACCGATCTGTTTCTAATCTCTCTCTCTCTCTCTCCTTCTTTGGTTGTCCAGGAAACCAATCCTGATTTGGATCAGTGTGCTATCTGTATTGAGCCTTATTGTGCTTTGGACAGTGTCCGTATCCTTCCCTGTCGGTAAGCGCGCTCTATTGACGTACTCGTTTCTATCATTCGATTGGTCAGTTTATTGTTATCTTTTTAGTGAGCATTTCTTTTCTGGTCACAACGATCATCCCTCTTACACGTTTTGCTTTTCCATTATAATTCTTTATGACAGATAAGCTAAACTTCATCTTTGACATCGTGAAGCGTTTGCTGTCTTGTGACAAACTATAGGCTGAACTCTGTCAAACTGTCCAAACTAAGATAGAGACAGTCAAGTTAATCAAGACCCGAGCTGACAACCGCGTCGTACTAACGCGATACAGACAAGTCACGATCTGAAGGCATACTGTCATAATGGTAGTGATTGAAAGTCCATGGTGCATAACTTACGGATCAACCGCCTAAAGTTAGAACATGTGAAATCCAATTGTAAAACGTTTATTTTGAAACGTTCATGAAGGGCGTCAGGAAAATGACTATTATAAAAACATCAGGCTTATGCTGTTTGTATGGTTTCAGCATTTGCCTCGATGGCTTGCATATGACGCGTGTAACACATAGCTCACAATCTCATATTACCATGCCATTTTCAATCACTTTCGTTTCCTACTTTCCATACTTCTATCTATCGGTATGCCATCTGATTCTATTTTGATATGTCCGATAAATTTTGGCCTAATTTTTTTTAGCAACCACATAATTCCTGTTCTACTCTCTTTTTGTCAACAGTATGCTTATTTGTCAGTGAATATGGACTTCGGGTCTTCTCCACAGGTTCTAAGCTCGATTCTATGAAACGTTTGTAGGTAACGTTAGAACACATTGAATCGCACTGTCTAAAACTGAAACACATTCCGTGCGACTCGAAACTGCGCTATGTTCTCTGACCTCGGCGTACGGAATGAAATTATAGTGAAAAGATATCAACACCTGACCTCAGCAATTCTACAGCAATGTTCATCTTTCATCCTGAACTTGGCCAAACTATAGAACACAACAGATTAAATGTCTGGTAAATTATTCTCACGGTTATTTTTGTCCCTTCCTTCACCCAATACGAAATCTTACAATGTTTGTTAACACATACTTGATTTTCTAGACATAAAACCGTCACCTATGTAGTTTTTATCATTCTGCAGCAATTGTAGTGTGATTAGCGATTGAATAGTATGAGAGAACGCTCAGTATTGAGCACTGTGCACTAATGCCCCAATTTGTTTGCCTGTAACATGCGCTTGCGTCATGTTGTGGCGAAAAGACGTCCAATAAGGCACAAACTTGATTGTCCAACTCGCTGGTTGCCACGCTACGCGCGCGCTGCCGATTATGAATCAGAATCCCAGTTCACAATACCCATGGTTTCCGCGTACATGTTGCGTGCACTTCTGCTCAGTTTGTGTGTGATCGGCGCCTTCTATCCGAGGGTTTTCTGCCTGCCAATTTTCGTCCATCGGTCCAATTTTGTTGAGCGATGGCTCGTCCGGTCACTCGTGTTGTCCTCCGTCTATCCACTGTGGGCTTTGACTGTA